>ML681963.1:105201528-105271889 GCA_007922195.1 Podocnemis expansa
CCCCCCTGGCTCTCTACTGCTGCCCCCCTCCTCTGCCCCTTCCCCACTGCTGCCCCCTGGTTCCTCACTGCTGCCCCACTTCTCTGCCCCTTTCCCACTGCTGCCCCACTGCTTCTCCTGCTGCCCCCTGGATCTTCACTGCCACCCCACTACTCCCTTCTGAGTTCAGTGCTGTTGCTCCCCTGTTCCCCAACACCCTTTCCCTGTCACCCCCCAAGCCTTGCTGCTGCTCTTCCCAGCCTGCCAGGCACTCCCCCCCATCCCTGGTTCCTGTCGCTGCTTCCCTGGGGTCCCCAAAAACCCTGGGTCATCCTGCCACTTTCCTGGACTCCCCGACCCCCCCCAATGCCTGAGCCCTGCCGCCCCCTCCTTGGCTTCCCTGAACCCCCCCAAACCCTCCCAGCCATCCCATCACTTTCCCCAACCCCCTCTCCAACCCCCAGTCCCTGCCACCACTTCCCTGGCCTCCCTGAATCACCCCCTCAATGTCCAGGCCGACCCCCCCCGGGCCCCCTTATGTGGCCTCTCTAGACCCCGGGGTCCCCTCCTTACTCCAGCCCCAGCCCCGCCGACTACCCACGATGGCCGCCCAGCAACACTGGGGCTCCAGCTTGCCACATGGTCTGGGAAACTCCTGGGAGGAGCTGTCTACCGTATTTTCTTGAGGATAAGCTGAGAGCCTGCTTTGAAGCCAATTTTCAGGCATGACATTTTCAGCTTATATGCGATGATATATGGTACTTCATTTTAAGTGCAATTGGTGTTTTAGTGCCTTAATGTTTAAGTACTCTAAAATCTGAATAGGCTTTTTTGTACTCATAGGCTAGGCCCACACACGGAGTTAAATTGATTTAACTTGATATGACTGGAGTTAAATTGATATAACAATTTAAATTGATATAATAACCATTACATTGATTTAACTTAAATCAATTTAACAGGTCCCCACAATAAATAAATAAATAAATACTAGCATGTCTGAGGCAGGATTTGCTAGTTCGATTTAGGAGGGACACTCTGGGAGGTGTGGAAACACGGTCCCCTGGCAGGGCCGTGTTGCCACCCAATCACTTGCCTGTCTCTCCCCAGGAGAGTCAGTGGCCAGGGCAATAAAAGCCCCCCACTGTCTCTGGGCTCTCGGAGCCCAGTGGGTGAAAATACATCCCCCAGACTGGCTGCAGCCTTCCGGCACAGCCAGGAAGGGGGCAAATGCAACCCCACATGCTGGGCTTCCTCTTACAGCTGCTGGGTGGCAGGGGCAGGGAGTCTCATGCACCCGGTTCCCCCCCAACAGCTGGCCAGGTGCATGGGGGCAGGGAGTCGTGCACACCCGGGATGCTGGGCGCATGGGACTCCCTGTCCCCGCCACCCGGCAACTACGGAGGGAAGCTGGGCAGGAAGGACTCTCTGCCCCTGCAGCCCGGCAGCTGTGGTGGGATGCCAGGTGCGTGGGACTTGCTGCTCCAGCTGCCAGGCAGCTGCAGGGGGATTCCGGCTGGGCCGGGCTCCCTTTCCCCATGTACCCGGCTAGCATGAGGAGAGCTTGGAGCAGGTGTTTCTCCCACAACCGGCCCAGCCAGCTGGGGGGAGCCTTGCATCCCGCCCCTTCCTCCCTCCCTGGCCAGGGTATTGGGGGGGTGGGGCTTCCTTCCAGGATGCCATGTACCCTGGGAGGAAAGTCAAAATGTTATATCGATGTGGGTCATATTGATATAACACAGCCACACTGGATTATTTTGAAATGACAGTTTCGAGATAACCCTCATTTCAATATAATACTAGGTTTTATTATATCAAAATGATTTTCCTTATTTCAAAATAAGGGAGTGTCTTAGTTCAAAATAAGGAAATGTCATGTGGACATGCCATCTTTTAAATCGAAATAACCAGTGTTATTTCGATCTAAAACCTGTGTGTGGGCATACCCATACTTTGTTAAAGTTCTTTGCTTGGTGCTTTGTCACCTCTAGACATACTGTAGTTGCTGCATATCAATAGTTTCTAAAAAATTTAACTATCAAAATGAATTTGAAGGCAGAAAAAGAGAACAAGGAAGATTTTGCTGAGCTTTAAACTCCTCTACAAACTATTTACTAACAATAAACCGTTCCAGTCTACAGCAAAGTCCTGTTCTCACACTTGCTCCCTCTAATATTCAGTTTTGGTTCTTCTCATGCTGACTGAAGTGGCCAATGAGCACGAGTGCCTCAGTCAGGGCTGACTATGAAAAACAGGGAAAAGATCCCTCATCATTATATGTTCTGTAACTAGGTTGAACAAATATACTATAACATTTTAACTTAAAGTGACAGGCAAACTTGACTCTGTGACAGCCACTTAAAAGCCAAAATCACAAAATCTTTATGTTACTCCCTGTTCCAGAGTTACTTCTCCCTGGTCAATTGCACTCAGGTCTCAATACCAAAGACAACACTAGTAGCCAATCCACTAACAAACTAACCAAAGGTTGATTAACTAGGAATAAACAGATATGGCTGCCTGAGTGTTTCATCCAGTCCTCCAGTTGACCCAGCTGGTGGCCCAGAGTGCAGCTGCCACAGTTGCTCCCCCTTCTGGCTGGGAGGCCTGCTCCTCTCATGCCATGTGAGCCCAGCAGGGCATTGTCCACATTGCAGCAGCAACTGCCCTCTCCCTTCTAGGCTCCAGTGCCTGGGGCAGGCTGGAATGAGGGGCAAAGCTGGGCCCAAAGGTCATGAGCTGTGGTGCTCCCACCAGCCCTCAGGCCAGCTGGCCCTCCTTTAAAGGCATTGGGAGCCCATGCCTGGTGGCTGTACTCCAGGGTGGGACTGGCCAGTATGGCCCTAGTCAGAGCATTGTCAGGCCACTACCTCTGAACCCCTGTGACAAGTGATCTAAGGGCACAGTAGGGCAACTTGACAGTGCTCCAGCTAGCTATGTCGAGACTGCCCTGGGTGCACGGCTCTGACCCAGAACACAGTGGAGCCAGCCTGCTCATGGGAGGGACATTAGCACCACAGCTCATGGCCTCTGGCCCAGGCCCCCAACACTGGCAGGGCTCCTCCCCTCCTCCTTAAGGCTTGTAATAGGGTAGGGGAAGGGATGGGGCAGGGACGGATGGCCACTCCCCCTCTAATCCCCACTCCTCTCCCACCATGATGTGGCCAATTACACAGGGAATGTGGCCCTCCCACCAAAAAGTTTCCCCACCCCGATTTTAACGTCTATTTTTTAAACAGTGTTAACACAGAAGTGAACCAGACTAGTCTCCAGCTACACGTTTGTTGGTATACAGTAAGGCCTGGCTCCCTGGCTGGAGCTAGCACCTTCTCTACCAGCATAATAGTATTCACAACACTAAGTCAGATTGTGATATGTGTGTGACATTCTTAACCAAGTCCATTATCCTATCTGATCTATCTAGCAGGGATTCAAAGGGATATCCATTCACTAATCCACAGATGCCCTTGAATCGTATGTCACACTCATGAACATCATTTTTCAAGTGTCATTAGAAGGGTTTCTTATTTTAATTTCTCTTTGAAAATGGATTAAGGAATACTCAACATAGCTCTACCCATTCATACCATGTCATTATTAGGCCCAAAATATTGGAGTAATTTAAACTGATTCCTTCAATGTTTCAAAGAGCCTCTCAAGATAATTATTACTGTAGATTGTGCCTTTGTGAACTGCACTGAAAAAGTAGGCATAGTGAACAGACCACCACCATAATATATAGTCAGAATAAAATCAGCAACTACAACACAGGACAATATGTTAGCAAAGGCACTGGAGATGACCCTGAAAATTATAAAAAAGTAAGCTTTGACTTCAGCAAAGATAAATTAATTTAAAAAATAATGAAGTAAACTTGTAAGACAGCTAAGTGAACATGACAGGATGCAGGAAACCACAGCTTCTCTAAATAAAAACTGTATCCCTTGACTATTTGGAATAGCATAAACAGCTTATTAATATTCACTGTGGGCACTAAGGAGAGAGACCTAGGTGTCATTGTGTACATTGCGGCGATGGTCAAAAAAGGAAGCAAAATATTATGATGGGGACATGCATAGAATACAACGTACATGAGTCAAGGGTTTCAATTGGTCATGGTCTGTGGCACAAAAATGCATTTCTTTTATCAGAAAATGAGGCTGACAATTGAAAGAATCACAGAATTTGACCTGTTTTGTTCCCCCTGAATATGGTGGTCAGCCCAGAGCAAAACTGAAGTAACTCTGGGCAGGATAGTGAACTGAAATCTTAGAGTTGTTGCCTGCTATGTGGATAAACTCATATATTCATATTCCAAGGATGTCAATTCAAAGCTTACACCAGCAATAAAAGCACTGATTATCTTTTTCCTTTTAATGCTCTCAATAAAAGCTATTAGCATGATAAATGACAAAAAAACTGAAAAAGCATCTCTTCAGATTGGCACAAAGCTGCCTCTTCTCCTCTCCTTCCCTTTTTAATTTTCTATTAGTTATTTGTTTCTGCCATAGAAACCTTTTATAGGTGGAAACAGCATTAGAAGAAATAAGAAAAATGAAGCCAGAATCAGCAAGTACAAGTAAGTTGTAAGCTGCTCTGTTTGTGCATGTGGACTCACTTAGAACGGCTTTGTCTTTTGGCAATATGTTCTATATGGGATAGCAAAGATAAGTGTTTCTGCAGTCAAGATTAAAAGAGAAAGAAAAAAAGAGTAGTGCATATACTTTACAAGGCTTTTCAGAAGAAGATGCAAGCTGATATAGGTTTTGCTTTTAAAACTTGAGAGATATGAATCATAGAATCATGGGGTTGGAAGGGACCTCATAGGTCATCTAGTTCAACCCCCTGCCAGAGGCAGGACCACTCCCACTAAACCACCCCAGTCATGGTTTTGTCCAGCCGGGCCTTAAACACCTCCAAAGATGGAGACTCCACCACCTCCCTCGGCAGCTCATTCCAAGGCTTCTCCACTCGCCTAGTAAAAAAGTTTTTTCTAATATCCAGCCTCGACCTCCCTAACCGCAACTTGAAGCCATTGCTTCTCGTTCTGTCCTCTGTTACTACCGAGAACAGTCGAGCTCCATCTTCCTTAGAGCATCCCTTCAAGTAGTTGAAGGTTGCTATCAAATCCCCCCTCAATCTTCTCTTCTGCAGACTAAAATCTTAGGAGATGCTATACAACCTGAACTTTCAGAAGGAATCTAAACTAGAAAAAATTGAAAAGTTTGCAAATACAAATTTTCCTTGAACCCTGACATATCTAACTTTTACAATAGAGTAAATATATTGTCACATACCTATGCTGAATTTGTATTTTGCCCTTTTGGATAGTTTATACTACATGAAGAAGAAATGAATCCCTAAATGCTTGAAGAGGCAGAATGGATCAATGGCTCCTACCCATTTGTGTGAGCATTTATACCAAAAATTCGGATATTTGTTATTGGTATTCTTGGAATCTCCTTCTCAAGAGTAATAACAATGAGTCTCTGTTCTAATTCCAAGTGTGATCATAATACCTCTCTTTCCATTTTGTATCATTAGCATTCATCTAATCTCAGATTTGGTAGCATGGTACTAGGATTTAGAGCAACAGGAATTCCACTGTGCACAAAAGCATGCATAAATTAATTGAAGGCAGCAAGCACAAGGTGGTAAGAGTGAGAGTTGAGGCTGGTAAACTGATACAGTTGGTGAGGATAGTACTAATGCTACTGATCAGCTCAAGTGTTTGAAGCTTCTGAATGGTTAATTACTCCTGGTTATTTACTAGGGGGTGGGAGAAAGTGAGGCAAACCCATGAGCAGATCAACAGAAGCAGGGGTATCACTGGCGCTGGGCACATAGGGCACGTGCCCCGAATCCCAGCGCCGGTGCCCCGGGTCTGGCGGGGCCCCCCCATCTCCGGCCCAATCAGGCCAGAGATCCAGGGCCCAGCCACCCGCAGCCGCGGCAGCCCCACCCCCAGCTGGGGATCCAGGGCTCAGCTGCCCATGGCTATGGAGACCGCTCCTGGCCCTGGCCCCGGCCGGGGATCCGGGGCCCAGCTGCCCGCAGCCACTCCTGTCCCCGTCCCCAGCCAGGGATGCGGGGCCCAGCCACCCATGGCGGCACATGGAGGCTTCCAGCCCTGTCCCTGGCCAGGAGGCATGGCCTGTGGGCTGGGGCCGTGGCCTGCAGGCCGGGGGCAAGGCCTGAGCCCATGCCCCAGCTCCCTCCCTGGGGCAGTGACGCCCCTGAACAGAAGTAGCAAATGGTGGGATTTTCTCCCACAGATGCTTATCAAATAAATAAATTTGTTAATCTTTAAAAATGCCGCTAGACTCCTTGTTTGTATCCTGACCTAAACTAACACAGCCACCCCTTTTATAGTTTTATAGGGATTGTGAGAGATTTTGTTATGAGATATAGTTCTAGAGATGAAGAGTGGTTGTGAGCTTTAGTGGGTGTGCTATGCTGTCTTTCCTACTGGAATTCAGAAAACCTTTTTCTTTGTGAAGTGCAGGCTGATGGAAGTGATGGAGGAAAAGATTTGTGGTCTGGAAAAACAAGTATAGTTGCTATGGAGCACTAAAGAGGATTATTAGTACTAATTTTCACTAAGTCTTGGGTAGTTCCATAAGAGTGGAAGAAAGCAAATGGTGTGCAAATATTTTTAAAAAGATAAACAAGCCTACTCAGGTAACTGTGGGCCTTGTCAATTTCAAAAGGGATAGCCGTATTAGTCTAGTCCAGTAAAAAAACAACAAAGGAGTTGTGTGGCACTTTAAGATTAACAAATTTATTTTTAGCCTAACATTAAAATAAAGGTGCAATTGATTTGAGACTTGACAAATGAACCATTAAATGAAAGTAACTGAATTAATGGTATTCAACATAGGTTTATAGAAGTATGTCTGATCAAACTAAGAATGTAGTTTCAAGAAGCACCCATTTTTTCAGCCTCCTCATCTCCACTGCAATTCCCAGCTCTAAAGCAGATCACCTACTTGTAAATTTCCTGTCAGTTTTGCTTTCTCCTGAAGTCAGACATGGAAATTGACAGGAGTTTTCCTAATAATGAGTGTTTTTCTCTCCCTCAACGGAAAAAAAATGTCAGGAAACATTGAAATGTTCCCGTGGAAAAATCTAATTTAGCAGAAAGTGCATTTTATATCAGCAAATTATTCTGATAGGAATTTCCCAATGAGTTCTAAGTACAAACTTCATTAATAAATATAATAGTATTCATATAATATTCTTATATTTCTGTAAAACATTTGACACAGTACCACATGACATTTTGATTAAGAAACGGGAATAATACCAAATCAACTAGGGGCACATTAAATGGATTAAAAACTGGCTAAATGGGGTTAATGATAATGACTTTGTAAAGTGAGTTGAGGTCTATGTATGAAAAGGACTATATAAGAGGTAGTCATTAAATGAAAGATCTCAAATGTAATCATAAACAGGGAATCGTGATTGAGTGGGTATGTTTCTAGTGGGCATTTTCCTCTATACTACTTAACTTTTATAAGGAATGACCTGGAAGAAAATATAAAATGGTTATTGATAAGGTTTGTAGATGAAACACAAAGGGAGCAGTAAATAATGAAGATGACAGGTCACTGATACAGAGATATTCAGAGTGTTTGGCAAGTGAATGTAATATGTATTTCAATAGGACCCAAAGTAAAGTCATGCATCTATGAGTAGGGAATGAAAAGCATACTTACAAAATGGATGACTGTATCCTAGGAAGCAGTGACTCTGAAGGAAAACAAAAAGATTTGGGGGAAAAGGGGGATTGGGTGAGTCATAATGGAGAATGATCTGGTCATAAACTGTATCCAAAAGATCTAATGTGATTCTTGAATTTATAAGCAGGGGAATAGTGAGTGTTGGCAGCCCAGTGCAATTTGAGGGGCCTGACCCTGTTATAGAGCAGTGGTTCTCAACCACTGTGCCAGTACACGTTACCGTGTTGCCACACAGTAGTTGTTGAGACTTGGGATATGGCTGTATTCGGCCTGGAGAGGGCATCCTGTAGGGTTGTGACATGTCTCCAAATGTGTCATGACTCACAAAAGGCTGAGACCCACTGTCCTAAAGAACTAGCATAGCCTGAGTTGCTTGCTTGCTTATTTTGATCCCTTGTAACTGATATCTTCTGGTGAACAGAGATAAACAGGATCACTAAGTAACCTTGCAGATGACTAATTTTCTGCATACCATGGCACATAAGACAAAATATACAATACATATGCTTGCAGAGGCACACTGGTAACAGTTATGGGAATAATAAATTATCCTTTAAAGTCTGGGAATACATTTTTTTTATTGCCAAGGGCCATATTTTTATATTGCCCCTACTATTACCAGATATTGTTTTGACAACCCCAATTATTGTGGTGAATATGGAATGTAATAAATGGTGATGAATAGATTTAGGTAATTAGCATATATGATAATGAGTAGAGAAGTAATTAGATGAAGGCTGTTTATGGATGAGTAAAAAAAAAAAAATTATTTTTTACACAAAGAAGCATACTTCATTGACAGCTGATTCCATGGGAGATGCTGCCAGTTGGACCAGAGGCCAACTCTCTGATGGGGCCCCTGAAGAAAGCCATTCCTATATACAACCACCTGAGTGACTGCTTAGCTCTCCAGGCTTAGTGAGTATGCTATACTATAGTTAATGTTAGACTTTTTATGTAACTAGGAGATCTATAGAAAACCTTGCACATTGAACCTTATTGGTCTGCAATTAAGGTGTACCATGTCTCACTGGTATTCACACTGGCCACTAGCTCCAGTATCAACACTTAATAGGAGTAGAGATGTTACATCGCCTTTGTACTTGGCACTAGTACAATCACTAATGGAATATTGTCAGAACCGGATTAAGGGGCCCCAGGCTATCCACCACTGTGGGAGCCCCCCACCCTGGAAACCTAGACCCACCATCACCATGGAGCCTCCACCCTCCTAGGGCCACAGCCCACTGCCAAGACCGCCCTACCTCTGAGCCAGCTGGTCCATCCCAGGGGTGGGGCACACCAGTGTAGGCTCATCACAGTCTAGGGACAGGGCTGATTGGCACACAATAGGTCCTTTGGGGCAGCCTTCCAGGGTCTGGAAGGCTGTGTCAGGGACTGGACCCTGCACAGCTCGTCCCACGCCCAGAGCCCAGTGAACATAGGCTGGCCCCTGGCCCAGAGGCAGGGGCAGGGCAGGAGTGCTGTGGAGTCTGGCCTCTGGCTCAGGGCCTTACCCACATAGCGCTGGCAGGGGCCCTCCCAGTGCCCTCCAAAGCCCCACTGGCACTGTACTAGGGTGAGCGGGGGGGGTGGATTACACATGGGCCTTAGGGGCTGGAGATCTGTCCCTTCTTAGGCAGGGGACAGGGCTTCAGCCCCTATAGCCTATGAGCTGATCTGGTCCTGACCACCATGTCCACAATTCAAAAAGGATTTTGACAAATTGGAGAAGCATCAGAGAAGAACCACAAGAATGATGAAAGGACAGAAAATATGTGTTATAGTGAAAGACTCAAGGAGCTCACTCTATTTAGCTTAAGATCACAGTCTTTAAATATGCATATGGGAACAGAAACTTGATTTAAAAAGGCTCTTCAGTCTAGGTGATAAAGGCACAACAAGATGCATAGCTAGAAATTGAAGCAAGACAAATTCAGACTGAAAATAAAGGACTTATTTTTAACAGTCAAGATAATTAACCATTGAGACAATTTACCAAGACAATTAACCATCACTTGCAAATTTTAAATCAAGACTTGTTATTTATAAAAACATATACTCTAGTTCAAACAGAAATTAATGCAGGGCAGTTCAAAGTCTTCTGTTGTATTGGAGGTCAGACAAGATGTTCATTTTAATCCTTTCTATTTTTACAGTTTAAAAGGGTGAGTCAAAAAAGTATTATTTCCATTTAATCAATGAGACACAGAAAGGTGAGCTTGATAAAACTGAAAACTGAGCTTGATAAATTTATGGAGGAGATGGTATGATAAGACAGCTTATTTTGGCAACTGACTGATCTTTGACTACTGGTGGTGGATGTCCCAGTGACCTAGGAAAGGAGGGTAGATGGGATGGGTTCTGAGTTATAAAGAATTCTTTCGTGGGTAACTAGCTGATGAGATTTGCCCACATGCTCAGGGTTTAACTGATCACCATATTTGGGGTCAAGAAGCAATTCCCCACCTCCTCCCCTCCCAGGGCAGATTGGCTATGGCTCTGGGGGTTCCCATTCCTTTGTAGCATGGAGAATGGCTCACTTCATGGTGGATTCTCTGTATCTTAAAGTCTTTAAATCATGATTTGAGGACTTAAGTAACTCAATCATGGATTAGAGGCTTATTGCAGAAGTAGGTGGGTGAGGTTTTGTGGCCTCTGTTGTGAAGGGGGTTAGACTAGATGATCCTGCTGGTCCATTCTGACCTTAAAGTCTACGAGGTTACAATAAGCTAGCAATAAATACAAGAATAGAAGCCTCAGGTCTTAAACTCTACCTTCTGGACTACACAAAAGCCAAAACTCAATGGGACAAATTTTATCAACAAGGTAAATATACTGTACAGCTTTGCAGAAGATACCCTCATATATAATTGTCTTAAATTTCACATGATTTCTCTTACTTGACTAGTTTTAATGCACTTCTTTACTATGTCAAGGCTTTATTTCCGTTATATAACAATGACAACAGGAGATTAATGAGATGGAAAAGGAGACTATGACTGTCTCATCAAGGTGTCAATCACAGAGTGGTATTCTAGAGAGTTCAGGAAGCTAACAAAAGGATCCCTCTCCTTCCCCTTGAGAACTGAATTTACATACTGCATTTCAGGAATACACTGTACATACAGATGCAGCACCTTATTGTAATGACTGAAATGAAGAAGTTTGCTTTAGGTTATTATTCTTGATTATTCATATGTTTCATTGAAAAAACAAAAATTAGAAGAATAAGAAGTAGATTGTGCGTCACGTGCAGTCCTGATTCTGGGGAGGGCAGGAGCTATGTAACTTGCATGACGACAGGAGTAGCTGCAGGAGCCACTGTGACTGAGATACCCTTCTGGCACAGGTTACACTCCATGATTTCCTTTTGCTTTGGATAACAGTAATTTGGAGCAATTTCATTCCAGCTGCAAATTACAGCTCCCACCAATTCCCTCTGTGCTGGCTCAAATGTGCTTTTTGGGACATGGTGGGGCAAAGCCTGCTACAACAAGGGAGGGAGTAGTGGGATCACAGCACTAGCTTTCTCTTGTGTAATCAGATCCAAGTGACCCAGCTAAGGGGTGGTTTTATTTCCTGCACAGCTGTGTATTACAAGTCACAATCTAGATTGCATTTTTAAGAACTCAGTCAAACAAGAAAACACGCATTTAAAGTTGCACATATAAATGTACATCCCCTCTCTGTAAAAGAAATTTTAATGGGATTCACACTAGTTCATAAATATTGGGTCTAGTGCTGTCAACACAAAGAAGATATAGAAATTTAAAAACAGCAAAAACAAGAATATAATTTAACAATATCTTTGATATATTTTTAATTCTCTATTTACCTATACACTTGTGCTTTCAGAATTGTCTGGAGCATATGTCTAATTACTCTTCTGCATATCAGAGGAGGCATTTGTTTGCCATAATATCAGTACGTCCTTGCTTTCAAATCACATATTGAAGCTCAGAAATGATAAAAAGCCACAATGCTTGTCATGTTTTTTTTTTCCTTCTTTCCCCTATACCTAAAAGAAATAATTCCCATCCTATCATCAAATCTGGTCTGTTTAGTCATCAGCCATTTGTCAGTCTTCCTTGAATTAATTTTTCATTTAAGAACAATGTGCATTGAAAGGATTGATTGTTTGTTTTGTTGCCTAATTATCTCCATATTAAATCAAGAAAGAGTTTAAAGAACAAAAAGACCACATTTTTTTCTTTGGACTATATTTTAAAGTTCTTACCATCTCTGCAATTAATTTCCATTATAATATGTTAGATTAATTCCTTAATATTTGTACAGTGCTTTGTAAATATAAAGAACTAGGCGTGTGTTAGGAAAACTAATTTCTTCATACAGAACACATGGAAGGAAATTCAAGTTTTGTTCTCAGGCAGAGCAGACACATACTTCTTTAAAATGGGTGAAATTCACCCCTGTGCAAAGGGCCAACACATGGTTTCAGTCTCACTTAAGATGCTGATCATTTCTTTCTTACCTATGCCCCAAACTCCAAATTGTTTGAAGACTTAAGCATGTGCGTAACTTTATGTGCATCAGTAGTCCTATTGACTTGTGGGTCATTCAGAGAAATTGAGAGAAAATGAATGCCTTTTGGATGCTGAACTATTGGCGATTTAAACCATCCTGGACTTTTTTGCACAATAATTTAAGTGATTCTCGGAGCAACAACCCTCAAGGTAAAGCCAACATTTCTGACTTCTTGTCCAATATGCTGTGAAGACCATAAAAACATATTGAATAAGAGTGGTTTGCAGAAATAAAGAAATCAATAAGACCTTTGTTCTGCTCCCATAGCAGTCATTGGCAAGCTTCAGAGGATTCAGGATCAGGCACTGAAACAGCCCACTTCATTTAGCCTGTATTTTCCAGAGACACAGCAATAGTAACATAAACCATTCTGCATCTGTGTCTGCAGAAAACAGCAAAGACCGTTTCATTGTGGGTGCTACTAGAGGAAAACATTATCTCAGTAAGAAACATGCTGTCAGGTATAGGTTAACCATTATTAATGCCTTTGGTGTTCATCTTAACAACATTAATCATGATGAATTAATTTGGTATTAATGGTATTTCCCCAGAAATTTATTTGTGATTTCTGCTTTTCATAACAACTACAGATTGTATCTCTGATCAAACCAACCTTTTTTTCCTGTGTTACTTCATTTTGCCTATCATCTTTCATGCTGTGGTTGGAACCCTGCTAGGATCTTTTCCCTGATGGACTTGAAAGACATTTAATATCTGGCCCTCTATCTAATGAAAATATTTCAGTACAAATTCATTTCTATAGATTGCATACCATTCAGTTCTTTCTCCAGTAAACAGAATGTAATGCACTAGCTAGTGAGTTGGTGTGTCATTGACTTCTACTGGATATCTGTAATGTTCTTTAATATTTCTGATTATATTTCTTTCCTGAATTGGACATCAAAAAATACCATGCCCAACAACCAATCACCAACATACTATTCAGTAGTATGGCCTATTGGATAAAGCAGTGGACTGTGACTCTGAGGAGCTTTAGATTCTGTTACCAGTTACTGCCATTGGCATGTGGGATGACTTTGGGAAGTCACTTTCCCTCAGTTTCTTCAGCATTGAAATGGGAATAATAGTGCTGACATCCTTTCTAAAACACTTTGTAATCTACTGATGAAAAGTACTGTATAAGAAAGAGTTATGATTAGCAATTAAAGGTGATTTTTCATTCACCTGATGTCTACCAGCAGAGATCTATAGGTCTGGAAAACAAAATTTTGAGTTCTACTAGCCATGTCTTTGTGTATAGCTTACATAGTGACCATGATATCTATTCTTGATGCCATGGATTCATTTTAAGGTAGCTACATCACAAATTACATTTTTCATCTTAAGCCAAGGACAGAAGGGAGACCAAGAATTGGTTGTCCTCCAGCCACTATCCACATGGCATATGGCAGCTCTTCAAGAGCTCCCCTGTGAAGCATATTGTAAAAGTACAGGTCTGTAGTAGAGTCAGAAATATAATTTATATCTTCAGCTGAATGCCTAATGACTAATTTCTGTGATTCAAGACAAACACTAATTGTATTTTTAATTAATAAAATAGGTTTAACACAAGCATCTTATTCCTAGTTAATTTCAGTACACATATTAACAAACAGCTAAAGACATGTTTGGTGCTGCCGTGTTATTCCAGTTTCAGAACTTTGATCCTCTGAGTTCTTTGGTTGTGATTCTCAATAAATTAGTCTATTGTTTTAGCAGTATATGCCCAATGAAAATACATTTATACAAACTTTGTTGTAGTTCCCTAATAGGACACCAGATGACAATATATACCAGAGCAGATACAGTTACAGACCATTTCTGTGCTTTCATAATCACAGCCATTGTTAGTGAGGTGATAGCTCATCTGTTCTTGTAGCATTTAGCATATAACATATGACGCAGATTTTGGTGGAAGAAAAAAAAAGATAGGTGCCAATTTCTACTTTATGTGTTTCCAATCATTTTGCAAGTTTATTCAGTGCATTTTAAATTTTAGGGGCATGTACAGACATTTATAGTTGTAACATTTTCTTTTGCTTTCTGCTATTTTTCTACCCTACCTTCTAATTCACCAGCAGGAGGAATGATTTCATGTCAAAACTGCAATACAAAAGTATTTTGAATAGTTGAGTGCTAAAAAACAGGTCCTGTTCTCATTGCTCACACAAATTTTTTCACTGACACTAGTCTTACCAATCAGCATTCTTTCTCAAGAAAGCAAAAATACATGAGTTTGTAACTGGACACATCTTTGTGTATATGAACAAATACTGTATCAGACATGCTGGTTGCTTTCCTTTGAAACCAGTTAAAGCTTTGTAATTTAAAAAAAAAATCACTTGTGTCAGATTCTAAATGAATGAAGCTGCAATTAACAACAGGCAGCTCTAATCAATCATCTTTCTTGGAGTAATTAAAATTCCTTTAATTTATGTCAAGCAGTTGCCAAATGGGAGTATCAGACCTCTTTAACAGTACAAGTAAAAATAAAAAGGTACATTGGCAGCTGCTTTTGGAATTCAAGCTATTGTGGTTCTTAAATCAAAGATTTTGTGCTATAAATGTGTTTTTTTGATTCATGTGGACCAAAACAGCTTCCATACACTGGACATTAAAGATGGCAGAAGACTACAGGGAATTACATTATGAGGATGAAATTCTGATGTGGCACATCCAAAAGGGAGAAAGCCCTTACCATGGGGTTCTAGCACAGACCCAAAGGCTCGGGTTAGTCTGAAGTTCTGTCCTAAGGCTGGATGAAAAACATGCTGTTGTGGAGGGATACCTTCCTAGTGATGGGAGCCACAGCATTAGGCAATGCAAAACACATAAAAAGAGGTTAAGAGAATCAGAGAGCAATTGAAGCTAAAGATAAAACACCTAGAAGATATAATTTGAGATCCTTCTAGAACTCCATATGGTTAAGAATTCATGCTCTACAGGGCTTAGGTTTGGTTCTACTTTTTTTTTTTTTTTCCCCACAGAGAAAAGGGAGGGAATGATGGAGACTTTGTAAAAACATTTCAGTTCAAAAATACTTTACAGAAGTTTTAGTGATCCCCTGAAACACGTAACACTTACTTTATTAAGGGTATGCTTACACTGCTGGCAGCACTGTGAGCTGTGCAGAATCAATTTTGCAAGTTTGATTGAGCCTTATTAAAGAAGCACTCAATCGAACCCAGAAGTCCCTGGAAGTTAACATATTAAAACCACCCTCTTTAGTGCTGTGTCAGTGAGAATGCATTTACTATCAGCGCAGTCCAGTGAAGACTCTGTAAAGAAGAGGCATTAAGAAGTCTCCGTAGTTTGTGTAACTTCCATCAAGTGCTGCCAAATTTCCTGGTAAGTATAAACCAGGCCTAATTCAACCTACCTTTCTATCATCTGTTACCATTTCCAAAGTGCCCATCAGCATTGCACCCTGGTCATTCTCTGTCAGATTTACTGGAAGATCACCTGGCAGTAAAAGTACAAGCCCACTACATACAATATATAATGTCCAGAAATTACAATGATTTTCATGAAGACTACAGAGCTAATTCTTCAAGGTGTGTCTTACTCTCGTATAGGCACAGCCAAGGATATTTCCAAGTTTGTTCCTTGTCAGCAACAGAGATGCCTCAGCCTTAATTTCAAAAGCTGCATATTCTAGCTGATAAATACTGACACACAGCTTTCCTTTCCTTGTAAAGATGCCACTGAATAGTACATGGATGCATACTCAAAAAAGTTAAGATATTCAAAGAGTTCTTATTGGATAATCCACAAGACCAGTAACAGGACACAATATCATGAAAGGGAATCCCCTGAATTCATAAGTTGATAAAGTTTGTGCCACATTTTTGAAAGTAAGTCTAGAAAACAAAACATAATTCTGTCAAAGAAGTCCCCATTAATCATACACTGTTTTCCTTTGTATGTACACAGTATGTGAGAACCATTGATTACTTATCAAAAGAACAGACTAATTTTTTGAGGATAGTGAAGAGAATAATTACTGAAATAATTTTAGAGTCCTTTAAAAAGTTCCGTTTAAAAATTTAGAAATTCTACAGAAACATTATGGATTTTCACTTTATCTGGTAGTTGGTGCATTGTGCTATGGAAAAGCATTGCCATTATATTGAATGTGATTGGATTTTATAAAACCAGCACTATAAACACCATTCATTTAATGTGACCTTCAGGTCTATCATTAGGATTTTGGACTCCTATTAGCTGTTTGCTGAATAGTGGTTTCTGGGGCTGTGTGAAGCCTCAGTAATAAACTTGCAAGAATGCATAACACTTTAGAGCGCCTAGATACTATTTAGAAATGGTCTGGACCTACAATATTCTACTCCAAATTTCAAATCCCTTTGAAGCTTGAAGTGTTCAGATCCAGGGGTTAAACTATAAATTGTCAGGCCCTGGAACCCTCCTAAATTGGCAGCATCCCCTCATGCCAGTGCGGGCTCCCTTCACACACACCAGCTACTGCCCCCTACATACCTATACCCACCCCAGCTACTGGCCCACTACACCTACCCCCACTCCAGCTACTGCCCCCAAATTCCAGCCCCCCCAACCACAACTACTGCTCCCCCCACAACTGCCCCCCACCCCTGCTACTGCCCCCTCATCAGACTCTTCCCCCATGTCCACCTTAGCCCCCATCCCAACCCATTCTTTGCACCCCACCACCTGTGTGCTTTCCCCACTGGCTGCTCCAACCCCCCCAGACCCTCCTTACCCATGCTGCCGAGATAGCCAAAGAGCTGGGCCTGGGGGAGGGAGGCTGCCGGTGGCACTGGCCCCCTGGCAAGAAGGGGCCCAGGCCTGAGACTGGGTCGGGGCTGCATGCACCACTGGGTGCAGCGGGAAGGGACGGGGCCAGTAGAGGTGCTGGGAAAGGAGGGGAGGGGTGGCTGGGCTCCCTCCAGCCCGCAGCCCCTTCCCTGAGCCAGCCCTAGGGGAATGCACCAGAACGCTGAGTTCCAGCGCATTCTTTCTGTTTTTAAGGGGCCCCAGAACACTGCCTCCTAAAAATAGGGGGGCCCTAGAATGCCATTCTGGGGCATTCCAGCTAACTTTAACCCCTGCTCAGATCCACGCTTTCATTATTGCTCATTATTAACCCTATGTACTAATACATACATGACATTTCAAAGCACCGCCCTGGGAGTTAATAATGTAATTCGCACCTGGAACCCTCCCAGTAAGTGTGCCTCTATTCAGCTTTATTTTTTGTCTTTTCAATCTTGTGAGAACACTAATGGATACATTTTCAGACACTGTCTTTAATTTTACACTCACCTATTGTTTGCCTCCAAGACACTGTGCCACATTTTATAGAAGTGTTTCTTAACCTTTTGCAGGTTGTGACACACTTGGTGGCATATCGTAACCCTACAGGATACACCAGCACATCTTCCAAAGACCAAATCCAGCCATCTCCTGAGCTCTCCGTGAGATGCTTACCACTGTGTGGAGACACAGTAATGTGTCCAGCCACAACGGTTGAGAACCTCTACTTTATAGCATCTGCTATATTTGAACCCACAAATCAGCTAGATATACTATAAATCATGTTAAAATATTTGTGTGGAAGCAATAATGTCACTGTAAAATCAGAGGATAAGATTAGTCCCTGTTGACAATGAGGCTTGATAGGGGATCCTAAAAAGCAATAGATCTATGTCATAGCTCTCTACCCACTCTCCCTCCTTGCCTGTGAGTACAAAGAAAATAGTTTGGAAAAATAAACAAATAAAGGATGATAAAACCTGTTTGTATTGGCAACAAGGGAAAGTATAAAATAAAAAAGAGAAAGCAATCACCCCTTCTCTGCTTCTCTTTGTTGTGAATGGGAATTTTGGAAAATATGATGGTGATAGTCCAATCAATGCTCAGAGCTGTTGTCTGTTATTACATCAATTACCCTGTAATATAGTGTTTTGTGTTGAACTAAAATGTGCAACAGGAGCACAGCATGCCTGCCCACTTGTCTCACAGAGATGTCATGTAGAAAGAACACATTCTTTTTCAGAATCCAGGAGTCCTGAATCTCAGACTTCTACTATAATAAACAATCCAACATTAAACCTTTGAAATCCAGTTCTGGGCTGTAGTCCAACTCCTTTGTTTCACTTTGGTAGCACAAAGGGGACAGAACACAGGTGGATTTCCCCAGGTATATTGTATTCAGTACAGGGCAAACAGCTGGCAAAACAGACATATGCCTCCAACCTCTAAATGCTCAGAATAGAACAGACTCGGGTGTAGGTGTGCCTGAGCAATCCATGTCCTAGCTGTTCTGGATTACTGAAAAGCTTCACAAGGAGCTGAAGTGGTGGAAAACTACAATAGCCTGTGGCTGCATCAGGGAGCTGTGCAAACCACCACATCACTCCAGAATTCAAGAGGTGTGAAGGTGGAATAAAGCCACCTTTGCCCACATTCTTCCCCAACTTCAGTTGAATCTCCTGTGCCTCCAAGAGGCACAGACCAGAATTTGGCCCTCAGTCATGGCTTGCCTGTTTCCCTTTCTGCTTGGGTAAATACCCATTTCCAGGGAGAATTTATGAAACAACAACAACAACAACAAACAACAAAAATCAAGAGCAAAAGTGACTGTTTTCAGCTTTCTACAAATGTGGAAATGTAAAGTCATCTCATTCTTTTGAATAAAATATGCTTTTGGAGAAGGAAGGAAGAATGTTCTGCTTCTATACAGATTCAGTCAGTCATACAAAGAAAATACAGATTATTTAGGCCTATTTATGACTTCAAATGCAACTCTAGCCATCATATTTTTCTTTACTAAGTATCAGGACTTTTACTTCTAGAGAAAAACCATGGTTTTCCAGGGACAAGAATAAATAAAAAAGTGTGATATAGTTATTATTTTGGTTTGTTAATTTCTAGATTATATTTTCACCAAAAAAAACCCCACCCTAAAAGCACCAGGTAAAAACAGCTTTTCAACCTAGCCCACCCTATTCTTTAATTTCTGAGTTCCAAAGGGGCAGCCATGTTAGGTTAGTTCAGTAAAACAAACAAGGAGTCCTGTAACACTTAGGCTATGTCTACACACACATCATTATTTCAAAATAAGGATTTTGAAATGAGTTATTTCGAAATAAAGTCCTTATTTTGAAATAAGTTAATTCGAATTAACAAAATGTTAATTCGAAATAAGGGAAAGCCTGCTATTGAAACGGCTGTTATTTCAAAATGGTTATTTCGAAATAAAGCTGTTTGGACATGTTTTCAAAACAGTTGTTTCAAAACAACGGTGTTGTTTCAAAACAACATGTCCGAACGGCCTTATTTCGAAATAACCATTTTGAAATAACAGCCGTTTCAAAACAATCGGGGTTAAACCTGTTTTGAAACAGCAGTTCTTATTTCGAAAGGACAGGATCTGGCCTTTTGAAATAAGAAAACGTCATGTGGACCAAATATCTTTTATTTTGAAATAACCAATGTTATTTCAAAATAAAAGTCTGTGTAGACATACCCTTAAAGGCTAACAAATTCATTTATTGCATAAATTTAATTTTGATGGTCCATAAAAAAGTTTTCTAATGAATAATCAACTGTGATCAATTACCATTGAACAATAATAAAATTGAACAAAATGTCTTGCAAGATTTTCATTGTTAAATAGTACATACAACTGTGTTGAGTACCAGGAGAACATACATAAAATTCAAGTCAAAGTGAATGAATCCCTGGAACACAAGAATAAATAATTTTTCATTACCACTACCAGGCAATAATAAGATCATTGACAGTTTCCAAAACTCTCAGTTTGGGGAAATATTTATACATCGATATAATCCTAATTTAGAAGAAGGTGACATATAGGAATGATCAACTAATATTTAACATATTGAAATATTAAGTTAAAGTTTCATCAATAGACAGCAATATTTCTCATTATACGATCACAGAGTACTTCTAGAACTGATTACATTTTAGTTTGAGCTGTATATGGGCCACTCAGGCTTGTTTTGTTAGACAATTCCAGTGAAACAGCTTCAGATTCTTGGACATCCTGACAACCATGGAACTGACCCTGATCACACTCTGGATCCAGCTTTCTGAGTAAGTTTGCTGATTGAAGGAGCAAAAAATACATCTTTATCATAGCTAGAGTATTACATCCTGCAGTCTGAGACAAGGGCTTTTGTAGGGGGCCAGGATCATCGCTTTGCTGGTGAAGTAAGATGACTTTCAAGGCTCTCTAACAAGAAAACATACTGTTCATTCTATCGGTAATCTAGTCAGGCAGTCTGATGATGTTTTGTCTTTGTTCACTGATACAGTGCTTTTTAAACATTCTTTAAATTAAACTGGTTTACTGATGACTAGTAGCAAATGAAGCATACTCATATGTGATATAAAAGAAAACCACACTCCAGATTTGCTGTGCATATGTGACTGAAGAGTATGTCAAATAATTGCATTATGGAGGATGATGAAGTATGTTTTTTAACATCTAAAAAGGGGAAACTTGTGGGCCAGGATTGGAGGACGGACCCTCAGATAGAAATTCTCTGAAATGTTATTAGAACAAAGGGCAAAGATTCATCATTGTAAAGTTAAGGGAAAAGAAAGTTGAGACCTGGAACTGAACATCTTGAGACAAGGTAACAGAAAAAAGTTGATGATAATTGAACACTGGGGTTCTCATCCTCCAGGTCTACATGTACAGTTTTTACACATAAGTAGCTTTCACTGTGAGCCAGTTCTCCTTGTTCTACAAGAGAAGAATATACTATCTAGTGAATTATCAAGTCAGAGCTCCATGAAACTTGGAGCACAACAGGAAAAAAAAAAAAATCTCCAGATTCCAGTTTTCCCTTTATCATGTAGAAACTAAGAAACACAAACAGATAAACAATGTAAGACAAAATACTTCAGGGGCCCCTAAAGTATTTTGTCTTACATTGTTTATCTGTGTTTCTTAGTTTCTACATGTCTGGGCTTAACCACTGATAAACCCTTTGCAACTGGTTATAACTAAGAAAACAGTAAATAAGACTCCTTGATCAATATCTGATATTTGGCTATTTGACTGCAAGCTAACACTTTAGAGATATGACATTAATTTAAATGCCTATGTCCTTATTAAGCCATTCCGACAAAAAAGGGAGAAAACACAGTTCAGCTGTGTGTGACTATGACTGCCATTTCTTTATGTTGTTTCATGTTCCTGAAACATCAGTTTTTCTGTGTAATACTGATGACAGCTCTCTACACACACAGAAGTTGGACACAGTACTATATACATTTTAAGGGCTTGATCCTGGGGACTGGGAGGTAGAAGGAGAAGGAGGGGAAACTTCATAGGTAAGTTCATAGCAAAACCCAGCCGAAGTCAGATAGGTTCCATGTGGCAGGTTTCTTTGCAGGAATATGGCCTTTTATATATTTAGTATTAGAACTACTTGAAATGATTCACATTTTTTAAAAATTTCCATGGCATTTTCTAATAAAAACAATTCAAAATGATTTTGCAAAACATTTTATTTGCTGGTTTTAATCAGCTCTATTTATTAATGTTAGTTAGCTCTGTGCTGCCCAGAAATCATGTTGACAAAAAGGCATGCAGTATGACTCAGCAAAGAATGTGACCTATGCAAACACCAACTCTGGCACATGCTGTTTCAGAATTTTTCCCTAGACAACTTATCTAAATACCGATTAGGCCTAACTTTGGTTAATGTGAAACATCTGATGAGACTAATATGCATGGCAGTATAACTGCTGACTAGTTAGAGAAACTACTGTGTAATGCACACTATCAGAATGGTTCTTTTAGTGTCATGAACACATGAAGACTTGAGTCTCAAACCTAATTGATGAACCTTTTGCTCAAGTGACTGAGTGGTTCATGCTTTTAAATCCAGAGGACCGGTCCCAACCCTATCCAGGAGTCCCATTACCTCTTGCATTAAATAAAGTGATAGCTATAAAAAAATATGTTAAAGTGTTTCACCTGGGTTTTCTATAGCAAAGTTATTCAGGACGGCCATGTCTATACTTAGATTGTTAAATTAAATCAAACTAATTAAATCAAACTAATGATCACTGAATGAAATTAACATGGATCCACTAGAAACCCAGACTGAACTAGCATGCCCATGGACAGGACTTGCTACTTCGATTTAGGACCGGGGTACCACAGGAGGTGTGGCAACATGGTCCCTAAGAAGGGCCATGCCCCCACCCAATATATAGAAAGAGGAGGCACCCTGGGTGGAAAAAGGGCAAAAAGTGCTAATTCAAACTAATGGTTAGTTCGAATTAAAACGGCTACATTGGGTTAAATTGAGCCAATAAGTTTGATTTAACTGTCGTTCACTATTTTGTATTGATGGAGGTCCTTATTTTGAACTAAGGAAAGCTAGTTTAGCCATGCAATACTTTAAATCAAAAAAGCATCATTAATTTGATTTAAAGTGTAAGTGTAGACATAGCTGAAGAGTCTGGTTTGGTACTTTCTGGTTAAATTCAATAATGCAGTTGAACCAAACACAGAACATTCAGTTTTACACTTAGGGTTCAACTATTGTCTTTGAATTTCCTGGATTTTAATTAAACCCATAATGCTAATTAAGCATGGAGCTGTTTAGCAGTTGCATCTCAATTATACTATTCTTTTAATTTAAAAACTTATATCTGTATTCTGATTTGTCAAAACAAACATTTCTATTAAAAATAATTTTTGCCTGTTTGAAATGATTCTTTTGGTGCCACTAATAAATAATGAGTAACTTTGCAATTTGGAAGCTTTTGGAAAAGTATAAATCAATCACATACTTACATAATTTATAATTAGCAGATTATAGATCTGTCAAGTGACTTCAGAGTTCTATACAGTCACAATGGCTGTTTATGTGCCACCACTATCTGGATTACAAATGAAATGTCTCAAATTTCTAACAGATGAAAGAAAAACAACACCCCCCCCAACAACTAAAGCTTGTTTCTTGCCAGTCAGTGATATTTAGAATGGCTACGGCATTTCCACCTCATGTGTAAATATACACCACCATTATGACCCACATTAAGCACCCACACAAAGAAGCAAGATGGTAGAAAGTATCTTTTTACTCCCTTGTATGGTTTATGTGTATCTTGGGTTGCAACACACAAGAGCTATATCTGTTGGGGCTACTCTTTCTCACATGCAAATAACTGAGGAGTAGTCTGAGAGTTTTATCGGTCCTTCCCCCAAGTGTGCCAGAACATGCAGCCAAGTTGGCGTGGAGATGAAAGTTTTCTGCATCAGATATGACTGGCATAAATTACTTTCCTATATGATAAGTTTCAAAAGGGTAGTTGTAGAATTTTCGGAGAAATTATAGTCCAATAATGAGAGGCAGCATATTCAGAGCTGTGTAAGGAGTCTTTTTTGAAAGAAAACTGAGAGAGAGAGAGAATACCCGACAGACAGGTTTCCCTAAATGACCCTCCCATTTATCACCATGACAACCCCAATGACCCTAGGTAGTCCAAAACACCATATATTCCTCCCCCTCTGATGAGAAAACCCTCTCCCCCAAGAAAGAATAAAGCTCCCCCCTGAAAGAATAAGGACCAAGCTAGGAGATGAGGGTAGACTGCCTCATCTCCAGGAAAACCCCAGGGAATTATTCTGCCCCATGAAGAGGGGGTCACAACTAGCTAAGGATCCAGCTGATTAGGAGACCTTCTGTCTCGAGGTGGATTATGGCAAACTCCTGGTGTGCCCACACCACAAGGTGGTATTGGTGGTGGTGTGACTGCAGGTACCCGGGAAGTAGCTGGAACCAGAAAGGATGTTGTGGCCAGTTGGTCCAGAGAGGCCGAATGCATTGAAGAGGTGGCTGGAGCAGGAGAAACATGAACAGTTGTTTCATGCTCTGATGTTCTATCATCAGTAAGGGTGAAGTCAGGTACGTCTGCTGGAGATGCATCTTCCGGATGGGTATGATGGAGAAGCAACTGATCTACATGCCGTCACCAAACTAGGCCAGTCATTGTCTGGGCAGAGTAGGAAACAAGTCCTGTCTAGGCAATGACTGTTGCTGGAACCCATTTAGCTCCTGAAGCATAGTTTCAAGCGAGAACAGGCCGTCCAATAGTGAAGGTGCGGCCCTTTGTTCTTGGTGAACGTCTGCTGACCTGGTCCTGCTGTTGGCATTGAACCCCTTTCTGTGTGTCTCGTGGTGTCAACAAATCAAAGCAAGGGCACAACTGCCATCCCATCATAAGAAAAGCTGGAGATGCCTTAGTCATAGCCTGTGGAGTGCTTCTGTACGACAAGAAGAAGTTGTCCAGATGCTTCTGAAGAGGTGACTGTCCCTTCACAGATTTTAGAGCTTGCTTCATAGTCTGTACAGACCTTTCAGCAAGTCCATTGGTGGAAGGATGATACGGTGATAACCTGATGTGATGTATTCCATTGGCCTTCATAAAAGTTTCAAAATTCTGAGAAATGAACTGTGGTCCATTGTCACTCACCAGCTGTTCTGGAAGACCATAACAACTAAAAAAGCCACGCAGGGTCTGGATAGTGGTTTCCGTAGTAGTGGACTGCATTACAGAGACTTCTGGCCATTTTGAATGGGTGTCCACAGCCATTAAAAATATACATCCTTCAAATGGGCCAGCAAAAATCAACATGGATACGTTGCCATGGCCTTTCGGGTGAAAAGGTGCCAAATGAGGTGTGTTCCAGACACTCTGGCATGAGGTACAAGGCCTAGCCATTTCTTCAATGGCCCTGTCCACAACCGTGCAGAAATAGCTCCGTGCAATTTCTTTCATGTGCACTATACCATAGTGACTTGAATGAAGCTGTTCCAACAAATGTGGTCTTAATGAAGGTGGGATAATGACATGCATACCCCACAACATACACCCAGATTGGATCGATAACTCTGTCCTCCTAGACATGTAGGGGCAGAGGTCAGGAGAGACCTGAGAGTCAGGTAAGCATGTTCCATGCATCACAAAATCCATAACTTATGAGAGTACTGGGTCAACCTGTCTCACTTTCTTCAGTTGAGTAGCCATGACAGGTGTGTTTTCCACCTATTCAAAGTAAAAGATTCCCTCCTGACCCTGATCTTGATGGTGTGCTGATAAAGGTAGTCTTGAAAGACCATCAGCATTGCCATGCAAAGAGGATTGCCTATACTTGATTTCATATGTGTATCCAGAAAGTATCAGTGCCCATCCTTGCATCCGACTAGCAGCCAAAAGTGGGATGCCTGTGTCTGGCCCCAAAATTGATGTCAGGGGTCAATGATCAGTGACAAGTGTGACCTTCTTTCCCCACAGGTATTGGTGAAATTTCCGAATGCCAAAAACAATGCCCAGTGCTTCATGTTCAATTTGGGCATAGTTAGTTTCTGCCTTGGTCAAGGAGTGTGATGTGACAATACAGCCCCAAGTCCATAAGGCAACGCATCACAAGCCAACTGTAGGGGCAAAGATGGATCAAAATGTGCCAGAACCCTAGAGTTTACCAGTGAGTGTTTAGCTTTGTTAAATGCAACATCACAGGCTTCAGTCCAGTTGCAGGCCTTTTTCAGCCCAAGAAGCTCAGGTAGGGGTTTCAGGAGTGTTGCTATTTGTGGAATAAACTTGCCATAATAGTTCAATAACCCTAAAAAAGAGTGAAGTTGGCTTATGTTCTGAGGTAGTGGAGCATCCACGATACCCTTAATCTTGGCCGGAGACTTATGGAGACCATCAGCATCAATTATATGTCCTAAATATTCAACTGAGGGCTGGAAAAACTTACATTTGTCTCTGTGAACACGTAGACCATACTCTTCCAGGCTTTGCAGAGTAGCTTCCAAGTTCATAAGGTGTTCCTCCTCATTTTTGCCAGTGACCAGAATGTCATCCAGATAGCACTGTACTCCTGATAAACCACTCTAAATCTGTTCCATTGCCCTTTGGAACAAAGCTGGGCCTGAAGTAATGCTGAAGGGTAAACAACAGTATCTGTACAACCCCTTATGCATTACAATTGTCAACAACTCAAGATTCTTCTTCAACATGCCTCTGTAAGCATGCTTGACTCAAATCAATCTTCCTAAATTTTTGTCCACCAGCCAAACCCCCAAAGATATCCTCAATGTGGGGAAGAGGATATTGTTCTGCACATAACACTGGGTTGACAGTGACCTTGAAATCTCCACAAATCCGAATGGAGCCATTCTTCTTCATTATTGGGACAATGAGTGTCGCCCACTGGCTGTGGGTAACTGGCACTAAGACCTCCTCCTTGACTAACTGCTCCAAGTTTTCTTCCACCTTGGGTCTGATGGCAAAAGGCACCATCCTGGCCGTCAAACATTTTGATTGGCAATCAGGCTTTAAATTTAATTTCACAGTGATTTCCTTCATGCTGCCTAAGCCTTCACCGAAAACAGTTAGTACCGCTGCTAGATTCCTTTCTTCTTTAGTCAATTGATGCACTTTTGCCCAATCGAGTTGGATTTTCCTGATCCAAGATCTTCCCATTAGAGCTGGGTAATTCCCCTTCACTACAAACAGTGATAGCTTTGTGGCCTGTCCAATGAGTTCTACTTTCACATCAATAGTACCCAACAAGGGAACAGTCTCTCCAGTTTATGTCTTCAAAACAATTACTGTTGGCTTAAGTGGCAGATGTCTAAAGCCCTTCTCATACACAGTGTTAGAAACTAATGAAATGGCTGTGCCAGTGTTCAGTTCCATGCGTACAGGTTTGCCTTCCAACACAGCTGTCACCCAGAATTTATATGGGCCACCTGTTACAGACAAAACATAGAGGGAATCTTTATCTTCCAATTGAGTATCAGTATGATCACCTGTATTCTGTTCTACTGCATGCAGAATTTCCCTCTTAGTCCACCGAATCAACGACCCATTTTTCTCAGGTCTGCCTCTTCTGTTTGGCTCATCCTTCCTTTGTTTGCAAGCACATTCAATGTGCCCTCTCTTACCACATTGTCGACACAACAGTTCCTTACACTGGCACTCTGATGTGAGGTGACCCTGCTTCCCACACCGGTAACATTCCTGCGGACAGGTTGTGGGGATACTTTACGTACGCTGACCCCAATCTGCTGCATGTCTTGGGTGATGCATTCCTTGGAGACTGCAATTTCCACAGCCTTCTGCAAGGTGAATTCACCTTCAGTCAACAGGCGTTTCCGTGTTGATTCACTGTGAAGGCCACAAATCAGCCTGTCATGCATCATTTCCTCTAACACGTTCTTGAAGTCACAATGTGCCACCAGCTTCCTCAGAGCTGCTACAAACTGTACAACTGATTCACCTTCACCTTGGTTCCTTTGGTAGAACCTATACCTCTCTGCAATTACTAGTGGCTTCAGGGAAAAATGTGGTCCCAGAACTTGCACTAGGTCCCCGTAAGGTTTCTACTCTGGCTTCTCTGGATAAAGCAAATCAGATAGCAAATTATAAGTCTTAACTCCAATGGCCATTAGAAAAACCAGTATCTTCTTCTCATTAGTTATATCATTTGCTATTACAAAATTTTGAAATCAGGCTGTATATGTCTGCCATGAATCTGCCGAATGCTCAAATGGTTTGAGGGTTGTAGTAAGTAAAATCATGATGCCCTTTTGTGGTTATTGTTTGTCTCTTCACTTGTACTTGATGGCAGGCAGATCAGCTTTCAGAACAGCCAGCCAGCCTTAACAACAGGCAGATCAGCTTTAAGAATAGCCAGCTAGGTCTTAGGCAAACAGATCAGCTTTCACAGTTACAACCCAACCCCCATGCAACCAGTAAATAAAGTTTTGCTTCTTACATTGCATTCTGGTTTTCCATAGTTGCCAGGATTGTTGAGGATAGCCAACTCCATCACATATCCCATCCTCTGTTGCTAGATGTAGAGTTATTGGGGAAATTATAGGCCAATAATGAGAGGCATCATATTCAGAGCTGTGTAAGGAGTCTTTATTGGAAGAGAACTGGGAGAGAGAATACCGGACAGACAGGTTTCCCTAGAACCTAAACAACCCTCCCATTTATCACCATGACAACCACAATGACCCTAGGTAGTCCAAAACAGCATAGTAGTCATGTCAGTCTAGTTCAGCCAAACAAACAAGGAGCCTGGTGGCACTTTTAAAGATTAAAAAAATTGTTTATAACGTGAAGTTTCATGGGAGGAACCAATACAGTCCTCCAATGTGCTCCATCTGTGTGCAGCACCTTATTCAGGGTGTGAGATAAAACTACAATATATACATAATTTTGTCTAGATTGTTCAGTGGTTTGTACTGGAGTTGTGAACCACTCACTTTTAGAGCACAAGGTCAAATTTATCCAGTGTACTCCCCTATGTGCTGTATCCTTTCCTTTCTTTGAAATAACAATATGCAGAAAACAGCCAGACATAACTGGGACTCAAACAACAGCATATACTAATGTATAGATATGCAAGGACCTGCATATGTGCTGCTTCTCTACCTGCTTCCTGAGGACTTCTACAACACAGAACAAATTGAGGGCCATTTGAGGACTCACAAATTATTTGGAAAGATACAAACCTATTTCTATATGCTACATTAGATGAAATAAGTTTGGTGGTTTCAGACTAAGACATAATTGGCTTGTATCGCATTACTTAGACACTGTGTTGTTCATTTGTACTTTGGTCAGGACTCAATCAGTTTAGTATGGAAATTCTATTCCAGCCTGATCTATGGATTATGTATTAATTACAGGGTATGTTTACACTTAGAAGTTATTTTGAAATAAGGCTTATTTCAAAACAACTTTTCCTGTCCTTGCATGCATTTTCTTATTATGAATTAAGCATTTCTTTATTTTGAAGTAATTAAGCACTATTTCAACATAATAAAACCTGCTTTTATTTCAAAATAGTGCTTAAATCAAAATTATTATTTTGAAATAAGCCATTCTAAACTGTGCAATAGGCTTATTTCAAAATAATGGCCCTATTCTTTTGACTGCCTTCCCCTACTTTGAATTAGAGAGTATAGTTAAGACTCTCCACTTCAAAATAACTCCTACCTTATTTCAAATTAGAGAGTCTTCCCCAGACTCCTAATTCAAAATAATAAATTTGAAGTAGTGCTAATTCAAAATGGTTAGTTTGAATTAAAATTGAAGTAGTTACTTTGAAATAACTATTTTAAATTAATTTTGTAATTTTAGACACAGTTATATAGATTATTTAAGAATTCTCAGTTATCATTCTGAGATTTGGAAGGTTCTTGTCCCAAGATCAGTTCCAGTAGCATAACAGAGTTGTTAAAATAAATAAATAGATAGAGAATTTTTTTAAAAGTCATTAAAAGTGCCACTAGACTCCTTGTTTGCTTTGCTGAACTAGACTAACATGGCTACCCCTTTGGGACTTGTCAGTATTAAAATTACTGTGCAGTTGGCAATCCCATTGTGTACAGTTGCAATGCTCACGCTTTAAAAACTCATCTGTATTTGTAATACTTTATTAAGACATTTAGCAAAGTCACATAGAAAGTAGATAGAGAATACAGAATATGTATCTATATACTTACATAATTCCTTGGGAAACAAACTAAAATGTTAGCCATTATCTTCCTACACCTGCTCACCTAACTCATCACCACCAGTGGTCATCATCCTGGCACCTCCCAATAGCTACTTCTCTCTCCCCCTCCCTCTGTACACAGGATGGGATAAAGGATGTTACACTGATGCCACTATGTCTAATGCATATTCAGTAGGTGTTTCTCTCCTCTTTGTTATTTATATTTCCTTACCATACTAACATTAGTATACCTTTCACCAATAGATCAGTATATTAGTGATCTCAATTTACTATCACATCTATCAATTCATTGTCATGGCACTTTTGTGATGAGGCATCTGTTTATTTCATAAAATATCAAAAAACTGGTGTTAGCTCATATTTCTGTGGCTGTCTGGTATTATGTACAAACTTCCCTCTTAAACAAACATTCTATTCCCAGTTTCCCAAATCGTAGAGGTTAACTTGTTGGGTCATTTATCTGTGCCAAAATTCATAGACCTCAAGCCTTATACTAACTGCTGAAGCCAATATCTTACAGGATATAGGTCTATAGGTTCCTTGTGTTACTACTAAATAAAATAATGCTAAACCTAGCCCTGTGGGCTATAATTCTATCCCCCCCCCTTTTTTAGCTTCATATATCACAGCCATTAATCTTCTATGCAAGTGACATATTTTACACAAATAAAGAAATTTTAAATGGAAGAAATCTGTGAAAATCCTGTGATTTGTGCCAGGGCAGAACCCTATTAATATTTGTCTCTGAGAATGGTATGTTCACAAGTGGAAATAATGGCATTTTCTTATTTGATTTATGGGAAGATTCTCAACTCTACAAATGATGGTTTCACATAGATGTAATAGAATTAATAAAGAACAGGAAAACTTAGCCTCAGGTATACTGCTTATATCCCTAATGACACCTCCATTGCATGTGGTGAAGTATTTATAATACATTAGGTTTTCAGCTAGTCATATACTAGAGAGCCTTGTGATAATTAGGATGAAGAATAGAAAGAATGGCATCAACTGAACAATTTATACAACATTTTTATCAAATTAGTACCAGAGTAAGTTGTAATCAGTTAGACTGGTTAACTCAGGTCCTCCATTCCACTTGATCACCAATGGCTAAGGGCCCCCTAGCGCTGCTAATCCTCTTCCTTCTAGGAATACATGAGTGGATATGTTAAGGTTTCATTTTCGGACCATTCAGGAGGTGTTTAGCTTTGTTTAGTCTTTACAGAAGATTATGGAAGGATGACAGTGTTCTCCCTTTGGGCTTACTTTGGAGTGCATACATCGCTCTGTGATACTGAAACAGCTACTTGGTAAAATACCTTGGAGACTGTGGTTTGTATGCACTTTATTAATGATGCTTCAAGGCTACTTTGGGAAGCAATTCTGAGCTCTCTTTAGCTGCATGCTTTTTTGACTACCTTTCAATGTCCCAGCAAAAGGCACTTCATATGGAGTGCTTTTAACATTTATAGTGTCATAACAATTGCAGTTTAAGTCACTTTTATGGATTTCCTCTTCTCTTTGCCCAATTTGCATTTCATCATTTTATATCCCTTACCATGTCTATATTGTATGGGCTCATGTATTAGTCATTGCTGGATAAACTTCAAATGGGCTAGAGGGTTGGTTTTGATTACCATATTCCGATGTTTGGTGAAACTTATCCAGGCTTAGCAAAATCATCTTTGTTCTAAAAATCACAGAAGATAACGAGTCTCTCATGAGATTAGCACTGATGGCCTTTGCTGGTTTTAATCAGTTTCATTTTTAGTATTAGCTTTAGTTGTTAGTTAGGGTTGGATGGAGGAGTGGTTAAGGAATTGGAGCTATCCATAATTTCCATAGTTAAAGCAAAATCCTACAAACCCTTACTTACAAAATAAACCCATTTTTCTTCCATGAATTGTGTACCCCAGTAGTATTATTAACATAAAGAATAATATGAATATATTCACTTCCTGCCTTGGGAAACATCAGTAAATACAGTGGAGTGATATTTATTTAGTAACATAAGCCAACCTTTTTAAACACTCCCCCCAAAATAGGATCTGTTATAAATCTGGGGCATAAATTTAGATTAGTACTTATTTGTACATTTACACTCTAGCTCAACTCTTAGCTTTTATGGTAATGGAAGACAGAAGTAAACTAATATTTTGTGCAATCATTCATTATAGCAGTTCATCAGGTAGCAATTTCAATATCTCAGAAATGAGACATACACTCCAAAACAATTCTAAATCGAAGAACAGTAGAGTCTTTTCATAATCTTATTCAAGGACAAATTAAGGCTAAATATCAGTTAGATGAACTTCAAATGAAGTTTCAACGAATCAATCAGTATTTCTCAGAAATATGATCATTATAAATCTCAGCTCTCAAACTAGAACTTTGGTTTATGACTCTTCTCCGCTTCCATCTTATCTTAATTTAAGCAATGCAGATATCCTTGTTGGTTATGGAAAACGTACACTCAGTGTGACAATAACAATTTATCAACATTCCCTTTCAGCAGAACAGGGCCGGCCCACAGCATTTTGGCACCTGAGGTGGGGAGCTCAAATGATGCCCCTATGCCCCCTTTCTTGGGCCAAATCTCTCTGGGTCCTCCCTCCATTCTGGCATCTGAGGCAGCTGCCTCAGTTCACCTTATGGTAAGTCCAGCCCTGGAGCAGAAGCAGCAGCTGTAGTTTCAGCCACAGCAAAAATTTTAGTAATTGATGATCTTTCTGTGCTTTAGCTTTTTGGGTCTCCTTTGATACTCTATGTGCCCAATAATTTTAAAAAGCAATTGGTTAGCTACTAGGCAGTAGTGAGAGGAAAATAAAAACAAGCAAAGGGATTTACCTAAGAGTGGCACCTTTTACACCCCAGGTATTTTATGATGCTATATAATAGGATTAATTTGAAACTAATAAGGCATTTATCATATTGACATTAACAAATCCATTATTTGCCTAATCCTAGAAACTGTACCGAGGACAATACTCAAGTCCTATTGACTTTAAGTGTGACAGTTTTATCACAAACACTAAAATTGTGAGAATTCTTTAAGTTAAAAATGCTTGTGCAGTTTGGAGAAAGACATTGGGGACCATCAAACAATTCAAGACATGAAGGGCCAGATATTCTGCTAGTATAAATTGGCACAAAGACTGAAAGTCAATGGAACTGCACTTATTTACAGTAGCAGCGAATTTGGCTCAAAGCACCCAAAATGCACCTTTGGCCTCCTAAAGCTCCATCACAATGGGAAATACAATCTGTTAGTCTTAAAGTGCTACACAACTCCTCGTTGTTTTTTTACTGGACTAGACTAACACGGCTATCCTTTTGAAATGCACACAGAGACCAGGCCTCAATTCTGAGGTAGCAGCAGAACTCAAATGCCAGGAACATGGTCCCCCTTAAAACTGGAGCCTGACTGTCAGTGGAAAAAATTATGCAATTATGAGACAGCTCTGAGGTAACTATAAGAGCAAATAGAGAAGAGGCCTTACGTCTAAAACAAAAAAAACTAAGAGAGGTTTTCTCCCTTAATGGAGGGCAATAGATGTGAATCTATCCATCTAAACAGATGTTTCCCTAACAACTGGGAACAGCGAAGGTAGCAACGTCCGAGGTATACACTCAAAAAAAAAAAAAATCCCAAATGGAAAAACACTAGAGTTCTTTCAAAATTTTATTCAGAGCACATTCTGAAGACTGGAAAAAAAAAAAAAAAGTAAAGAAGACCAAGTGAGAAAGAATAAAAAACAAAATTAAGCACAAGTCATTTACTTCTCTGATACAGGTAAAATTCAGGGATCAACTAAATTTCGTGCAAGAAACTAAGCAGGAATGACCTGTGAGAAATGATCTCATGAAAAGGGCTCAGATAATCAAAGCCATACGGGAAATACCACGGGGATTCCATTATGTGACTTTTCTCCTGTGATCTATTCCAACAAACTAGACTCATTCAAAATTCAATGTGAATTAAAAAAGTGTCAACAGTTTTTATACTCAGACCCTGACCATAGTTTCACTGGTTCAGGGACATAACTAAAACTCATGGAAAGAATGATTTCAAGTGCATCAGCTGAGTTCAGATGAGAGAAGTATGATAGGCCAAGAAACCACTGTTAGCCCACTTTTCTATTCCAAAAGATCTGTATTTTCTACTTGGGTAGCCACTAGAAATGGATAGAAAGTCCTTGTTCATTTAAACATCACAGCTGAAGGACTGCACCTATAAAAGTATTATTCACTCTTAGTTCTGAGTTGTAGTGTATACATAATACAAAGTGTTGTCTCCAGGTTATAGCAACAGGCTAAGTATATGTACCCCTAGTTCTTAGGCCTACCTGTAACTTTGTATTACATCTATAGGCAAGTTGGGTATGGCGTAGTCAATTCTAAGTTGTCAATTCTAAGACTAAGACCATTCTGTGCAGAAATGTTTATTCATACCTCAGAAACACCCACCCAAAAAAGAACCTTAAAATTGTCCACTATTTTTAATGACAATAGTGACGGGTCTCAAAAAAATAAATAAAATCCTATATATTTTATTTTTTAAGGAAACTTACCTATCTGCACTTAATTCTCAAGCCCACCAGTCCTTTTCTGAGAAGCTCAAGAAAAAAAGATTTGCTAGCTTCATTCTCTGAGGTTTAGCCTTGGCTAGAACTAAGTCACTACTAAGATGAAAAACTTGTGACATAGGGGCCAAAATGGCCCATGGTGACTTTCAAAGTGGCCTGTGGATCTCCTTTTCTAGCTGCAAAAAGGAGTTGCTGCCTTAGAACCCAGGCAGAGCCTGTTGCCACAGGGTTAAGAGATTGGTGCAGGCTCCTCTCTGCTGCTAAGGGGATGGAAGAGCAACAGTTTTCTCCACTGGCAGGGAACAGAGCAAAGTGCTCTGCTTGGGTCCATAGGTTCTGGTGTCCCTACTGAAGTTAGAGGGAGGGGAGCATTGGTCTCCTGTCCCCTTGGCTGCAGAAGAGAGCGCCAGTGCAGCACAAAGGACTACAGGAAGCATGCAGGTTCCCTGCTTCAGCCAGGAATATGGGAGCACACTAAGGAGGCAAACTCCTTGCTGAACAATTTTCCATCTGGCTGAAGGGGCCTGCTGGAAGCAAGTGGTGGCCCTTGAGGGTTGCAAAAATGATATTTCTGGCTTTTGAACCAAAAAGTTGGGAATCACTGCTTTAAAGAACTATTTCTCAATGATACCTCCATATTAGGCTTTTATCAGTGTAGACACAACTTTAAAAGTCCAAAGGTGAACTAAGTACTCCCACGACCCCACCACAATTAGACCCATACATCTTTGTGTATGTGTACCTCACTGCTTTTTTATCTTTACTTTAATTTTCGAGGGCTACTCTGTCACTGCAAATCACTTACCCTCTCTGTACCTCAGAGTATCAAACTGTGACATGGATCTAATAGTAGCATCTACCTGAGAGGAATGTTGTGAGACTTAATGAATGTGCTTTAGAGCTTTAATATCTTTGGATAAAAGTTCCAAAAGGGTAGCCCTGTTGGTCTAGTTCATCAAAACGAGCAAGGAGTCCTGTGGCACTTAAAGACTAACAAATTTATTTATCACATGAGCATTTGTGGGAGAAAATCCCACTAAGTCAGATGTTTTGAAGATGGGGGATCATCTTCAATGCATCTGACAAAGTGGGATTTTTTTCCTATGAAAACTCAATGAACGCGCAAGCGATAAATTTGTTAGTCTTTAAGTGCCACAGGACTCCTTGCTTATTTTGGATAAAAGGTGCTACAGAAGTGGGGGGGTAGGGTTGTTTGTTTTTGTTTGTTTGCTACATACATGGCAACAACACTTGTTCATTTTAGTAAACAAGTAGTTCTCTGTCATAGTTTTATATTTTAATCTTCTCTACTGTCAGTAATATTGTGATTTGGACCTAAGTTAGCCCATCTGGTTGCATACGTAAATGAGTGCCTCCTTTTTTCACAGCACATAAACTTCTTGGGGTAGTGAAAAATTATTATTTTTTGTGCCCCAAGTTTTATCTTCATTTTAATAATGTTAATTTACTTAAATATGAACAAAATACAACGAATATTAACTGTTGGAAATTCTTGGTCATAATTAATGGTCTTTTTCATCTGAATCTCTGTGATAATGGAGTGATATTCACATATTCCTGAAGAAATTATCCCAGCACGTATATAACAATGTTTCAGTGGTTATCACGATTTATTATATTAAGAGGTAAATATTGCTGTGACCAATGTTCCCTCTAATTACTCAGACTGTGTGCATAGACAATTTTTTTGTGTGCGCTTAATTTTGTTGTGTGTGCACGCACACGTGCTCAGCTTAGAGGGCCCAGTGGCTGTGACACCTACATTTCAATATTTGCTTAATTGGAAATCAAATTTTAGTAGTCACATTTCATGCATCATTTTCTCTATATGTCATAACAAACAAAGAGTCCTCTGGCACTAAAAGACTAGTAAAAAAAAAAACAAAAAAAAAAAACACCAAGGAGTTGAGTGGCACTTAAAGACTAACAGATTTATTTTTTGCATGAGCTTTCACAGGAGAAAATCCCACTTCATCAGATGCTTCGAAGATGGGTGAACTTACAGAATGGAATGAAAATAAATGCAAGGGGGTGTAAAACATAAGACTAACAAATGTATTTATTGCATGAGCTTTTGTGGGAGAAAATGGCATTTCAGCAGATGCTTTGAAAATGGGGAAACTTAGAATGGGAGGAAAATAAATGCATGGAAGAATAAGTCATGGGGTCAGGTCACACTGTAATAGCAAATCAAAACAGTTGTTAAGATTCAAACACTGGGAGACAGCACTAGAGGAGGATGAGGACAAATCACCTGTTATAATGGGAAAATAATTTTCTTTCCTTTTATGAACTAGACTAACATGGCTACCCCTTTGGAACTCATATATATCATATTAATTTCAATCTTGTTGATATTGAAGTGAATAAATATAAATAGTAGCTACAACCTAAGACAATAAAAATATTTTCTATTATCTTGGAAATTTTATTTCCTAGAGTAAGCTGCAAAATTTTCACTTTATTATCAATTTATAATTCTGTTTATGTTAAGTAAGTTAAAAACCAATTTAATCTGTTATATCCTTATACCAGAAAGCCAGCCTGCATTGTTTTTCTTACTACATCTGCTCCTTACTTACTTAGGCAGGGGTCTTCAAAATATTGAGCTCTTTGGTATTTCACTTCTGCTTCCTACAAGGACAATTGCTACCACATCTATGAATGGTCCTTTACCAAAGGAAGCAAAACAGTGGAAGCTCAGAAAACCACTGGAGCACGCACTTGCCTGAAAAGAAACAGACTCATTAATAAATCCATCTCTATCTAGTTTTGACAAGCTAATTAATTTTCTTGAAAATATCAGTGCAAGATTTTAAGAGAGGCTTTCAGACTGAACTTCCTTTTGTTTAACAGAATTGTTTAGTAAAGAATTATCATACCACTGTTACTTGAGGACATAAATCTTTCCTATTTCTTTTAGGAGATTTATTATATTTTAATTTTACCTTATTATACTCAATGCAACTGTGTCATACAGCTGTATCATCATGTAGACTATATAAAAAACACAATTTGTTTTTAATCTTGGGTAGCTGATTTGGGATGATCAGAGACCATGTGCAGTTTTTCCTCCCGTACTTCATTGACATGAGCTGCTGAGATATATTCATATTTAAACGAGTACTCCCACTTGTGATCCAGGCAGTTGCTTTCTAACTCCCTTGCCAAATTTTTGAAGATTCAAATAATTCTTGGTGACTTTTGATTAGAAGCTCTCAGGCACAAAAGACAATACTCAAATTCAGTACATTAAAGAATGAATATGCCAGATTTTATTTGGAAAGCTCAATGATTTCATTAGAAAGTAATAAATGGATTAAAAATTAGACAAGAAGCAAAATCTGCTGGATTTATTACATTTTTTTAAATCATAGTACATATTACAATCTAATCAAGGACTGCATAGCTCCTTATGGACCTCTATACGAGGGGAAACTTTCATCTCCCCTTCTTCTTTGATATCACACCCCCAACACACAGCATGTCTCAGATGTTTGCAATTGCAGTGAAATAGATGAAGATCTGCAGGCCTTATGTGGGATAGATTGTGGCAGGAGATAGATGCTTTCTATAAGCATGGGCTTCTGCTTTGTTCTCAGATTTCCCAACAGAAATCTGGACAGGAGGCAAACATGGAAAAATCATGGAGCAGCTTCTCAAAGAATCCATCCTGAAACACTTGGAGGAAAATAGAGTAATCAGGAATAGTCAGCATGGATTTACCAAGGGTAAATCATGCCTGACCAACCTCATCGCCTTCTATGATGAGATGACTGGATTTGTGGATGCGGGAAGAGCCGTTGATGTGATATACCTTGACTTTAGCAAGGCTTTTGATACGGTTTCCCACAGCATTCTCATTGGCAAATTAAGGAAGTATGGGTTAGATGCGTGGACTGTAAGGTGGATAGAAAACTGGCTAGAACAACGGTTTCAGCGTGTAGGAATCAATGGCTCCATGTCAAGTTGGCAGGCAGTAACAAGTGGTGTGCCCCAGGGGTCGGTCCTGGGGCCAGTTCTGTTCAATGTTTTCATTAATGATCTGGATGATGGGATAGATTGCACACTTAGTAAGTTTGCAGATGATACCAAACTGGGGGGAACGGTAGACACCCTAGAGGGCAGAGACAGGATTCAGGGAGACCTAGACAAACTGGAGCAGTGGGCCAAGAGGAATCTCATGAGGTTCAACAAGGATAAGTGTAAAATCCTGCACTTGGGACGAAAAAACCCCATGTACTGCTACAGGCTGGGGAGTGATCAGCTAAATAGCAGCACTGGAGAAAAGGACCTGGGAGTCATGGTGGATGGGAAGCTGGATATGAGTCAGCAGTGTGCTCTTGCTGCCAAAAAGGCCAATGGCATACTGGGCTGCATCAGAAGAAGTGTTACCAGCAGATCGAGGGATGTGATCATTCCCCTCTATTCTGCACTAGTGAGGCCACATCTGGAATACTGTGTCCAGTTTTGGGCTCCCCACTACAAAAAGGACATGGACAAATTAGAGAGAGTCCAGAGGAGGGCAACCAAAATGATCAAAGGGCTGGAGCACAAGCCCTATGAAGAAAGACTGAAGGAACTAGGCTTATTTAGCCTGCAGAAGAGAAGACTGAGGGGGGATTTGATAGCAACCTTCAACTACTTGAAGGGTTGCTCCAAGGAGGAGGGAGCTCGACTGTTCTCGGTGGTAACAGAGGGCAGAACGAGAACCAATGGTTTCAAGTTACAGCTGGGGCGGTCCAGGCTGGATATTAGGAAAAACTTCCTTACTAGGCGAGTGGTGAAGCATTGGAATAAGCTGCCTAGGGAGGTGGTGGAATCTCCATCTCTGGAGGTGTTCAAGTCCCAGCTGGACAAAACACTGACTGGGATGATCTAATGGGAGTGGTCCTGCTTTTTTTGGCAGGGGGTTGGACTAGATGACCTTGTGGGGTCCCTTCCAACCCTATGATTCTATGATTCCAGTGCTGTACCAATTTTGTGTGGCTTTCCCTGTACAGTCTCAGTGGGGCAGAGTCAAAGACAGTATGACTCCTACATGATCTTTATAGGAGGTGAAGAAGCAGCGTCAGGAATGGTACACGTGGACGGTTTTCAGAGAAAAAGGAATGCAGAGTTATAAATTGCTTGCCTGGAGATCCCCAGGATTCTATATGTGGGAGGAGACACAAATGTAAAAGGCCTTTTAAGTTCCAAAAGAGCCAACTGGACTGTGACTGCACCACCTCTAAAAATATGTAAGAGAAGTTGTTCAATTTTAGAGGTGAAAAAGAATTTGAATTAGCATCCCACATAACTATTTCAACATTTGGTTTACTCCCAAATTGGAACAAGATGTTGAACTAGCAGATTCTTTCACAGAAGAAAATATTTGACCCCTCCTTCCCCCCCCCCCAAATCAGTTTGGAAGTGTAAAAGTTTTGACTGGAAATGTCAAAATGAAACAAAGAATGTCACTATTCCTAACCAAAATGTTGTGTTCTGGGTTTAATATTTTGTTGAACAGCTTGGAAACAAACAAAGCATTTGGACTCAGATTGAAATGGCTTAGAACAAAATATATTTTGTTTTTCCCTGAAAGTTTACATTTTTGTTTCACTTTTTGTTTTGATCCCCCCCATTGAACATTTTTAATTGGAAATGTTGATTTTCTAGAAACTTCATTTTCTATCAGTAGATCATTCCAATGAAAGATTTCTGATCAGTTCAAGTCAATATGGGACAGATTTATGTTAGTCTATCAGTATGATATTAATTGACTAATAATTTGCACTAATGTAACACCCATCATATGAAGATCTTAATCAATCAATACCATATCAGACTCACATTAACCTTTGTGTGGTTTCTAAACTGCATTATTACCATTTTACAAAACTAAAAGGGAGTTTCAGAGATGTGAATGCTTGGGGTGCACCAAAGATTACAAAGTATCCATGAGGTTGTAGCAATATTGAAGTATTTTAGTCCCACACACTGCACCAGGTGCAGCAGCCTCAAGTTTTACACCATACAGAGTGGAGCTGAAGTCCCAACCCCAACTCCATCCCTGCCAGATGCCTGGCTGTAAAGTTGCAACTCTGTGCCAGTGGGAGCCTGGAACAACCTTGGCCAACCTGCCAGAACTTGCTTTTATTACCATCAGTCCGTGACAAAAGGGAAGATGTGGTGACTGTGACAGGAAAGGCTTAGATTCTTACTCAGGTCAGAGTAATTTATTAATTGTTATTATTACTATGTAATTTAGTGTATGTGTGTTTATAAGTGTTATATACATTTATTGTTGGTGAGGGGGTGGGGAATTGTATTTTGACTAGTACCAGCTACTGAGATTTTCACTCAAAAAGGTTGGAAACCTTTGCAGTGAGTCAGTGACAGAACCAAGGACAGAAGCCAGAAGTCCTGGTTGTCATCCCAGTGTTCTAAACACTAAGGGCTGGTTCATGTGAATATTTAGTTCATGGCAAACTGGGGTGTCAATCAACCCCACAGAAACTTGCTGCAGACTCTCCCTGGGGACTGTGATGATGCACATAAGCAGTTTGTAAATGATGACTAGATCAAACACATTTATTAATTCATAATGCATGGCAGCAGGATCCTCATGGACAGTTAGTCTGTGGCAGGCAAGTGTGGGATTGAGTCATGCCTCGGTTTGCCTCAAACTAAATGTTCATGTGGGCAAATCCCAGATCACATTTCTTCCCATGGAAGGTTATTTTAGATATTGTACTTTTCATAGCCTGTCTCTATGTATATAGATTATTCTTCAGTAATTTGTAAATCAAGAAGGATTACTAGACTTAGAGGGCAAAGATCATGACCTTGATTTCAGTTGTGTCCATCACTCCCTCAGGAGACCGTCAGTTAAACTTTTCTATAAAGCAATAATAATTATAATAGATTCTGCACCCTCAAATATAGTGCGACCAATTATTACTCTGAAAAATATTATGTATAGCTATGAAAACAATAAATTCCACAAAACTATACATTAACATCCCTAATGTTGTTATTAATTATCTATTTGCAAAAGGCAAAACTCTCCAAAAATTCCAGGTCAGTTCAAGCTGTGTAAACACCAAGATCTGCAGCTGCTGCTAGTATCCATACTAGTGTGAATCTGCAAAACTACATATAAAGTACAATAGTAACAGGGCTCCCCTCTAAAACCAGACAGTAAAGAAGAAGATAAAATAATAATAAAAAAAAGGCTAAGTTCTTCCTTTTTAAGAAGCACAGTGAAGGCTGGACGTACCTCCTCTAACAACAACTGAATCAGAGCATGGGTTGCACGTGCTTTAGAAATGAACAGCCTAATGAAAATAGGAAGCTGAAGTCAGGCTCTTAAGTGACATGGAGTGCATAGTATTCCTGTTGTAGTATTCTTTTCCCACAAGCCATTTTATGATGATTACTACAGCCTAGACCCTTTACAGCTATACAGCAGCTCCACAGGGAGTAATGCCTAGACCAGGGTTCTTAACTTTTTGTAGGTTGTGACACACTTGGTGGCATATTGTGACCCTACAGGACATACCAGCCAAACACCTGACCCCAAGGCAGATCCAGCCGTCTCCCAAGCTCTTCATGACACACTTACCGCTGTATGGCAACAAAGTAATGCAGCCCAATGCAGCGGTTGAGAACCACTGGCCTAGTGCATGTGCATTATGACAGAGCCATACCCTCTGTCCATGGGACTTCCTAATGAATCTCTGCCTTTACCTACAGCCCAAAGTGTGGGATTAGAGAGAGCCATCAATGATGGAGAGGAGCTTGCTTCCCTTGATGGGGATCTAGAAATCCTGCTTTCCTCCCTGCCCATGAAGTGGAACTGTGCTATGTGCACAGCAGCCCCTTAGACCTTCAAAAGCAAAATTTTTCTTTCTGTAAATAAAATAAATCCAATTCCCAATAAAATGTGAGAAAGTTTGGTCTTGTAGTTGAAATGCTGAATGAAGACTAAAGAGGTTACCTTAGTTTAGTAAAACAAGCAAACAAGGAGTCCTGTGACACTTAAAAACTGAGAAATATATTTATTGCATGAGCTTTCATGGGAGAAAACCCCACTTCAGACATTTTCTCCCACAACAGTTCATGCAATACATATATTTGTTAGTCCTTAAGTGCCAAAGGACTCCTTGTTTGTTTGTTTTAAAGAGATTGAGATTCCACTGTAGATCCCCAACAAATGCCCTGAGTCGCCTTGGACAAATCATTTAATCTCTTTGTGCTTCAGTTCACCATCTGTAAAAAGGAGATAATATGTTTTTCTCTCATCTTTTTTTTCCCCCTTGTTTATTTAGATTATAAATTGTTTTGGTCAGGAACTGTCTCTTATTTTGCATATATACAGCATAATATTTTGGGCCTTCAGGTACAATTATTACAAAAATAACTATCAATATTAGCCATTGAAATATATGTATTATTTGCAAACATATCTTGTGAATAATTCAAGAATGACACAGTTCTCAGTTAATTTTTTGTCACTTCAAAGGAGGATTTTCAAGCAAGAATATACTCAAAAATAGAAAAATGGATGTTAGAAATGGAGCTGAATCAGATTCCTTGTCCAGCTTCAATTTTGAGAAGGTACTTTAGAGGCACAAATGCACTAAAAAAGCAGTACTTTTCAAGCTAGTCAGAAAGAATAAATCAACATATCTTTCAATAAAAATACTGTTTTCATCAACGTTGTAGCCTCTGAAAAATATTTTCATTTAGATGAAATTTTGTTGAGGAAAAAACCTGAAATGAAGCATAGTGATGTTGGTGAACCATTTGAACATTTTCAGTTCTACATCTTCGGTTTTTCATTTCAAAATGATCTTTAAGTATTATTTTTTTGCATATAAATGTTTGAGGAAGTCAAAAAAAGATCAAAAAAATATCAAGAAATTCCTTGATAGCATCCATGAGGAGACATGCAAGGATGAGAAAACCATCCAGGTGCCGAAGACTGCTGCCACAACCTTGGACAAGGATGAGGTGGCTTTGGCACACGGAGGATGCTTGCAGCTGGTACTTCTGACAGCACACAATACTCCACCCCTGCTCCCATCCCACCGTCCATTGTGGTGAGGAACTGTTATGCAGCCCTACAGACATATGATGAGGTGGAAGAAGAGAAGGCATGCACCCCCAAGGCTGGCAGGATCACAAGCATCACACCCAGGAGGAAATGTCAGGTTCTGGTGGTTGGGGACTCTCTTTTGAGGGAGACAGAGCCACAGATCTGTGGCCCTGGCAAGGCCTCTCAGAAGGTATTCTTCCCATACCCAGGACATTACGGAGGGACTGTTGAGAATCATCCACCTCTCTGACTAGTACCCCATACTACTCATCCATGTGGGAACCAATGATACTGCAAGAGGTGACCCTCAGCAGATCAAAAGTGACTCTGGGAGTGCACGTGAAGGAATTCGGTGAACAGGTGGTGTTCACCTCGATCCTTCCAGTCAAGGGTAGGGGCCTGAGCAGAGACAGATACATCCTGGAGGTGAATGCCTGGCTGCAAAGGCTTTGGCTTCCTCAGTGATAGGGTGCTGTTCCAGGAAGGACTGCTAGGCAGAGATAGACACCACCTATCGAGGAAGGGGAAGAGCATTTTCACACATAGACTGGCTACCCTAGTGAGGAGGGCTTCAAACTAGCTTTAAAGTGGCAAGGTGACCAAAGCTCACAGATAAGTGACAGTGAGGGAGACCTGGAGGAAGGGATGGAACTTGGCGGGTGCCGGGACTGTAACAGCAGAGACAAAAAAGAGGGAAGTTGGAACTGCAAGGGGCAATCAAATCACTGTCTTAGGTGTCCTAATGATACCCTAATACCTGAAGTGAGTGGGGAAGGAGGACACTTGGAGAAATTGCAAGGAGGAAGATGCAACAGAAGAGATAATTGACAAGGGAAAGTAGGGCAGTCGGCTTGATATTTTAGGTGCCCGAACACAAATGCGAGGAGCCTGGGAAACAAGCAAGATGAATTGGTAGTACTGGCACAGACAAGGAACTGTGATATAATTGGAATAACAGACATATGGTGGGATAACTTGCATGACTAGAGCACTGCAATGGATGGGTATAAATTGTTCACGAAGGTTAGGCAGGGAAGAAGAGGGGGAGGAGTATCTCTGTATGTAAAAGAGTTGTATGACTGCTCAGAGTTCCACTATGAAAATGGAAACAAGCAAGTTGAAATTGTGTGTGTTAAATTTAGTGGAGAAGGCAACAATGGAGATGCTGTGGTAGGTGTCTGCTATAGACTGCCAGACCAGAAGGAGGAGGTGGATGCGGCATTCTCTGGACAACCAGGAGAAGTTTCTAGATCACAGGCCCTGATTCTCATGGGGGACTTCAATTACCCTGACATCTGCTGAGAGGGCAATACAGTAGTGCACAGGCAATCCAGGAAGTTTTTGAAGATTGTTGAGGACAACGTCCTGATACAAATGCTGGAAGAGCCAAGTAGGGGCCTTGTACCTCTTGACCTGCTGCTCACAAACAGAGAAGAATTGATTAAGGAAGTAGAAGCAAATGGTAACCTGTGCAGCAGTGACCATGAGATGGTAGAGTTCGGGATCCTGATCAATGGAAAAAAAGGAAAGAAGCAGAACACAGACCCTAGAATTCAGAAAAGCAGATTTTGGCTCCCTTGGGAGGCTGATCTGAAGGGGAAAGCATCCAAAAGAGGTGGTTGTATTTTAAAGAAACCCTGCTAAGCACAGAGGAAGATACCATTCCAATTTGTAGAAAGAAAAGCATATGTGGAAGGCACCCAGCGTGGCTTAGCAGAGAACTCTGTGGTGAGTTGAAACATAAAAGGGAAGCTTATAGGAAGTAGAAACTTGGACAGATGACTAGGGAGGCTTATAAAGATATTGCTTGGGATAGCAGGGATAAAATCAGAAAGGACAAAGGACAATTGGAGTTGCAGCTAGCAAGGGAAGTGAAGGATAACAGGAAGGTGTTCTATAAGTATGTCAGTAATAAGAAGAGGATCAGGGATGGTGTAGGTCCCTTAATGAGTCAGGCAGGTATTCTTGTAGTGGGAGGATGCAGAAAGGGCTGAAGTACTCAGTACTTTTTTTAACTTCAGTCTTCACAGGGAGGGCCAGCTCCCAGGTCACTACCTTGGGTAACAAAGAATGAAGAGAAGAAGAGCAACCCTCAGTGATGGTAGGTCAGGTGAGGGACTGCTTAAAGAAGTTGGATGTGCACAAGTCTATGGGGCCGGATGAATGGCATCTGAGGCTGGTGAAGGAGTTTGCTCATGTGACTGCAGAGCCCCTGGCCACTATCTTTGAAAGCTCATGGTGAATGGGGGAAGTGCCAGAGGATTGGAAGAATGCAAATATAGCACCTCTGATCAAGAAAGGGAAAAAGGAGGATCTGGGAAACCACAGATCAGTCTGGCTCACCTCAATCCCTGGAAAAATCATGGAGCAGGTCCTGAAAGAATCCATCCTGAAACACTTGGAGGAAAATAGAGTGATCAGGAACAGTCAGCATGGACTCACCAAGGGCAAATCATGCCTGACCAACCTCATTGCCTTCTACAATGAGATGACTCCATTTGTGGATGCGGAAATAGCCATTGATGGAATAGACTGCACTCTCAGTAAGTTCACGCATGACACCAAGCTGGGGGGAACAATAGACACGTTGGAGGGCAAGGACTGGATTCAGGGAGACTTTTTTTTTTTTTTTACTAGGTGAGTGGTGAAGCATTGGAATGAGTTGCCGAGGGAAGTGGTGGAGTCTCCATCTTTGGAGGTGTTTAAGGCCCGGCTGGACAAAACCATGAATGGGATGGTTTAGTGGGAGTGGTCCTGCCACTGGCAGAGGGTTGGACTAGATCACCTATGAGGTCCCTTCCAACCCTATGTTTCTATGATTCTATGTGATATACTCGACTTTAGCAAGGCTTTTGATATAGTTTCCCACAGCATTCTCATCAGCAAGTTAAAAAAGTATGGGCTAGGTGAGTGGACCATAAGGTGGATAGAAACTTGTCTAGATTAACAGTTTCAGCAGGTAGGAATCAACGGCTCAATGTCTCGTTGGCAACCAGTAACGAGTGGATTACCCTACGGGCTGGGCCTGGTCCAGTTCTGTTGAACATTTTCATTAATGATCTGGATGATGGGGTACAGTGCATACTCATTAAAATTCACAGATGACACCAAGCTGGGGGGAATGGCAGACACACTGTGGGGCAGGGACAGGATCCAGGGAGACTTAGACAAATTGGACCAGTGGGCCAAAATAAATCTCATGAGGTTCAACAAGGAGAAGTGCAAAGTCCTACACTTAGGACGGAAAAATCCCATGCACTGCTACAGGCTGGGGACTGATCGGCCAAGTATTAGAACTGTATAAGAGGACCCAGGGGTTATGTTGTATGGGAAGCTGGATATGAGTCAACAGTGTGCTCTTGCTGCCAAAAAGGCCAATGGCATATGGGGCTCCATCAGTAGGAGTATTGCCAGCAGATTGCAGGAAGTGATTATTAGAGGCTTGCAGATCCAGTTATCCACACCTACAGATGTGGGTTCAGATAACCGCAGACTCATTGCTGCAGATCGACTCACAGATGTGGCTTCTATTTTTACCTTTGCACAGTGCGATCCATTGCTGAAGCCCCTGCGCTGATCTGTGTTGGCAGCATGCAGGATAACCAGGAAGTGCTCCAGCTGATCCTAGACTGTGATCTGCCAGCTAATCAGAATCTCAAGCTGGGGCTTGGAGAGCCGCTGCTGACCCTTGATTGGCTCATTCCCCATGATTTCCCTGCCCTCTTCTTCCTTTTCTTGTTTCCAGTTGACAAGCCATTGCTGTCAGAGATTTCATTGGTGGGCAAGGAAATCTGACTGATAGCACAACATGCAAACTGCAAACAAGAAAGGAAAAAGTGGGTGGGACTCATATGGGGAATGAACCAATAAAAGGCTGAAATGATGCGTGTGAGCCCAAGCTCAGTTGCAGATGTGGTTACAGACGCAGCTAAACCCTGGCATGCGGATTACAGATTGGATCAGTGCTATCACTGAGCAGATTGGATCAGATGTGGTTCCACATTTTTGTCTCCACGCAGAGCTCTAGTGCTTATTCCCCTCTATTCGGCCCTGGTGAGGCTGCATCTGGAATGCCGTGTCCAGTTTTGGGCTTGCCACTACAAGAAGGATGTGGACAAATTAGAAGGAGTCCACTGGCAGGCAATGAAAATGATTAAGGGCTCAGGGCACATGACTTACAAGGAGAGACTGAAGGAACTAGCTTATTTAGCCTGCAGAAGAGAAGACGAAGTGGGGATTTGATAGCAACCTTCAACTACTTGAAAGGGTGCTCCAAGGAGGAGGGATCCAGGCAGTTCTCAGTAGTGGATAGAACAAGGAACAATGGTTTCAAGTTACAGCTGGGAAGGTCGAGGTTGGATATTAGTAAAAACTTTTTCACTAGAAGGGTAGTGAAGCATTGGAATGGGTTACCTAGAGAGTTAGTGGAATCTCCATCTTTGGAAATGCTTAACGCCCGGCTGGACAAAACCCTGGCTGGGATGATTTAGTGGGAGTGGCCCTGCCTTTAGCAGGGGGCTAGCTTTAGCACTGACAAGGGAATACTCATTGATTCAAATGGAGGATGATGTGTGTTATGTGAGTTTGAAAGAGTGGGGTGAAGCCTGGGGGGGAGGGAGGGCATGAAGGAGCATGTTATAAAAGGAGAGAGATTTTGCAATCTCTTCCACACCCTCTACCAACAACATCAAGTGGCTGGAACATCAACCACTGGGCGAGGGCAGACTAACCAGCCTTTCCTGATAATCCTTTAAGATTGTATAGTTGCTGAAGATGTTAAGCTTAGTTTAGAATGTGATCCATTTTTTGTTTGCTATTGATAAAATCTAACCTACTTTCCTCTACTTACAAACACTTAAAATTTCTCTGTACTTAATACATTTGTTCATTTTATTTAAAGCAGTAAATGTGGTTTGGGTGTGTATATAGAGTTCATTTAGAGTGACAAAGATGATGTATATCAATTTCTTTGATAAAATGAGCTTTTATTGTGTAGTGGGCAGCACTGAATGGAGGTTCCAAGGGCTGTATATGGGACCAGGGTTGTTTGCTGAGGGTCATTCTATTGCAAAACATCCAATGAGTGGCTGGCCAGAAACACTCACTCACTAAATTGAGAGCAACTTGCTTGCTGAAGGCTATTGATTAACTGCCCAAGAATGGGAGTTCACACAGTGAAGCAGAGTTAGACCAGCTCCAAGAGAGAGCAATTGGGGTGGCATGGTAATATAACACTCCAGATTGCAAAGGGGAATGTCACATATACAAGAACATGGAATCATTGCATCATTGGATCTAAACTTGATAGTATCTTTTGAAATGACATTTAATCTTGGTGCTTTGTCATCATGATATTAGAATACTCAAGTGATAAGTGATAATGTTGGCTAAAAGAAAGGCTAATGTTCAAGCAACTTCATGAAGTGTAGTTCATTCTCTGTCAGTGCATCCCCTCTGTTTTTGCTGCACCAAACTCTATAAAGAATGCTAGCAATATAGTGATATTTTTATTGACCAATATCTGTGTGGAAGGAGAACAACCACAAAATTGTTTTTGTTTGTTACCTAAACCAAATTTAAACTCTAAGAGTGAAAGTTTAGTGAATTAAACATTGATATTTATGGTTTAGCTTATGTAGATATATTTATTTCATTAGAAATAACGTTTAACTGCTTGTTTTGCTTTTGACCTATGAAAGTTGTTCTCACCTAGGTGTACGCGTACCCATCAAAGAAACAGAGGTCTTCCAGGTCTGCATCAATACATCTAGTGAAGTCAATACAAACTTAAATTTCATGCAGACAAAATGAAAATGTAAACAAATTGTCAGTTATAGTGTGCTGTGACACTTTTTTTTATCTGATTTTGTAAGCAAGTAGTTTCAAAGTGAGGTGGAACTTGGGGTACACAAGACACATTAGTTTCCTGAAAGGGGTCCAGTTGTTGGGAATGGTTGAGAAATATCAGCCTATGGTAGAATAATGGGGTGTGAATCTGATTTTTTTTTTTTAAGATTATTCAAGACTGCCATACAACTACTATAGTTTTCAGGATAATTTCTCTCTATAGCATAAGCTCACATATTGCTTGAGAGGCATTCAGAGAACCTTCAGATGCTCTACTGGTAGTTTTGGTGCTGAAACAGTTTGTACCAAATTTTATTGAAGCCAAATGTAAACCCTTTTTAGGACAGCAAATCACTTAAAAGCCACGCGGTGCAGCAGCATCCACAGCACTCCTAGTTCCAGCACCTATGTCTGCTGGATCAACATTTTGTGATAATGAATGGCCTGAGCATAGAAACTTCCTAACATTAGTTAATTAAATGAAAAGAATCAGGATTGAGCCACACTTGGCTTGCACTTTGGACAGATTTACTGTTTTTAAAACCTCAAACCAACCAAGTTTGTTAGTTAATGAGTTTGGACCAAATCTTTTACCTCCGCTTTTCAGAAGTTCAGATTAATGTAGTCCTGACTCACAACAATCTTGGTTTGAATTTTGCAGAATTCAAAGTATTTGAAAAAAACCAAAATCCATAGACAGACTACTTAGCCCATCTCTAGGCAAAAACATGGTCCGCTAGACTTTGGACAGTGTTAACCAATGAAAAGCTTTATGTCCCTCAATCTATCAGTTACATGCAAAGGTGTTTGAAAGGGCACATGTAGCTCCAAAAGGGGAGTATATTAATTCAGAACTTGTTTCTTATTTCAGTTATTACAGGCCGGTGAAATCCATTGTCCCATAAGTCAGTAGCAGCTAGAGTGATGTAATCTTGTGTCATTTTAGAAAGACATTGCAGGAGGGACACTCAGCAGAAGGTAGTCAGAAGACAGAATGTTTAATTCTCCAGAGTCTGCAAGAGCTGTTTTTAGATGTGATAAAAACTGCTGTACAGCCAGACTGCACATTCTTTAGCAAGGGGTACCAAATTTATTAGATACTAACTGCAACCCATCAAAAATGAGAGGGGAAAAATTATGGTTTCTTCCCTGAGTGAGAACCACATACAACTGTCTGAAGAGTCAGTGTGAAATACTGGAAACAGCTGAAAGCTGTTAAAGGGGGCAGGGGCAGCAGATGGGGGCAGATAAGGCATGTGTGGGGGCAGGGGGCAGGAGGCAGGGGCTAGGGGTATGGGGGAAGGATGAGGACACAGGATGTGGGGGGAAGGATGAGTCACAATGGAGCAGGGACAGGAGGTGGGGGTGTTGCAGGATGGGCACATGGGGGAAGGATGAAGGCCTGGGATGTGGATGGAGGAAGGAGAAACAATGGAGCAGGGGCAGGAGATGGGGGCAGTGAAGGGGAGGGCTGTAGCCAGGGTATGCCAGGGTTGTGAAGGGGGCCATGGGCAGCAGATGGGGGCAAAGAAGGGGTGGGGGGGCTGGAGTTGGAGGGCAGGGGCAAGAGCTGGAGGCAGTGAAGGAGAGGGCTAGGGCCAGGATGTGCCAGGGTGGTGAAGGAGGCCATGGGCAGCAGATGGGGGCAGAGAAGGGGTGGGTGGTGGCAGGAGGTAGGGTGGGTAAGGGAGATGGGGCAGAGAAGAGGTGGAGGTGGTGAAGAGGGACATGGGCAGGAGATGAGGGCACAGAAGGGGTGGAAGGGTGGGTACAACATGTGACAGGGCATTGTGATGTCAGAGGTGACAACCAATGCTCCTTGCTCCCTCCTTGGGAGCAATCCTTGAGTCACCTCTGACATCACAATGGGCTGTCACATGGTACACTTTACATCATACACTCACCAACCCATGCACGCAGAAATGCACATAGCAAATTAGTATAGTAGATAAGGCTGGCCTCGCAAACAGAAGCTGTGGGCAAACGAGATCAGATTAATTTCAGGTGTGGATTTTCAGCTATGTGAAATGCTTTTATCCATCTTTGTTAGGATTGTTCTGACTTCCATTGTGAGTGCTTTGTTCCTCTAGTAACACCTGCCTTAACCCAAATCTTATATCTGACCTTCAGTATTGTGTAGGTATTCGATAGTGGTGACCTGGAATGTATCATTCAACTTTTTCACTGGGGGTAATCCCTGTGTATATAATGGAACAATTTCCCACTAAGTCCTAATTGCAAAGAGTGATATTACATGACAGATTTTCAGTGGAATCTTAATAGCTATTTGCCCTTTTGACTGGGAGGCTGATGAATATCCATCTTGGAAGTCAGGTTAGCAAAAAGCAAAGTGCACAATGGCCTCCCATAGGAAGCAGTAGTAGCACCATCCACTTTTAACTTATAGGTAAGGGATGTGCCTGAAATGATATGCCACAAATTCTTTAATGCCAATGACCTGGCACTAATGACACTGATTGCAACACTCAGGGAAACAGAAGACATCCTTAATCCTGATGGAAATCTACTTTTGAGGACTGGTGGCTCATTCCTAATCCATCAAAAATAGTGTTATTAGCTTTCCTTCTCATCAGTTCTGAAGTTAAGAGGATATTGAATGGAAGCTTCTGTGGCAAGCCAATCAAGTACTAACCCCTGCTGTATAGATGCCACTTCTGATGGCACCTTACCTACTAACATCATCTGAAGCAGATAAACCATGAAGCAAAGAGTCACATCACTTTCATCCAAAAGCTTTTGGATTCTAACTGGGTTATGATGCCTTAACACTATGATTAGCAACTCTAGCTTAAATTTGTTCTATGGTCATGTACTGTGCACCTGCTCAGGAAGAAAAACACACACATGGAGCTTGCATACATTCAGTTTTTAAGTGCCTCCCTGAAGTTCAGTCCTCTGCCTTTGTAGCCTGAGATTTTTGCTATCTCTTTAGTATTAGAGCAAATCTTGATTGAATAAAGACACATATGAGTAGAAAAATAGTGTAAGGCAATCTATTGTAAATTTGTGTTAAAATAAAGTTAAAGTTAAAGTTAGCATAATATGTAATAGTGATAAAATAGACATAAGCTATCATTTACAAGTGTTTGAAACAAAACTACTATTCAAAAATGCACTCGGCAAGTGAAACCTGATCTCCATACATATGGATCATAAGAGAACAGACTTGATAGACCTATCTTTTTAAGGGAAAGTAGGTCAAGAAGGAGGAAGATTCTAAACTTTTGAACTCCCTCACTCCCCCTCCCATCAAGTATTTTGAGTTCTCCTCCCAATGTCCAGTTACCCCCAAAACTCTGATCTCTATCACATCACCTGGCAGGCACTGGATGAAATCACTCTTTCTGTGAGTGGTTAAAGGGGATGTGAGTGGGCAATTAGAGAGTATAAAAGAAGCAGCACAGCAGCAGAACTTCAGAGCTCTCTCCCACTCCTTATTGGGTTCCACTGGCCTCTGGCTAATGTTCCTACTGCACTAGGAGTCACACCATCACTCATCCCCAGAGAGTAACAACGTCTCTGGTGGACTTAGTCTCTGAGCTAAGTTGTGGGACTTAGTCTCAGAAGGGTGAGCCTGGATAGTCAATCTTACATGCACTCCAGACAGGCAGATAACTGAATCCTGCAGTTAAGTCTGTGAGCAACAAATATCATGTAGTCAAAAACTTACACACACACTCCATGACCAGAGGGTACAGCAGAGTGAAGTCTCTGCTGAAGGACTTTAAGGTCTCATGGTCTCTGGTATAGGCTATCCAAAAGAGGCTGCACCAATCCGAGACCTGAGTCTTGACTCAAGGTGCATGCTTCCAAGGGAGCCTGCTCTCACATAAGTCCTACACAAGTCCCATTTCGAAACTCAAGGCTTCAGAGCTCTCATATTGTCAGAACTCCCATAAGAGCCACACAGAACTTTGCTGACACGAAGTGGCCATTGCACCTGCGAGCTTTCGAGAACCTTCTGAGCCACCTTTGTCCCAGCTGCTGAGGAGACTGCAGCAGAGCACAGCAGACCCAGAGAGAGAGACTGAACTGGGTTTTTGAGACCTAATCTCCTTAAACTGTGGTAAGAAAAGGTCCTTAGGAAGCGTAGAAAATGATAAGCTAAGGTCCCAGATGAAAAGCTGCAGTTAGAAACCATCATTGTGCTGAGAAGGGAAATAGACCTAAGACCCAAGATCTTCCCATCCCACAGGTAACCGACCCTTGCTTGTGGGAAGTTATAATTTGTTAAGTGTTTTGTATTTGTTTCTAATGTTTTAATGTACTTTGTCGTACTAGCTAGTCTGTGATAATGTGTTTGTAATTGTATGAAGGAAACCCAGCAGAGAGTATTCCATTCTAAACTGTCATTCTGTAATGCTTGCTGAGATATACAAGTATTAATTGATATTTTTCAGTCTCTGAATCTCATTATAATTCTGTATGATCTTTGATTAAATGAAAATATCTGTTTAAGATCTCTTGAATAAATGTTAATACCTGTTTTTAAACGAAATTCTTGCTCTAGGTTTCTTCATTGCTCTGGATCTGTTCTTGATCGGTGGGCTGTAGCCGTATTTCCACTCAGGGGCATTTGCCCATTTAGGCAGCACTGTTCCCAGCCTCCTATCTCAGAACTAGGTGAGATTGGAGTTTTTAATAAATGTAATGAATAAATGTAATGCTGTGCTGTAATAAAAATGTATTTGCTGTCTCAGAGCTGAGCTATCCAAATAGAAGGATCTGAGTTCTGAGGTAACACCTTGGCTTCCAGTCCTCACAAACTTTCTTGTTCCAACCAGCCAGTGAGAGACGGTTATGCTGCACGAGGACAAGACAGCTCTCACTAACAAAAACTCCCATCTCATGACAACCTTTTTCTCCCACTTGCCTTAAATCCCACTAACCATTCTGGGCAGCTATAGAAATTCTCCCCCCCACCCCCCACCCCGTGCAGCATTAGCCCAGAAAATACTTAGTTGATTCAATGACCAGACTTTGACAAACTATAAGCACTTCATAGATGATCTCACCATTGAATCACCTGGTTTTGCTTGGTCAAATGCTGTGGAGTACGAGCAACAATATTAGACAAATGATGAATGCCCTTGATGCAGCAATGAAGAATTCAAGATTCATCACTGTGTGAATGGTAAGGCTGCCAAACCATCAAAGAAATTGTGTGTAAGTATTCCATCTTTTCTTTTCCAGGAGGTAGCCTAGAAAAGATGAAATTTGCATTTCCTGAAGCCCACAAATGGATTTCAAACCTTCCTACTAACATGTGAATGTTATTTCCGTACAAAAAAAAAAGTCTATATGTGATGGAGAAAAGAATGTCTATATTCTAGATCAACCTCTGAGGCCAGCAGGGAGCATTAGGCAGTTCTTCTGTAACAGCCTTCATGTGTTTCTCCGGTTTAGAACAGATGCTCGGTGCCCTGCATTCAGCCAGGCATGCACAGAGTGTGAATGAAAAGTAGCTTTATAGTTGCTCCTAGCACTTCTGCTTAAATGTACAGTAGAAAACAGCACCTCAATCAATAAAACAATCAAATGCATTATGGGTGTCTGTGCAGTTATAGGTAGGCAAGCTACTGCTTGGCATTCGGAAAGCCTGCTCTCTTTTATAGAGAGTTAGTTATTGCCAAATGTGTATAAGTAATTGAAGAGCATAAAGGAGAAATAAATGGAATCTGTAATAAGGGTCTGACTCACAAAAGTGTGGAAACTGAGACCTTATTTCTTGGCCCTTGTCACATGATGTGACTGACATCAGTATCTACATGATGTATTGGTTACTTCTACAATGTTTGTAAGGAATGCCAGCATTACCTAATTTGCTCTTTGACTTTAATGATGGTCTGCTGCTATAACATGTGGGTCGCCTTCTGTTACTATATTCTTCCTCTAATGCCTGTATCACCATACACTGCTTGTTTATGCTCTGAGGACAGCAATTAATTAATTTGATCTGAGAAAGAGACAAAAGTGACTAAAGTTTAACTAATACCTGAAATTAATACCAAAAGACAGTGCAACTTTGTACATATATGACATGTCATCACATAAGGTAATTGCCCTTCTCTATATAACACTGCTGAGAATAGATCTACCAGCAGAATATAGCGTTCAGTACTGCATTCTTCAGCCTCATGAAGATGTTGACAAATGTGAGGGAATTTATAGAACAGCAATGCAAATGACTAGAAAGGCTGGAGGTACTGACTTCTGATTAAAACAATGAACCCATATGTATTTTGTAACTTACCTAAACACTGACCAGCAGAGGCATATCTGACAGCTGTCTACAGGAATATTGTTCATGACACTTTAAGAGCAATAGGATTATGTTTATCAATAGAAAACTTAGGCTGGGGATCAGGAAATGTATTCTAATGGATAAATCTGTTAAAAAATTCTAGCCTGCAAAGACACATGCTAATCCATCATTTTTCAAATGATTTAGGACCATTCCCTATCTGATTTGCATGGCTCCCCATGGAGCCAATGGGAGTTGGGCTTGTGCAACTGTTACAGGAATGTGTGAAATGGAAAACACTAGGAAATGCACTGAAAAGAATAATCTTACTCAGCCAGGGGTGGATTACAACATGGGCCAACAGGGACAGGGCCCAAAGGACCACTGCGATGTGGGGACCCCTCTGTCCTGCAAGTAGCCCTGGACTCAGAAGGGGAACGGGGCTGGGCAACCTGAGGTCAGGCTCTGAGCTCCCGCCCTGCCCCTGAACTGGCGGATCCACCTTCAGCGTTGGGGAAGTCAGCCCACTGGCTGAGATCTCCCACTCTCACCCCAACAGTGGGCCAGCCCCCCCTGCCCACAGCCTGGCTGGTTATGCCCGGGGAGCAATGGGGGTGACAGGGCTAACTGCCACACAAGTATGGGCTCCAGTGCAGCCCAAGCCACACCACACACAGCAATCATGGCCCCAGTCACCCTCCCCGCCAGTGCTGGCCCACTGGCAGAGCAGCAAGCCTTCCAGTGAGATGGGCCTACTGGTGGGAAGTCCCAGGGGCCTGGTGGCCCCTGATCTGCCACTGTAGTTGGATCATGGTACAAAATAGCTGACCTCCTGGTAATATGGATTTGCTTTTTAAAGTTTCATTGTGCTCTTAGGCCAAACACAGCAATTGCCTGATATGCATAGCCATATAAAATATATACAATGAGACAGGACTCTACTCTGTGTGGTATGCATATCCTCTTTACCTTTTCCATAAGAAGCAGACACCCCAAAATGTAGGAGTGCTCCAAACTAGTGTTTTGAGGAGTTTTAAAACAAGTGTTCCACTCACTCTGTTATTACACATCTTGAATGACAGTAAACAGCATTTCTTTCCAGCACAGGATTATTCTAAGATCAACACCAAAATTAATCAAACTCCCTTGATTAATCAAAATTATATATTATCATTCTGATTGCAATCATCTATCAAAGAATCATTTCCCTCTGTAATTTAAAAGATACATAATCAGTGCCAAAGAACAAGAAATTCAAGGTCTAGGCAGCCAAAATGCTAGCTAAAAATTACATAGGAAGTGAAAATGTGAAGTGAACAAGAATAAACTGGAGCTCAGTGAGCTCTGAGTGTCTGTGCATCTCACACCACCCAGCAGCCCACAGAAAGTCCTCCCATAGCCTATTTAACGCATGCAGTACCTTCTCCTTTATGAGACATTATCAGCAGAGAATTTTTGTTTAAAGATGTGAATTTTGCTAATAAAAGACTGCATTTATTCATGTTTCCTTTATTTTGTGTGGCTTCAATTCCAACAAGTTTCCATTTCATTGATAAAAGAATAAGAAAACCTAAAAAGTTTAAACAGGAAATAATTAATACTTGGCTCACTGAAAATTCTGAAGAAGGGCGTTTACAGAGTTCTTGATGCAAGGCTTATGAGTGTTTAATTCTCTGACAATAAAGAATCACATCAGGCCAAATCAAAAGGCTAATTATGATTTTGAGGGGTTTTAAAATATTTTTTCTAAATACAACTGATGGAAAATTTAAAACAATGAGCATTTCAAATAAAAAATATCAAAATATTCCAATATGAAAATGTCATAAAAATGTAATATTTTTAGATTGTTTTGTATATTAAAAAAAAGTGAACCTGACAGGAATTTGCAAAACTTTTTGATGTTGAATGTGCATTTTTTACTGAAAAACATTTCAAATGAAAAATTCTGCTTACTAAGGTGTGAGAAATCTTGTTTTGAAATTGAAATTAACATAAAATGGCCAACTGTGGAGAAACAGAGCTCTGAGACATTGAAGAGGCAGCATATACCAGACAAGTCATAGCTATTACATAGCTAAATACATAATTGCTGAATTCACCTTTTCTTGCAGCTGTTCCAATATCCCTGCTCTGAAACTGATGTTTCCTGATCTTCATTGGAATATACTGTTTGGTGTTTGTGAGAACAGTCTGACAGCAGAAAACTGCTTAGGAAAAAGGGAGTAATTTAGAGAAATGCTGTTTGTGTAACGGAAGCAAATAAAAACTGCATTTGATTCTTTAAAACATAGGTTTTACTGATAAAAAGCGAGAGAAAGCAGGTAAAGAGAGTAAACTGAAGAAGTGATAGATTCAAAGTTTAAATCAAAATAATTTTCAATCATTGTAATATTCTCAAATTTGAGAAGTCAGATGGAAAGCTGTTTAGGTACAAAACAAAAAAGCAGTCCTGTGGCACTTTCAAAGGCTAGCAAATCAGCAATAGAAGGTCAGGTAGTGGCTAGCACCTCTGCTTAACGTGCAGAAGGTCCTGGGTTCAATTCCCAGGGGGTTGGACTCGATGATCTCATGAGGTCCCGTCCAGCCCTATGATTTGATTTGATTACTTAGAGAAGATGGATGCACAAAGGTTTGTGCATCCAAAGGTGCTGAGAGAGTTGACCAATGTGATGACAGAGCGACTGGCCATTATCTTTGAAAACTCATGTCAATAAGGGGAGGACCCAGATGATTGGAAAAAGGCAAATATAGTACCTGTCTTCCAGAAAGGGAAAAGTAGGATCTGGGAAAATACAAACCAATCAGCCTCACCTCAATCCCTGGAAAAATCATGGAGCAGGTGCTTAAAGAATCCATTCTGAAAAAAATTGGAGCAAAACAGGGTGATCAGGAACAATCAGCAAGGATTTACCAAGGGCAAATCATGCCTGACCAACCTGATTGGCTTCTATGATGAGATGACTGAATATGTGGATGCGGGAATAGCTGTCACATGATACACCTTGACTTTAGCAAAGTTTTGATATGGTTTCCCACAGCATTCTTACCAACAAGTTAAAGAAGTATGGTTTGGATGAATGAACCCAAAGGTGGATAGAAAGTGAGCTAGATCATCAAGCTCAGCAGGTAGGAATCAGTGGCTCAGTATCTGGTTGGCAACCAGTAACTAGTGGAGTGCCCCATTGTTTGGTCCCAGAGCTGATTTTGTTCAACATTTTCATTAATGATCTGCATGATGAAATAGACTGCACTCTCAGTAAGTTTGCAGATGATGCCAAGTTGGGAGGAATGGTAGGTATGCTGGAGGACAGAGGTAAGATTCAAGGGGACCTAGACAAATTGGAGCTTTTGGCCCAACAAAATCTCATGAGGTTGAAGAAGGACAAGTGCAAAGTTTTGCACTTAGGATGGAAAAATCCTATGTACTTCTACAGGCTTGGGACTAACAGGCTAAGTAGCAACTCTGCAGAAAAGAACCTGGGGTTATGGTGGACAGGGAGCTGGATATGAGTCAACTGTGAGCCCTTGTTGCTAAAAAGGCCAATGACATGTTAGGTTGCATCAACAGAAGCATTACCAATAGACTGAGGGATGTGATTATCCCCCCCAGTTCAGCAATGGTGAGGCAATATCTGGTCTATTGTGTCCAGTTTTGGTCTCCCCACTACAGAAAGGATGTGGACAAATTAAAAGGAATCCAACAGAGGGCAAACAAAAATTTTAGGGGGTTGGGGCATATGACTTATGAGGAGAGACTGAAGGAACTTGGCTTATTTAGTCTGCAGAAACGCAGACTGGGGAGATTTGATAACTACTTGAACGGGTGTTCTGAGGAGGGAGCTAGGCTAGTCTCAGTGATGACAGAGGATAGAATAAGGAGCAATAGTTTCAAGCTGCAGCTCAGGAGGTCTAGATTGGATATTAGGAAAAACACTCACTATGAGGATCGTGAAACAATGGAATGGGTTGCTTAAGAAGGTGGTGGAATCTCTTTTTGAAAACTTTCAAGATGTGGTTGGACAAAAGATGTAGATGCGCAATGGATTGTTCTTTCCTAAGTGGAGTACTTTACACTTGTTTTTATTAAATTTCATTCTGTTTCCTCAGAACATTTCACCAGTTTGTCCAAATACTTTGGAATTGTGATCCTATCCTCCAAAGTACTAGCAAACCCTCCCAGCTTGGTATCATTGGCAAACTCCTTCCCCCTTAGCTGTCTTTTTCTTGAAGCAAGATAGTTCCAGGCTGCTTATCCCTAATCAATTTTTGTGCCTTTTTCAGTACTTCTTACAATTCCAGTATATAGTTTTGAGTTGCAGTGACCATAATTGCATGCCGTATTCAAGATGTGGGCACACCATGGATTTATAGAGAACTTTGTTATTTTCTCTCTTACTAATCTTATGAAAATTTTCAAATGGTTCCTAGAAGCCTAGGTGGGTTTTTTGGGGGGTGGAGAGGATTGGGGAGGAGGGGAATTAACAGCCACTGCACACTGGAGTGGATGTTTTCAGAAAATAATCCATGATGACTCCAAGATCTCTTTCTTAAATGGTAACAAGTAATTTAGATTCCATCATTTTGTATGTATGGTTAATGGAAGTTTTTCTATTGACATCAGTGAGACCACAGTTTCATGCAGCATTCTTTAGGATGATGCAAGGCTGACGCATGTAGGGGAGAATGACACCTCTTATTATGATGAGTGATGGACAACAGAAGGTGGAACCCTGTATTTCTGTGAGAGGCAAGCATGCATATACTACTATGTTTTTATAGTTTCTTTTTTCAATATTGAATCTTTGTTTGAATATATTTATATATAAAAACAATATAAGTATCTGATGGGAATATTAACAGGTTACAATAATAATTAAATTACTCTAAAAAGTACACAAATTACATATAATGGATACATTCAATAACTAGAATACGAAAGTACATAAATATTCTGAAAATAGCTTTCGCAAAACTAGCAGAGCTCCATCCAAACACACAGACTTTGTCCTTTAGGCAGCTGCGAACAAAAAGTAGGAAGTAGCAGGTGAGAGGTGCTCAAGGGAATGATTCTAGGATGAGGTGGAGGAGTGGCCTCTGCAATTGAGTGGGACAGGGTGGGAGAAGTGGAGTCTTAGTGCAGGAGGGCCAGAGTAGGGCACTGATTGGCAAAACCAAAATTCAGCTCCTTACTGAATTGAGGAACCTTGGGCAACACCTGGTCCTTTTTATTTCCATTTAACTAACTCCTCATTTCTGTGTAGCTCCTCCTATTGAAGTTGAATGATACTGAGGAGGGCCTCTTTGGTATTTCCCTCCCTGGCAGGGTTGTTAAATTTAATTATATTATGGTCGCTGTTAGCGAGTGGTTCAGCTAGACTGACATCTTTGACCAAGTCCTGTACACCACATAGGACTAAATCGAAGAATTGCCCCTCCCCTTGTGGGTTCCAGGACTAGCTGATCCAAGAGTCAGGCATTAATGGGATCTAAAAAATTTCTCTGCATCCTGTTCTGAGGTGGCAAGTAACCATCAATATAGTGATAACTGATATTCCCCCATTTGTATTAAGTTTTTTAATCTCCTTGAGAATTTTATAATCACCATCACCATCTTACTGAGTTGGCTGTTAGTACATTCCTACATTACATTCTTATTAATAATCAGTTATGGATTTTCAACCTATGAAGATTATCCAGTTTAGCTTGATTCAATTAAAATTTTTACCATATTTGCCTCTATGCTTTCCTTCAGATATAGGGCCACTCCTCCACCAACATGACCTACTCTGTCATTTTTATAGCCTGGTATTAGTGTGTTGCACTGATTATCATTGCATCACAAAATTTTGGTGATATCTACTGTATCAATATCCTCATTTAATGCAAAGCACTCATTTTCACTCATCTTAGACTTTGGACATCTAGTATGATATACAAACATGTATACAATTTGCCAATATTTTATCTGCCTTTGTGCGGGCATCTAATAGGACTGTCCTTTAACTGTTTCTCTTCAGTTCCTATCTATATTCTAATACCTTCTATCCTCTCTTCTTTACTAGGGTATGGAGAATTCCCATTAATAAATCCTCCCCAGTTGGTGCCTCAGTCTGAACTGCATGCTCCTTCACATATGTTGGCTTCCCCTAGCTCTTAGTTTTAAAACTCCTCTACCAACTTTTTAAATTTTATATGCCAGCAGTCTTATTCTGTTTTGATTTAGGTGGAGATCTTCTTTCCTGTACAGGATTCCCCTTTCTCATAATGTTCCACAGTTCCTAATAAACCTAAATCCTTCTTTTCAACATCATAATTTCATCCACACCTTGGGATCCAGCAAAGCTGCCTGTTTAAAAAGACGTTGCAGGTGGAACTGGAAATATTACAGAGAATGATACCATGGAGGTCCTTGGCTTCAGTCTCTATGCTCATCTTATTTCATGTTTTTGTAGCATTAGCAAATGGAACTAAGATTTCAAAGCACTCTTGACTTGTACTATCAACATTTAAACTAGAGCCCATCCAAGAACAAATTCCCCAAGCACATAGATTTAGAAGATATTGAAACTGGGATCCAAACCTTGTACCTGAGCTGTCTCATTATAACCAAAGGAATTAAATCCTGACCCAAACATTCCTCAAATATGGGGATTTCCTGGGTTTCAATATAAATTCTGTATGTAACTCCAATTTCTAATTTCATAGTATTGGTTCAAGGACCATGAGGATGTTCCTATAGCTAGAGTTTGAATAAAGCTAGGAGTGACCTAAATGGTTCACAAGCATGTCTCCAAAATTGCTCTAAAGACTGAGAATTGCTGGAATTAAGAACAATTTATAAATGGGGTTGCCCCTGCAGAATACAGCGTATTGATCCTTTCCTGCCTTGACTGTAAACTGGGCATAGAAAAACAATAATTACTACAACCTCAGTTTGTATAGTCTTCCGCAAATTTGCTTTTTCCCCTGTATACTAGTATCATAATATTTTGTTTTTCTGGAACATGTTTGTTTTAAGGTATCCAAAAAATTCACATAGTAATTCCTAAAGCACTCTATTAGATGGAGGTTGTATATCCATTAAACAAAAGTAGTCAACTAAGACAAATGGAAAAATCTCTGACAAGTTTTCAAATTCGGGAGTCTAAAGACAGTCACCCGAAGTCATATTTAACCATCTAAACAAATAGCTAGACTTTTTGGAGGTACTGATCTCTATAAATCCCTTAAAATACTGAAAAACAGGACTTTTTTTCAAGTGCCTAAATTAAGCCTGTAGTTGAATTGAATTAGATAGCTACATTTTCACATTTTGGCCTCAGAAAGCCAAATTCAGTGGAAAGGGACACACTGAATCAAACTTACATGCATAGAACCCAGGTGACCTGAGAACCTATTTGTAGTATTAGGTTAAATCCTCATACTTTACTAAATTTTTATCTAGAAAATTAACAATTAATCTGCAAGGTAAGATAATTAATGGTGTGTTAGTTCCTTATTAAATTTTATAGAAGAGATCCAGTTCAATCTCCTGTGTCAAGGTTAGAAATGAGCAATTTGTAATGGAATGAGAAGTCTCATTGCATAGTCATAATCATCCTAAAATCATAGAAATTAGAGAATTACAACAGCTACTAGGTCATCTAAGCCATCCTGATGAACCAATGCACTGACAGGATAGTTCTCTATGTTATATTCTCCAATATTTAGTCCATCCTAGCTTTATATAAATTAAGCGATGAGGCTTCTACCATTCTCTTGGGTGCTAATCCATAATAGTACATATCTCCTCACCACTGTAAATTTGTCTTGTTATTCAGCCTAAGTTTCCTTTGGATAATTCAACCAATGAATTCACATAATGAGCTTACTCTGCATTAAAGGGAAAGACAGAGAGCTCAGACTTGCTGGCCTAGCAGTTTTTTTACAAAAACAAAAACAAAACAACCCCCCCCACACACACAACCTCTTTTAGCTTCACCACAGATGTTCTGCTCTTGTTCTTATCCTTTATGACATATACAATAATTAGGGATTAGTTTTCCTGCACCAACAGAATGGATTCAAATATTTTCCTCTAGTTTATGATTCATGCAAGAAAAGGAACCTACCTTTACAATTAAGATCTAGCCCCGCATGATTAACTTTTCAACTGTTTTGTTCTGTCTTGACTTTTTTTTGTATTCACTTCCTATTTATTCAAATAGCCAACATTCATAATACAGTGCCAATTTGTAACTGCAATTCTGCAGCTACAGTGCTTTGTGATATTCCAGTAAAAGTTGTCGTCTGTGCATCCCTTCATTTTATGTGTATATTTATTTATTTAAAAATTTACTATAAGGCTCTTGAAAGGTGTTAGGTAGACAGTCCTAGGGACAAGTCTTCTTGTGTTTATCAAGAAGAGAGATAGAGCAATGATAGGAAACCATGCAAGCCTTCTTACTTGTTTGTCTTATCTTTATATTCCTCCCCCCTTCTCCACATCACATTAAGATGAAAGCATCTTCCACCTAAACTCAATAGCAAAGTGCCCGGTGGACTCCAAATGCTGCTTGGCATGAAGTTTCTTGTGGGCTTGGTTATTTATTTCCGAGGTGGGGGGGATGTTGATATGGGGTTTGGGAAGAAAAGAAGGGCTCATGTGGTGTGCACTATTTATAGTGAAAAGGCTTTTTGAAGGAGAAAGTTTTCACAATATATCCTAAACAGAGGTTAGAATTTGGATTCACCTGATCATATCTGAAAGTGGATTCATAACCAGATCCCCTTGACTGAGAATTCTTTGTCCTCAGCTCTCACTTGCTTCATTCTTGGCAGCTGTCACAGGGATTCAGAGACTGAAATTCAGTTCTTAATGTGGTAGCAGACTGATCCATTAATTGCTTAAGAATTAGGGCCTGGACCTTAAACTAGCATTAGAAATTGACTGGGACTTGTATTCTGTACCAGCTGAAACCTGTGCATCATCTTCAATATACTGAGTAACAGTAATCCAGACTAGAAGTGATAATTCCATGGATTACTTTGGCCAGGTTCTTGTCCTGAAGGAAGGAACAAAGTTTCCTAGCAAGATGGAGGTGAAAGAAGGCATTTTTCAGGACCCGAGACTTCCTAAGCATTCAAGTTTACCAATGAGTCAAACAGGTTTCTGAAGATTGATTCGATGAATGAAGTCTGTAGGCATTTAATGGAATGTAGAAACATCATCTTGACTAATTCTTCGAAGTATCTACTCTTTCATGCCAGTATCACTTTGTTCTTGAATCACCTGCTCTTCAGCTATCAGTCATTTTTGGAGGGTCTCTGGTGCTTTATTAGTAGCAATGGATGCATCAGTTAAGAACAGAAGAAATAGCTGAGTGTCATCAGCATGTCATTAGTTGGTTGATAATCAATAGCCCACTGGATAGGGCACTCAACTAGAATGTGGGAGACCCAGATTCATGTCCTTTCACTGCTTGATTGGGTTTCAGATATCCTAGGTGATTTCCATTATCATTGGGCTATAAAGTCATTCACTTTCTCTGTCCCAATGAAGATTTAGTATTCATACAAAACTACTGTTTCAGCAAGAGAAAAAGAAATAAAGATGGTCTGTACAGCTGAATTTTTTTCTGGACATAGAAATCTTATATTCTGTGTAGCCATTTTGTGAATTACAAAGGCCCCACAACTTAAGTGAACTCTACCTCTTGTTTACTATACACTAGAAGGGACTCTAGGAAATTCTCAGGCAAATAGACAGGTTTTTCAAAACTATAATAAAATGTGTGACCCTTGAGTTCAAACTTTGCATGGCCTCTAACATGCCTTTCTCATGGTCTCCTGAGGAAAACCAAGCATTATACTCTTGCTGCATATTTTGTAATATAAAGAATGACTAAAGAAAGCACATTTAGTTAAAAAAAAATGTGATGTTCATCAAGAGCAAATTAACTAACACATCTCAGATTATACTGTTTAATATAAAAATAATTTAGATACATTTATGTTAGAACAGAATTATTTTTATATATTGAACTGAGCTTCAGTAGTGGGGTAATATCTAGTTGCAAGATATCTACAGAGATTTATAAGAATAAATTTTCACTGATTACATTATTCAAGAAGGGCAGTAAGGATATTATTCCAGCCTTTTCATTGCAGTTTTTCATATATGTTCTGTGTAATAATTCAGTGGGGGTTTGCCACTGAAGTTTTTTTTAAATCTTCTTAGTTATTGGCCCATCAAAAATCATCATGATTCAACCCAAAAATTCAAAAGTTAACCTTGTTTCATGTTATGTGTCAAACTGTAAATTGAAACTGTGTTTGTGTTTTGCTAAGTGTCTAACATTTTGAGTAACCACAGTTTCAATTACAATCCAGCTGATTAAGATCAGGCATGTAACTGACATCAAACAAAACAGAACAATTTGCTTTCCAACTATTGTCTTACTGAAGTGATAGTATGTTGGACTTTGATTACTCAGGAGCTTCATAACTTATATTAGATTCAGAGGGGTAGCCATGTTAGTTGTATACAGCAAAAACAAGAGTTGTGTGGCACCTTAAAGACTAACAAATTTCTTCAGCCATAAGCTTTGGGTTGCAGCCCATGAAAGCTGATGCCCAAAGATGTTCGTTAGTCTTTAAGGTGCCACACAACTCTTGTTGTTGTAACATATTAATTTACATATTAGTATATCATTCTTCAGTTTTAGTAGATATGTACATCCTTCAAATGACATCTATGCCTCATTCTAAATAATAATGTCTATAATAGTTATTAATGTTTACCATGATTTGCAAATTAAAGAAGTTGATGCTCATTATCAAAAATGGCACAAACCCTGCAAACCTTACTCATGTTAGTAGTGTCACTTAAGTCAGCAGAGCTACTTGCACAAGTAAAGCAAGTATGAAGGGGAAACAAATATATATACTAAAATATCCCAAAAGCAAAAAAGCCTTCTAATTTATTTTCATCCCAACATTTCCAGGTACATCCCATCTGGTATTTATCCTTTTAACTGGAATTCAAACCTAGCTACCTAAATCTTTCAAAATCTAGACCAGAACCTGCATATACATTTTTATCTTCTGGTTTCTTTTCTGAATGGGGTTTCAGCAGAATTATTGTATTCAACAGATGTTACAGGAATGATAACTGAGAGGCAGACTTCGGGTCAACACCAAGATATATTGACCTAAAAGGCAGAGACTGACAAAAGTTGAGACACAAACAGAAGAGAATTTGATTTGATATATGGCTTGTTATACCCCAGATAACTTTAAGTGACTTGACTTGTAGTGAGTCAAACCAGTGGCATTACAGTGAAGTTGTCAGCTTGAATGCAGCCATTTTGCCATCAGCAATAGCTCACAGTCTTGAGCACAGCACAATTTGTTTTTTCTGAGAGAGGAAATATTGGCCAGGACACAAGTGATGTTTCCTAGTCTTCAAAAGCTGCCATGAGGCCTAACACTTGCTAAGCAAAGTTCACTGGAGATGCAATTGCTTCTGGCAGCTATTTTGCAATGTCGTTTCAGGCAAAACCTTGGTTGATAAGCAACCGTTAAACTTTCTGATCAAGTGACAGGATTTTAGAAGTCACCAAACACACACAAGACTGTATTTCTGAGGGGATTTTTATTTTTTTTTGTTAAAATCTCTTGACACTGATTTGTTTCATGGGTGGATATTTGTGAATTAAGGAATTTCTCAGGTGATAGTCTCCCATTACATTATGCATTGTTTAAGCAATGAAATATGTTTACATAACACAGCAGAATAGTGCTAGAAAGGAATGATTCACAGCCATAGAGAACTAACAAATCTAAGGACATAGGTAGACTACAAAATGAAGCAATAGAATTATAGAATGGCATGTGGCCATTTTATCTGCAAAGCATTTCAGAACAGATAGGTTTTAAGAAGAGAGTGAGAGCTTGACAAAGTTATCAGTATTTTAAACTGAGAAACTGTTCCAGATACATGGGATATAAGAAGATTGAGGCAGCAAAAGGGCCTTTGGGGGAACCAGTCTGCATATCAGTTTGTAGTCGGCAGAGGATCAGGAAGGCAAGATGCTCAGTAAACTTAGGCACAGCTTCTAAGCATGAGTAGCATCTCTTGTCCCATGTTTAAAAGCACATGGGAATCATGTTTTAACAGAGTTGTTATTAGATCTTAGGCGGATCTATAGATGAGACTTCCTTCTGGAATGGTAAGCAAGAAGCAGCCCTGGAAAAGTGGAAGTAAAAAGGCACACTAATGAAGGTGAATAGGATGCAATAAGGAGGCAGAGAAAGAAAGGGCAGGAAGGAACTAATGGTAAGAGAATGAGAGAGACCATTCCTACTGCCTTTAATCATGTAAAGAATCCCATTGAAGTCATGTGGACTGGCCACTTTGATGCTGGCATTTCCTAACTTTTAAGTGTGTGGCTTTCTGACGTTCTAATTCCTTTAAGTCCACCTCCCCCTTTTGTGTTTAATTATTTATATGCTAGGCTGTAGAATTATATGATACTCACATTTTTTTACGCATATAGCATCTGTTGGAGTGAGGACAGTTTTCTATGGCAAATTATATTTTCTTATATTTTTAAATGAATCCATGATGAAAAAGTTCCCTGTTTGATGCATATACAGATGTTTTACTAATATTCTCTCCAAACAAGGCTGTTAAAGAGGCATTATTATTGAATGTACTCTACATATCATGTGGTTAGAAGAGACTAGAACTCTAACGTTATCTCCAAGAAAACTGGAAACACTGAGATCTGGTTAAACTAGAATGCCACATGTGAACATCCTGAAACTTTGGGAAATATTAGATCTAGATCTGAATTTTGTATCTGCAACACATCTGTTGTTATAAATTACGGGTCTAATTCTCCTCTCATTTAAACCAGATTCACATCTATGTAAGGTAAGTCCACTGACTTCATTGAAATTATTCCTGATCTATCCAAGTGAGCGGTAAGTGAGCAGATACAGATTCTGTGTATGTGTACATATAATATTTCTATAATGTGATGCCATTAATACATGTGGATTTCTCTCCTAATCACATCCTTATATTGGACTATTTTCTTCACCCCTCCCCCCCGTATGTGTATCCTCTGTAAGGTCCTTTACTATATGCCTGCTTAGTAAAATTGACTTGTGTGTGTGAGCTTTTGCCTGCTTAATATCAGGTACTTTCACTTCCTCTGTGGACTATGTTCATTAGGGAATGGTATGGGAAAAGATCATTTACATTTGTATTGCCTTATTTATGAAGATTGACATCCTTTTACAGCTACTATTCTGAAGCTTGTGATTTGCATTTGTTACACAACCTTACTTTTTCTGAATTATTACCCTAATGAAGACACATTTAAGGTATAAATTGTGCAGAAAAAACACACACAAAGCAATTTTTCTTGTGCAGAGCATAGAACCAAATCTCTTAATTTTTCTTCCTGACTGTGATAGTGACTCAAACTCATGGATTCTAAGGACAGAAGGGACCACCATGATCATCTAATCCTATTTCCTACACACTCAGAGCTGCAGAACCATAGCCACTTACTCCTGTAATAGACCTATAACCTCTGACTGAGTCACTGAAGTCCTTCAGTCATGATTTCAAAACTGCAAGCTATAGAGAATTACTCATTTACACTAATTTAAAACTACAACTACATGCCCCTTGCTGCAGAGAAGGTAAAAACACCCACCTGGGTCTCTGCCAGTCTGAGCCAAGGAAAAATTCCCTCTGATCCCACATCCAGCAATCAATAATATCCTATGTATTTCAGCAAGATCAACCAGACATGTGGAAAAGAATTCTCTCTAGCAACCTATAGCCTCCCAACCTAGTGTCTCATCACTTGCCATTATGGATTTTTGGTACTAGCATTCGCAGACCACTGAATTGCTTCAATTCCCCCATAATGGATACAACACTCACCACACACAGGTATTATGGCAAATTAATTAATTAGCATTAAATCATTTTTAATTCTTAGATGGGAAGTGGTATAAAATCATGAATTATTTTCACATAATAAAAAAGATATCCATATTTGTTTGCTGTATAATTAATTATGTGGAAATGCCATACATGAACATGAAATATATCACAGAATCTTGTAGAAGTTTCACAGAAGTACAGGGATCTCTAAGCCTTACTACAATCATCTGTGCTAGCATAGCAAGTCTTTGCAATATTCTTTGAAATGACTGACATCCAATTAGACTGTCATGGGCTGTTCCTGTGAGACTTTTCAAGCCTCAAAAACTGACCACCACAGCTCCAGGGGTTCTTAATCACCACTGTGCTTTATTATATCCCTTCAGTAGGCCACAGCCTGAAGTGTTATTTACAGACAGTAGCTGGCTTCTCCCACTTGGTTATGGGCAAAGACACTATGTCAGCAGCATCAGGCCTAAATACGCCTGCCTGCCTTTAGGTTCCCTACTCTCTTCCCCAGCACTTCTTTCCTGTTTGCTTATATAGTCCCATATGGTGGTGTTAGTTCCACTCATTTAGCCCCTTTTATATGGTATTCCACATACCCTCTGCTACAGATCCTCTTCTGAGCAGAATAAAATAGCACTGTCCTGTAATGAAAGACTGATAAGGTTTATTTTTAAAAATTAAAACAAAACCTACATGAAATCTAAGCATTTATCATCACTGAGTTGAAAGTGCTTTGAAAATACTACTAATCAT
>ML681963.1:105271899-105318383 GCA_007922195.1 Podocnemis expansa
CAGAAATTAATGAGTTTGCAGGTATTGCAGCTGCCCAGGATAATGCAAATGATGTCAACAGTAAACAGAGGTGGGGATAATTATATGCATTCTTTAATCATTAATATGTATTTAGTAATGTTAATGTAACCATATAAGGGTCTCTAAAACATTGTCAATCATGTAAGCATTATCATAGTATTATAATACTGTACTGGATAAAAGTGTTGTGATGCTGCCCCTCGGGGCTCTCTCTTGCACTCGAGTTGTTGGGGGGGCCTGCTCAGAGGGGCTAGCACTTCTTTGCTGCCCTCTGATGCAGTTCCTTTTGTTATTCAGCTGAATAATAAATCCTGAACCACACCACGTTCTCTGCTAATTTGAGTCTCAGCTGGGAACGGGCCTTCATCACTGGAGAGGATCGGTGGTCTCTCTTTCCAGGTTGAGAGCCCTGATTAATTTGTCCCCCACACAACGTATCATGTAAGGCAGTGGAAACCATGCTTATAGCCTTTTTGGCTGGAAAGGTTCACCATTTGGGATCCAATAGATCTTGATCATGACTTTGTGACATAACATGCTATACCTTGGCCTTGATTTTTTTTCCTTTTTTCTCCCTTAAGTAAAAGGTTCAGATCCACAGGAGGCATGCCAATATAAGTGAATAGATTTATGCTGACTGAAGTAAGTGGATCTGTACTCAGTTACTGGATAACAAACATGTAGTCATGTGGCAGTTTTAAAGACTAATAAAGTCTTTCAAAGCACCACAGGACTCATTGTTTGTTTTGCTGAACTAAACTAACACAGCAATGCCTCTGGAATGAATTATTGGATGAAATCCTCAACAAGTATAAATCTAAATCTGCTCTTGAAGTACTCAAAAAAGACAGAAGTGAATGCAACGAAATATCAGAAGAAATATCACCTATATTTCTTAAATGTACCAAAGTAGTTTGGGTATAATGGTAAATCAAAAAGTCTAGAAATGTCAGATTTGATTATTATATTTAGAAACTCAAGGTTACAGGTAGCTCATGTGAGGTTCAGCTGAAAATCGTAACTTTTTTTTTTTTTTTTTTTTTTTTTGCACAACATATTGAACATGACTGGGACTTTTACCTCTGCTCTAACTCTGGAATGTCTCAAAGAAGTTCACGTGTGAAAAATAGGAAGCAGCACATGGAGAACCAAACTTGAGTAAATGTCAACAAACTCATTCCACTTTGATTTTTAAACCAGAATCCATCATTGATTCATCAATCCCTGAGGTACACTCATGCAGCAGACTCCTGCAGACATAGTTATACTACTAAATTTATAGTTAGGACCAGGATTATGTATTAGGATGCTGCAATTGATGTAGTTTTCACTGAGATAAGCTCCCATTCAGATTAATTGGCATTTAACTGGGTAAAAACTGAGCTTGGTACTGGTTCTTTTTAAAGAACATGTTCAGTACCACAAGTAGGCTTCAGCATCAAGATCCTAATTCTTACTGTTACCTAGAAATATTTGAATGAGATAGGGCAGATCTTCATATCCCTTACAGTTCATTAGAGAAAGGCAAAATTTTAGGATCAAAATTCCCTCCCTGCCCCACTTATAAATGAGGATTTGGCTACACCAAAAGGTTTTTTTGAATTCATGTTGGTTTTATTTGTGGCAGAAAAACACATCTAAAAAGTTGAAGCATTTGTTTTTAATGCTTTCCAGAAAAAGTCATATTCTCATTAAAAATGACTTTTTATTAGAAATTCCCTTTGGTTATGTTTAAATTTTTCAAAAAAAAGTTTAGCACAGACTGGAAATGAACAAAATATTTTTGTTTTGGTCAAAATAAGTGTTTTGTTCAACACAAAGCATTTTTTTTCAACTTTTGATTTTTCAAAAAAAAAAAAAAAAAAAAAAAAAAAAAAAAATCTGGGAAAGACCAAAACTGAAATTTTAGGAATTGCTTCCCAAACCAACAAGTCAATTATTTGCAGTCATACAAATGACCCTTAGTACCAGTTTCACATCAGCATTGTCATACAGTACTCAGTTTTGATCTAGAGCCCAATTCATTACATCTCTATAGGGAACAGATGTCCAGCTACTTATACACCCTTCAACCCCATTTTTTCCACCCAGACTCCTACAACCAGGATGAAAGCCTGTGTTCTCAAATTAAAATCTGCTATCCATCTATGTCTGCATCTCTTCTCTTCCCCTAGAGTTGAAGTTTGAACATTGTTTTTTTCCTTAATTTATTCATATATTTCTCTGTTTAGATCTTTTCTTCATGTTTAGAGGTCATGCATGTAATATGCCCTTCCAGAAGATAAGATTTCCAAAATTAATATGCCTCTAATGCAGAGGTGTCAAACTCATACAGCATGAGGGGCCACACTGGAAGGCAGGACACCTGACAAAGGCCATGTGTCTGAACAGGCTCCCCAACCCTTTCCCCTGCAGTTCCCATGTGCAGAGCAGCATGGGCTCCCCTTTCCTCCTCCCCAAGTCTGCAGGCTCAGACACCTTCCTTTTCTCATACCCTGTAGGCTTTTCTCCTCCACACTGGCTCCCAGAACCTCTCTTGCTATCCAGCTCCCAGATACCCCTTCACGTTACCTTTCCACTTCCCCTAGCACATCGTAGCAGGCAATCAGTTTGTCACAGTCCAAGCCACAGGCAGGTTGCGCTCCTGCCTCCCCCCCCCCATCCATTCACTGTCAATCATACATCATGATGGCCTTTGGTTAGGCTCAATCCTGGCTGGCCTTTGATTGGCCCATTCCCATGTGGGCCACTACTACTTTTTCCTTTCTTATTTGTGGGTAGCCAAATTTTATAATTCTTTAGGAATTTGGGATAGCCAATATAGACCAATTTAAAGACAAGTGTTCTTAGTCCAGATCGGCTACAGGTATGTTAATTAAACAGGACTTCCTCCCCAAAAACAGGAGGTCAAGAAATACTCAGATTGAGATTTTATTACATTTCTTTATTGCTAACCATATACAGTAAGTGATGGATAAGAATATAAATGAATACAACGTGGAAGGAATAATACATCAATACATTTCTATAATAACTATGAGCAGTATTGCTGCTAAGATTTCCTATCTTTAAGATACAATTGTAAAAGTTATACTCACACTCGAAGTGAAGGTGAATTGAAGTACTGAACCAACAATTCTAAAACCAGTCACCTAAAAAAAAAAAAAAAAAAAAAAAAACCCACCAAAGAAACCTAGCTGAAAGAAGTCAGATAAAGCATTGCTGTAGGTTTGTGAAGTTTCCTCTTGCGTTGTCTGAATTTATTGCCCCCAAATTGGAAGCTTCAACCCCTCTGCAAATTTGGGGGCTTTAAATACCCTTTTTTGCACAGTAGGGGGGGGTTACCTTTTATACCCTTCCAAAAATAAATCAAATTGTCTCATTCTTCCTGGCCCAAATATGGATGTTTTCATAAATTGCTGGGGTACTCTCTGGTTATTGGTTCAGGGGTCTATTGACATCTATTTTCTAGCATATTCTTCCATTTTCTTGTTTACCAGCTTGTGGGTTTTGTGGTGGGTTTGCACAGACATTTTCCAGCTGTTTATCTGCAAAGCATGATCAAACCCAACTTGCCAAATTCTGCACAGCCTACACTCACCTCTCACCTAGTTAGCCTTCTCTTATTGCATAGCCAAATGCAAACCTTGGTTTACAATGCTTGCAGGATCTCATCCTATTGCATAACAAATTTACTTACACTCTTTGCAAACTGAGTCACACCTTTTGCAGAGATCTGCAGGATACATGTGTTTCAGCTTCTGGAAAGAACTAGGACAAAGCTCCTTACTATAGAACCAAAGTTTCTAGGTTTTATCTTATATAGGTATATTTTCTTTTTCTTATAGATAGAGGATAATATATGCATGCAAGCCCAATATAGGGTATAGCCAAAGGCTTTAGGTTTAATGTGCTGTCAATCAAATTAGCATGTCAACTGACTGACAGTGAACAGGTTGGGTGAGGAGCAATGCAAGGACTCTCTTGGAGCCTATCCCAGCCTGCTGTGAATGAGTGGTTGATTGGCCACCCACAGCACAGCTGAGCCAGGATTGCCTGGAGCTCTTCCTTTGTTACCCTGTGCTGTGACACAGATCATGTGAGTGAGTCACAAGCATGCTTAGTGCTGCTCTGCAGTGGCAACCTGTCTTTGTTGTTTGCTGCTGCAGACAGCTCCCAGGCACAGTCCAGGCAGCAGCTCTGCAGGCTGGATCAGTGTCCTTGGCAGGCCAAATTTGGCCCACGGGCCATAAGTTTAACACACCTGCTATAATGACACTAAATCATGACTGGCATACAAGTACTGGGTAATACAACCTCAACCCATTTCTGGACTGTTTCAGAAGAAACTAATGATTAGGCTGGCTACTTTCAAAAATATATCATAACTGCATTTTCTTTTTTATATCACTACTTGGATCTCTGGTATGTAATTTGTGTTTTCATCAGTTTGGTGGGGAATTTTATATTTGTTTCATCTTGGTTTTGTACTTCAACATACAGAGTTTCAGATACTGAAAACACATTTTAACTTCATGGTCCATGTGTTACATAGGAGACATGTTTTTCTTTTGGGGGCCAGGGAAGCAACAGCCTTAAGGTTTATGAGAATAATATTTCCCTCAGAGGATGGAAGGCACAGAATTGGTGATTTCCAAAAGAGTCAAACTATTCTTCCTTATTCAGAATGATGTTGGCTAATTTCACCACCTGGCTTTGCAGTCAGAAGGAAGTATAAATTGGAGAATGTGGACATTCCAGTTGTAATCTGTTTTAGGTGATAAAGAATGTCATGAAATTGAGCCTGAAATTCTCACTAAGAAAAGACATTGTGTAATGGGCTGAACACCTGTACAAGCATGTATGTATGACTAAAGCTTCCGTATATGGACTACCTAAACTTTGCGTCTGGGCATACAGAGACAAAGAACTGCATACATATTTCCTTCTCAGCTTGAGTATGTGGCAGTGCAGGAGATGGACAAAACTTGGTGCTACCTCCTCAGCATGTCTGCCAGTGTTGGTAAGCTGGCATGCTGAGGTAGTAATTTATTGCTGGCACAGGCAGCTAGTGCCAATGGTAAAGCAAGTGGGAAGCAGAGGGGAACATTTTGTCTTCCTAGAGACACCATGTAGCCTAATATTAGTTGCCCATTTTTAACTGTCAAGAGTAGACAGCACTGCCACCTCCTCAGCACACATATCATGTGCACATAAACAACTTTAAAATAGTGCACAGAAAATAAAATTCAGTTCAGCTTTTAGATATAAAGCTGCTTTAAGACCCTCTATTTGCTCTCTGTAGAATAAGTCTCAAACATCAATAGTCCATTATCTAAATCTTAACCTCTTAATTCTATACCTTTTTTTCCCCTAATGCAGTCAGACTGCAACTGTACAGCCTGAGCACATTCCCCTTAACAGTTTCTCAAAGCTACGAGATGTCAAGTCTGGAGTCAGTGAGGTCTTAAAAACTTATGCTAACTTGAAAAATGGTCTTCATGATTCATGAATGGTATCTGAAGCCTTAAGACACATGGCGAATCTGTGTCAGATGAGTTACAATTTCATGCCTATTTAAAACACCTCCCCCCCCCCCCCACATTTGCTAACTATCAAACACCACATAAAGTCAAACTAGCACTCTCTTTCTGAACATGACAAACCAGGAAATGTGTCTGATTGTTCACAACTGAGCCAATTCACCTTACAGAATGCGTGCTCCTACTCTTCTTAAAGACAGTGACAGTTTAACCATTGATTTCAATGAGAGTGAGCTTTTTCTTTAAAGGCAGATTTAAAAAAAAAAAGTTTTAGTACCTAAAGATGCAGCAAGATTTTTCAGAAGTAGCTAGTCACTTAACACTTAGTTCTTAACAGCTAGGCATGTTTGAAAACTTCACTTGGTGCCTATCTGCTTCCTTAGTCTCCAAAATATCTTCAGAAGTCCTGCGCTCAGCCCATGTGACTGATTTTCAGAAGTACTGAGCAACCATAATGTCATATAAAGTCAGTGGAAATTACAAGTGCTCAACATCCCTCAGAATAAGGAACTCTTTATTGTGGCAAAACTCCTGTTGACTCCAGTAGGTGAATGTTAACTGACAATAATGACTTTAGGATCTGGTCCTCTATTTGTATGTCATCTAGAAACAAACAGTCAACCTAGTAAAGTAGTGGTTCACAGTGTACTAATATACACACACTTATTTATTTATTTTAACTGGCACTGTGATCAGGGAACTACTAACTAGAGCTCAAAGCTTATTTATCTGAAGTACATGTCCAAAAAAGGAGTTTAGATGTAGCACACTCATTTAGCAGTTGCAAGTTCAGTGAGCACTTGCTTTGAAAATTCCGTAAAAGAAAGAGAAATATAATAATTAGGATGGGCCATGATTTCAAATCAATGTCTAAGGATCTTACTAAGTAAGGCAAAGTCATTTTTAAAAATGTTTTATAATATTTTATTTAATGGCCTACTGAGTTATGAAGTCCTTAAGTCTGCAGCTTGTGAAGTCCATCTGACCTGTATTGAGTAGACATTAGGAAATACAATCCCTGTTTTACAATTCCCATATGCACTAGTGGTGTGCTCTCTCTTCAGGAAAATAAAAGATTGCTCTCTGAATTTTCCTCATTATTCTAAATGAGACCCTCTCTATCTCACTGCATCCAATAAGAATTTATTGAAGAGCACAAAAGCAAGGTAACCACTAAATTGTCTGCTTGTTTATAGAAAAACCATCTTAAAAAATCTTTAGATGGAGAAAGTACACTAACATCTCTACTTGAAAGAGAACTTAAAACAAGTAAATTTCAATACCTTCTCCATGAAAGCATATTGCTGCTGTAACAAACTGTCAATCTTTACTCTTAAACGCTGGCCTTGTTAAGGCAAGACAGGGTTTTTCACTCCTCTTCCCACCCACCAACAAAGTGGAACAAAATATATTTCAAGTTGTTTTACATCACTGTGTTAGCTTTTGTGGGATTCTTATTGTTTGTTAATTTTGTGACTGCCAGCTAGTGATCAAGCAGGAAACTGGTTCAAGAGGAAGGGAGACTCTAATCAGGAATTTAACTTAGCTCCTCCTAGCCTATACAGACCACAATTTTAAAAAGTGAGTTGAAATGCGAAGCTGCGTATGGTTGAAGAAAGCTAGTGTGAGGACAAGGATTTAGCTGTCATTCACTTGTGGTAAATCTTACCTTGCATGTATATTACCTATGCAAAAACTGCAAGACACACACTAAGAATAGGCTCTGATAATTTCTACTACAGGTTTCTGGTTTGCAGGCTTTCCATATCTAGCATTTTGCTGTACCAATATTTTAATAATTGACTAGGCTAGTCTAATATTTTTAAATCAAATTATATGTCATAAGGCAGGCAGTATCAGGTGTCTTTGCATTCATTCCTTTATTTTAATGGAGTACATTGAGGGATGAATTAAGCCTTGCTACACAGAGAGGGGACAGAGAGGACTTAAAACTTCTCCAGATTGGATCTCAATCGGGAATGATGCCTTTGAAGGCTTTCGCTGAGCCCAGGTCTACACTGACAGTGAAGTCTGACATAATGCTGTTTACCTTCACCTTCTCTAGTCTGTATCTCCACTGCCAGAACATTAAATTTGAATTAAACAGTGTTGTACTTTGACTTCATAACACCATCCCTGCAAGTAGTATAGCACTCAGATAGAAATCTACAGTCTGAATTTATGTCCATGTAGACAAAGTTTTTCTAGTCTGCTCCACCACAGCAACATAGCTCCTCCCCTACCTACAGCAACTGGAATTTTTTTTAATGAATTCCTCTCCACATGCAGCACTGTGCCTTTCTGTTGTGTTTGCAGCAGCAAAACATCAAGGAAATCTTTACCTGTGTTTTTTTCCCCTTTAGAGAAGAGTGGCAGGGGAGTGAGTAGAGGATGACTGCCTCTCCTCAAGTCCCTGAGCCTACTACACACAGTGCAAAGCATTTTAAGAAGTAATGTGGCTGTGAAACCCTGAGCAAGCAATTTGTTATGTTGACTTGCCCTTGCCTTCTGTAATTAGGAAGCCTAAGATCAAATCACAATCCCACCCCCAAAGTATACCAGATCTGAGACAATACACATCTCTTAACAACTGAGTATATCAGGTAAATGCACTTTTATCCAGAGGGTCAGCACAAGCCCTATGCGTGTCCTATTTTATCGCCATTCCCCAAAATGGACTGGCACTCTGCATAGCAGTGTATCACTTTTGCCTCTGACAGCTAATGATTTTCCAAGTTTACCGAAATGTTAAAAAAAGGCCCATGGTGCCAATAGGGAGCAGTTTATAGAGAATGTTAATCAATATATCATGAGGGTTTTTATTATTATTATTATTTTAACGTGCTGCTCTAGGGATTGACAGAATTAAAGGAGAACATGGCAGTTATTATGTTTCACTCATATTTTCCTTACTGTTATAGAAGGTGTGACTATAATGGGAGAGCTGTGTCTGTCTTCTAATAATCCCTTTGATTGTGCACAACCCTCATTTGTTAATTTAAATGAATCAATTATTCCAAATAAAGCAGTTGTTGATTGCAGGTATAGTGCTATATAGATCACCCAGCTAGGTTCTTCTCTCACATTAGTTTTTACTGACTTACTAATAGTTAATGTAATGCAAATATAGCCCTGAAAGAGAAAATTGAGACACTTTCAGGTGACTCAATTTTCTGTCCATTGTGGGACCACCTCTAATAATAGTCAGTTTATGACTATATTATAAAGTGTTCAGATCCCAACTCTCTGACAAGCTGACCACCTACTTAATCATTTGTGCTGTGCTTATAAACATGATGTTGGAACATCATTTTTCAGTAGGTTCCAGGAGGGCTCAACACCTTTCAGGAGTAAATCCTTATATAGCCCTATAAATTTGCAAGGTACAAATCTACACTGAGGTATACTCCCTATCCCCAAATTGTGAAATACCAGAGACAAAGTACAAATGAATTACAGAAGAAATAAAAGAAAAACTTAAGATTTTCTTCATAGGAAAGACAGGAATTCAAGGAATATTAGGAGGAAAATGCTAACTGAAATTAAAAGAAACTGGAAGAAGGCAAGCCCTTCTTTATCTGTGTCTTGTGTAGAATCTTGTCCTCAACATCTTTATCTGGTTCTTTGTAAATTGCAAATAATTATTTTCATAAGTGTATCGCATGTCCAGAAACATATGATTGCTATGTATAGAGCACTGATGCTTTTCTTAAGATCATTGAAGAAGTGCATCACACTGACTTTTGTCAGGAGCTAGTTGATTTGTATTTGTCTCTGTGACTGCGTGTGTAGCTCAAAGAAGCACACCCATCTCAAACTGCACAAAAACAGTGGAGACAGTCACCCTAAAAAACAAAGAAAAAGCATATAAAACTATGAAGTGTCAAGAACTGTGAAAGAAATCTAGATTGGAGTGTGTTTCTGCAACTACAAACTCTCACAGAATAATAGTAACCACCTAGGATCTGATCCACAGGCTAGTAAAGTCAATGGAGATCAATACATTTTGCATTAGAGCCTTAGTGTCCAATTTTATAATGTTCTATGTACTTATTGAAAGCTTCTGGCCACTTTCAGAAAACTCATGGTCTTCCATAACTCTTACAGAAGGCTTATCTGACTATGTGGACTCCCTCCTCAGACCCTATGCCAGGTGTAGCCGAACTGTGACTTGGGAGCCACAAGCAGCTCTTGAATGAAAAAAATGTGACTTCTGGAAGAACATCAGCAAATCAATTTAGGAAAGCAGCCCCAGCCTAGGAGTTTTAAATCTCCTGCTCTGAGCATGCCCAGGAGTCAGCATCAGGGCCTGGGGATTTTGGATGGGGTCGAGACAAGGGGGGAAGCAGTGGCATTGTTGGGGATGCCAGGGAGAAATGGGGCATGGTTGGGGATGGTGGGGAGAAGTGTGGCATGGTCAGGATTTAAAAAAAAAAAAAAAAAAAAAAAAAACTTGCCACTAGCCTGCAGTCTTCTCCATTGAGCGACAGCTAAGTTTTTACTGTATAGGCCTAGTTTTCATGGTAACATTATGTAATTCTTAGTATCTGACATTAGTAGGATCAATATTTGCCCTCTTTTTACAATAAAATTAAAGTTTGCCATGAATTTTAAACTTAGTAATTTTGGAGTAAGTAAAAGCATCTGGCTATATGCCTCAGTGTGGCTCTCAAAGGTTTAATAGTTTGTGTGACTCTAGAGTTCCATAAGTTTTGCCGATCCTGCCCTATGCTAACAATACTCCTAGCTATCTTTGAAATATCACAGACTTCCTGAGGAAAATCCAGTCCACTGGTGAGCTTCCAGAAAACACCATCCTGGCCACAATGGACGTAGCAGCTCTTTACACTAACATCTCACACAAAAAGATGGATTACAAGCTCTTAGAAGAACCATCCAAGATCATGCCAGAGTTTACCTTGTGGCTGAACTTTATGACTTTGTGCTAACCCACAACCATTTGAGATTTGAGGATAATTTATACCTTCAAGTCAGCAGCACTGCTATGGGTACCGGGATGTCCCCACAATATGCCAACATTTTTATGGGCGACTTAGAAGAATGTTTCCTCAAGTCTCATCCCAAAGCACCGCTCCTCTACTTACGCTACACTGATGACATCTTCATCATCTGGACCATGGTAGGGATGGATTTCCACAGAAATTTCAACAATTTCCACTCCACAATAAAACTTAGCTTGGAAGACTCCACACAGGAGACACACTTTCTGTATACTACAGTGAAAATTAGCGATGGACACATCAACAGCACACTATATTGGAAATATACTGATCAGTATAGTTTCCTACATCCCTCAAGATTTCATCCAAAACACACCACACAACCCATTATCTACAGCCAATGCCCATGTTTGCTCTGATCCCACAGACAGAGACAGACACCTTTGTGATCTCTACCAAGCATTCTTAAACCTACAGTACCCACCTGCAGAAGTAAAAAAAACAGATTGACGGTGCCAGGTGGGTGCCTCGAAGTCAACTGCTACAGTAGAAGCCCAAGAAAGAAAACAACAGAATGCCACTAGTCATCACATACAAGCCCCAAGTCAGACTTCTACAAAAGATCATTAAGGACCTACAGCCTATTCTAAAAGATGATCCCTCACTCTCTCAAGCCTTGGGAGCTACACCTTTCCTCACCTACAGACAGCCCCCTAACTTTAGATAGATATTCACCAGCACCTACAAACCTAACAATAGAAACATTAAAGCAGGCACATACTGCTGCAACAAACCACATTGTCAACTATTCCCACATATCTGCACAAAAGACATCATCTAGGACCTAATCAAGTCAGCTACTCCATCAAGGGCTCATTCACCTGCTCATCCACCAATGTGATTTATCCCACCATGTGTCAGAAATGCCCCCACACCTTTTACACTAGACAAACAGGACAGTTTCCAAAGGGATAGCTGTGTTAGTCTAGTCCAGTAAAAAAACAACAAGCAGTTTTGTGGCACTTTAAGACTAACAGATTTATTTTTTGCATGAGCTTTCGTGGGAGAAGATCCCACTTCCTCAGATGCTTTGAAGATGGGTGAACTTACAGAAAGGAATGAAACTAAATGCAAGGGGGTGTAAAACATAGGATCAGGTCATACACTAACAGCAAATCAGAGCAGTTTACAGGCTTAAAGAATGGGAAGCCTGAAGTCAAATTATCCTTTGTAATGTGAAAAGAACCCATAATCTCGATTGAGTCCTGCTTTCACAGAATTTAGCTTGCATATATTCTGATTTGCTGTTACTTTATGACCTGATCCTATGTTTTACACCCCCTTGCATTTAGTTTCATTCCTTTCTGTAAGTTCACCCATCTTCGAAGCATCTGAGGAAGTGGGATCTTCTCCCACGAAAGCTCATGCAAAAAATAAATCTGTTAGTCTTAAAGTGCCACAAAACTGCTTGTTATTTTTAAACAGGACAGTGTCTGTGCAAAAGAATAAATGGGCACAAAACTGACATCAGAAATCACAATATGCAAAAAACCGCAGCTGAGCACTTCAGTCTTCCTAATCACTCTGTTCATTGTTTGTTAACAACTGTGCTCAAGCAGATGGGTAGCACATCAAGACTTCAAAGAGAACCTGCAGAATTGGAACTGCTAGGCAGATTTCATTGTGTGAAAGCAGGATTAAATCAGGACTATGGATTCTTTTCCCATTGCAACAGGTGATTTGACCTCACCTTCCTCTATGTGCTGTTCCCCAGTTTTTGAATCTTTAGAACTGTTTTGATTTGCTGTTACAGTGTGATCTGATCCCATGACTGAACACTTCCTGCATTTATTTTTCTCCCATTCTATAAGTTGCTCCATCTCTACAGTGTCTAACTAAGTAGGATTTTCTCCCACAAAAATTCATCCAATAAATAAATTTGTTAGCCTTTAAAAGTGCCCCAGGACTACTTGCTTATTTTGCTGAACTAGACTAACATGGCTACCTCTTTGTAACATTACTTTGTGTGATCCCTACCCATTCATCAGTGGTGAATGGTGTCATTTGTTTGAAGGTTTATTTCAGATAAGCATACTGAAACTTGAATGCTTTTTGGAACCTCTGCACTCTACTAATAGTGCTGAGCATCAACGACAATGAAAACAGCCTGATTCTTCTATTACACTGGCAGAACTCAGCAATAACTCCAGTGATGTCAAGAAACATTACACTACAGTTAGTGGATAATCCGGTTCACCATTTGTAAGCTACCACCTGGTTTTTGTAACCAAAAGGGAAATCCCACATGACCGACTTCTCACCTTTATGTCTCAAAAGCACCCAATAACTGCACACAACAGTTTCCCACGAGCATCTAATGACTTTGTGTATCTTTGACTAGGACACAAGCAACTTGTATTTTTCACCATCTGTGATTTTGCCTTATGCTTAAAGCATTACAGCAAATTCTTCCCACATCCATCACCTTGGGAACTGAATTAATGGGCCAAGACTCTTTTTCATTATGGAGAAACACAATACTACTGTTAAATATAATGTGTCTTTCTTTTTTTCCTGAACTTCAGCTTACCTCTCTGTTGTGATGCAGATCACAGATTAATCTTTTTCATCATTTTATACATAGGCAGATTTCTGAGAAAAGAATGATAAAGTCTCCAAGGATAAATGTTTCTTTCTCATATGCACAGCATACATAGCAGTTCACATATAATCCTTGAAACAATTGTGAATAATTTAAAAAACAGCTCTTGTTTACTGTCAATGCTTCCACGCCCCCCCATTCCAAAATTTACTACTTATAACCAGAAATTCAAATGCAAAATAAATGAAAAATATAGCACAGATCTTTAACAACATGATACAAAATATAATGAGCACTTCTTTGAAAGGGTTTACCTTGGTCTCAGTAGAGTGGTGTCCAAATATCCTGTAGAGCATACCAAATCCTTGTAATTGGAAATGGTTGATAGTTCCATTGTCTCCTTCAAAACTCACTTTGAGGCCCCCTTTCCCCCTCAGAGCAATGTGCAATTTGTATAGCCTACTGTAAATTTTCATCTTCTTTTTCAATAGGGGGAGGAAGCATAACCCTGCAAAATCCCTGAAACATAATCCTTACACCAAACCCTTCTCCTTGCCATGAGACTGAGTTGACTCCCACTCCTATTTGTTAACTACTCCCTCTTCCACTAGTCTCTATTGGCTCCAATCCCAACAAATGGCAGGGTTTATGTCCTATCAGGCTGTTTTCCCATAATGCAGGTTAACAGAGTATCTTCAAAGAGATAATGAGCATACTTTCTTCCTGCCACACCTAATTTGTGGATGATTCTACTCTATCAAGCAGACTCACTCTCTGCAACCCACAGGCACACAACATCCCCTAAAATTAAAACATGAACCTATGTAGCAATCATACTGTCTCCCTCCATTATTTACACTACTGTAAGCCCTTAGCCAAAATCCTTAGAAAGTAAAATCTCTCTGTTGTCAATTGTTGGTGAAAACAGCACCCCGAGAGCTGATAGAGAACAAAAAATTGGCAGAAAGCTGGCATATGTTAGGCATCAAAAGGAATTAATTGAATGGGCCACATCTCATTTGCACAGAGTTTTGTGACTGTTTGGGTGGCATGGGGTGGTGGTGGATTTTGATTAAATTTTGAGTTTGTGGGCAACAAGATGCTAGACCTTGCTGAGAAACACAAGGATAAAATCAAATAGTCTAGAGTCACCCTTGCTAAGAATACTGTCAGGCATGGTTAGGTCTGGAAGCCTGAAAATAGCTGAGAAGAAGAAAAACAACAAAAGTCCTGTGGCACCTTATAAACTAACAGATTTCTTTCCACATAAGGTTTCATGGACTCCAACCCATCTCATCAGATGCAACTGAGAAGAGGAAGAGAGTGTTGTGAAATGGCTGTTATATTTTTTTGGACTTGCCCCTTTGGGTGGTGAACACTCTGTCAGGTGTCCTACATATCCTCTCTAAACATTAAGGTGAGTTTAGACTGCTAGGGGACAAGGGAGAGCTGACTTTGGCAAGAACCAACACAGAGTAGAGGCAGCAGGTGGCAGAGTGGAAGCAGCAGTTTCAAAGTGATAGTACAGAATGTTGGTAGCTGGAGTACAGGTGAGGCACCTTGAGGTGAAGCCACAGAGAAAGCAGCTGTCTATCTAACCACCAACTAAAGCTGAACTCCACACCCTGCCTACACACACACACCTGAAACAATCCCAGGGAGCCTGGCCTGCCAGCATCCTCAGATTTCACCAATGCAGGATAACCAATGGAGAGCTGGAGATGGCTGGAATGCAACAGATACTGTTGCCAGAAGAACTGAGGTTGGAATTCTAGTTAGCTCCAGTTCCTGAGGAAGTAGAAGTCTTACCTCATAGAGTTGGTTAATTTATTAATTGCTATCTTTCCCAAACTCATTCTGTTCTCTCCACATCTTTTTATTTTCCTTCTAAGAGGAATCACTGCTTGCTTGTGAGGAAGCAATCCCTGGCAAAGGCATCCAAGGCTGTGTATGTAATATTTTAGAGTCCTAGATTTTGACTTGAGTTGGTGGTAGCTATTTCTTTAAGGCAACTCCTAGAACATTGTATCTAACCCCTTTTTTGCTTCCATGATCAATACTTGACAGAAGGGTTACTCTACTAAATACTGCAATGCAAGCAGTTGGATTATGTACACAAGCCTAAATGGGAGGAGCTGCAACCATTCATCTCTATTGAGTACAAACTGAAGAAATTTGTATAGATATGTGCAAGTTGTGATAAGTGTCTGGTATTTATCTTTATTTGGGTTTATCACTGACACTTAGAAAATTATTTCTGACTATATTGGCTAGAGAATATAAGATCTTATGATTTTTATACTTCTTGAATTTACAGTAAAAATGGCAAATGGCTAAACCATGTAGAGCTTGGTGAAAAGGGATGATTTAGAACATAGGACAGATTTAATAAACTATCATAGCTCACTGCAGCTGAGGATGCAGCAAATGATGGAGCCTGGGATGGAACAGAGCATGGGAATAGTTCTCATCACTGGGAAGTGTTACTGGAAATTCCCATCTGGATTGCTGACTTATGCTAACAAATAATTATGATGCTTATGATGATGCTGAAAATAACAACCTAGGCAGCCTTCATACAGTCAGGCTTGTTTCAAGAAATCAGCTCATTGGTTTAATCTCTCTGCAAAGTAGCATTAATCATCTTAGTTAATATTACTCCTCAGAAACATGTACTAACATAACATAGGTGGTTGTTGTTTTTTTTTCTTCAGTGAATATAAGTTGTAAATGGCCTACATGATGGAAAGCACTCACAGAGACTTGACCTTTGCTTACAGGGTTACAGAGCATCACTGGATCCACTCCACAGCTGTTGCACTGAAGCTTTACAGCTGCAGTAGCACTAACAATCTGTTGAGAGATTCTTCCTACTAAAGGCTTGATAGGGCTCTAAGTCAACATGTGGATTGGAGCCTAAATGAAAGGTGGTGTGCTTAGTGAAGGAATTATCTCCCCTTTTCAATGTCCTGTGGATTGCAGAGAGGGACCAGCCAGTTCCAGATACCACAGTCTGTAGGACCACAGGTCAAAGCTGGGATCTTTGATCATTTGGCCATTAAGAGAATTGCTGATTGGTTGTTTGCTAACCTTTCCCACTCTGTGTCGTCTTCTCAACTTCACTGTACACGTGCCCCTCTTACTATGCCCTGTCCCAATCATCTCTTTTCCTTTCCATTTCTCTAGCTAGTGCCCCTCTCAGGCTCCCACAAGCACACAAATTGTGCAACTAACAGGCCATTTGCTGGCATTGCATTGTTCACTGGGAAAGTCTTCACTTCTGTGCATTAACTGCCTCAGGTACCAAATAGAAATATGAATACTTAACTTGCTTTGTAAAGTACTTTGCTGTTCAAAACTTTTAATCTGTAGATCTCAAAATATGATTACTATTTACCATTTAAGTTTAAGGGGACTGTTTGTTAGTTAGTAGTAGCATTAAGGTTTATTGGTCAGATTCTAAGCTGGTGTAAATCTACCTTGACTTCAACACTACCTCATTTATCTTTAATGGTTACATGAAATACGATGGAGCAACAACAAAAACAACAAGCTAGAACACTAACGAGTGGATCTGGTTACATCCAGTAGAAGGAAGTCATGCATGTAAATGGAAGCCAAAACATTACACTCTACAGGCTGAGCTTTTAAATAAGGAGGGTCAGATCTCAAAATGTTTGATGGTAGAGTTATCAGCTCATGCATTAGTTCAAGGGCAATAATATTTCATGATTTTTCTTTAAGTCCCAAGTCCTGAATTCATGTTTTTACCTGAGAACTTTAGCTCTATTTTTTTAAAAGAAAAAGAAAATCAGTTTTGTCAACTCCAAGTATTCAAAAATAATGGATCTGAAAAATGAGATTTAAAAATAATTCAAAATAAAAAGAGAAAAGTAGATAGCAATTTTCTTTTGCACTCTGGTTTTGAACATTTAGGATTCCCATTTTTAAACTTCCAAAGGAGTAGTCTAGTTCATTTTTAGTACTTATCCAAACCTGTCTCCATGAGGGCTATAATTTTTTTTTTTTTACCCTAATGAAAGCTGAGATTCTAACACAAATGTTACTCCAAAAGATGGGGTTTAAAGAAAGGCACCAAATGTTGCTATGCTCATGACAAAATTATGAGAATTAGCACCACCAAAATTCCCCTGCCTCACACTTACTTAAAAATGAGCATCACAATGTTTCAGAAAACAGAAGGTAATTTAAAGATCTCAAAGATCTTTATTATTTTTAAATCTCAGGTCTTAAGCTAATCATTTTTTGTTTTTAAGGGACTGACTAATGCTTTATGATAACATGGTTTTGGCAAAAAAAAAAAGTTTAGTTTGCACAGACATCTGGAGGTTTAGCTGTTTAACAAAACCATCCATGTATACTGGACAAAATTGATCCCTGGGGTATGTCCATGTTAAAGTCTATAATGACAATGATTTAATTTGGTCCAGTAAACATTTAGTGTCATCTGAGGTGGAAATTTGAAGAAATTAGTTTCTCTCATGAGTTTTAGAAATACTTGATGTTTCTTTGTCATTCAGAAATCATAGAACCATAAAAACTGGAAGGGACCTTGAGAGGTCATCAAGTCCAGTCCTCTGCAATCATGGCAGGACCAAGTACCCTCTTATACTATCCCTGACAGGTGCTTCTTCAACTGCTTTTAAAGACTTCCAGTGATGGAGATTCCACAACCCATCTAGGCAACCTATTCTAGTAGTTAATCACCATGACCAAGCCTCCAGTATAGACATAAGTTGACTTAACCTGCCTTAAGATGACTTAAGCAACTCCCAGGCTATGTTTAGAATTTATTAAGTCAAACTAAGCACTTGCTTAAGTCAATTGAATAACTCCTGCCCTGAAAGCTGACTTAAGCATTTAAGTCAACTTTACAGGGGAGGGCAGGGCCTGCCCCATGCCCTGTTCTGGGTCTCCATTGGGCTTCACGGCCCAAATCCAGTCTTGGGGGCCCAATCCAACTCCAGTCATGAGGCGAGGAGCTGGATGTCAGAGCAGGCTCCCAGCCCCATGCTCCAGGTAGAGGAGGCTGGGAGCTGGTTCCTGCTGCTTGTAGAGAGAGGCTGGGAGCCTGATCTGGCTCCTAGTATCTCACTGCAGGCAGCGGGGGCTGACAGCTGGCTCCTGCCCTGGCTGTTTGCAAGCAGCCGGAGGCACGTGGAGTTGATTCATGCAAGCAGCCAGGGCAGGAGCTGGTTGCCAGCCCCAGCCGCCTGCAGAGAGGAGCCAGAATGGGCTCCCAGCACCTCTCTGCAGACTCCTTGAACCAGCTGCCAGCCCCTGCCACCCGCAGAGAGGGGCTAGATGCCCAATCTGCCCCCCAGCCACAGGCTGCAGGGGCTAGGAGCCAGCTCGGAGCCTGATCTAGCCTGAATGGCTTGCCACTGTGGGAAGACAGCTTGGAGTCTGGTCAATTTCAAAGTCTACAAACATGTGTCCAGTGCAAACATACCGAGAAGTCAACTTAAGAAGGTCCACTTAAACTTGACCTTGTTAAGTCAACTTCCAAGGGCCTCCCTAATGTAGACATAGTTCTGGTCAGGAATTTTTTCCCCAATGTCCAACGTAAAAGTCCCTTGCTGTAATTTAAGACTATGGCTGCTTCTCCTGTCATCAGCAGTTAAGGAGAACAGTTTTTTCTCCCTCTTCCTCATGACAACCTTTTATATGCTTCAAAACTGTTATACCCCCTTTCAGTCTCCTCTTTTCTAGACTAAACAAAACCAGCTTTTTCAATCTTCCCTCATATGTCAAGTGTTCCAGACCTTTAATCATTTGTGTTTCTCTTATCTGGATTTTCTCCAATTTGTCCACATCTTCCTTGAAATGAGGCACCTGGAACTGGACACAATACTCCAAATGAGCCCTAATCAGGATAGAATAGAGCAGAAGAATAACTTCTTGTGTCTTAATTACAATACTCCTGTTAATACATCCCAGAATGCTGTTTGATTTTTTCGCAAAAATGTTATACCGTTCACTCATATTTAGCTTGTAGGTCGCTATGGCATCCAGGTCCCTTTCCTTTCTACTCCTTACTAGGCAGCTATTGCCCATTTCGTATATGTACAATGGACTGTTCTTAAGTGGAGTACTTTACGCTTGTCTTTATTGAATTTCATTCTGTTTACCTCAGACATTTCATCAGTTTGTCTAAATCATTTTGAATTATGATTCTATCCTCCAAAGTACTTGCAACTCCTCCCAGATTGGTATCACTGGGAAACTCTAAGTGTATTCTCTATGCCATCATCTAAATCATTGATGAAAATATTGAACAGAACCAGATCCACAACTGATCCCTGTGGTACCCCATTCATTATTCCCTTGCAGCATGACTGTGAACCATTAATATCTACTCTCTGGGAGCAGTTAACCAAACAATTTTTCACCCATCTTATAGTAGCTGCATTCAGGCTGTACTTCCCAAGTTTGCTAATGAGAAGGTTATGAGACCCTATCAAAAACCTTACTAAAGTCTAGCTATACCACATCTACCGCTTCCTCTCTATCCAAAAGGCTTGTTACCCTATCACAGAAAGCTATTAGGTTGATTTAACATGATCTATTCTTGACAAATCCATGCCATCACTTAACACCTTACTCTCTTCTAGATGCTTCTTAATGGATTCCTTAACTATTTGCCAAGTTCCAAAGGGTCAGCTATGTTAGTCTAGTTCAACAGAAAAAGCAAGGAGTTCTGTGGCACTTAAAGACTAAGATTTATTTATCACATGAGCTTTTGTAGTAGAAAATCCCACTTCATGTCTGATGAAGTGGGAGTTTCTCCCACGAAAGCTCATGTGATAAATAAATTGGTTTAGTCTTTAATTGCCACAGAACTCCTTGCCATTTTTGCTTAATTATTTGCTTCATTATTATTACTGGTACAGAGTTTAAGCTGACTGGCCTATAATTATGTAGTTCCCTGAATTGTCCTTCTTTCCCTTTTTATAGAGGGGCACTATATTTGCTCTCTTCTGGCTCTCTGGGATGTTTCTAGTCTTCCATGATTTTTCAAAGATAATAGCCAATGGTTTAGATATCTCTTCTCAGTCAGCTCTTTGAGTATTCTAGGGTGCATACATTCAGCCCTTTTGACTTGAAGACATCTAACTTTTCTAGGCAATTTTTAACTTGTTCTTTCCCTACTTTAGCTTCTGATCCTATTCCATTTTTACTGCCCTCCCCTACATCAGGCATCCATTCACAAACAAAATTCTCTGTTAAAAATGCAATGAAAAGATCATTTAGTTCCTCTGCCATTTCCACCTTTGCTATTATTGTTTTTTCCCTCTTTCCTGAGTAATGCACTTACACTGCTTTTGGTCTTTCTCTTATTTCCAATGTATTTAAAAAATCTTAATTGTTACTCTTCATGTCTTCAGCTAGTTTTAACCTCAGTTTGTGCTTTCTCCTTTCTGATTTTTCCCCTACATAATTATTTGTTTATAGTCATCCTTTATGATTTGTCTAAGTTTCCACTTTTTTGTAGGACTTTTTCTTTATTTTTAGATGATTGAAAATTTCCTGGTTAAGTTAGTGGTCTCTTTCCATACTTACTATTCTTCCTGAACATTGGAATAGTTAGCTCTTGTGTCCTTAGTACTGTCTCTTTGAAAAACTGCTATCTTCAGTTGTTTTTCTTCTTAGACATGCTTCCCATGAGACCCTACCTATCAGTTCCCTGACCATGCTCATGTTTACCTTCTGAAAATCCATCATCTTTATTTTGGTGTTCTCACTCCTACCATTCCTTAGAATCACGAATGCTATAATTTCAAAATCACTTGCACCTAAGCAGTGCCAGCTCAAGGGGATGTGGCACCCCAAGTCAAATTTTGATTTGCCCCCCCCCCCATCTCATTCATGGAGGTTGAAAATGGTTTTCCAAAGTGCATAAATCTCCAGCATCTGCCTGCAGAGGGATTTAAAGTGCACTCTGCCTACATGACATAAGCTTCAGGTTGACTAACAGTGCTTGAACTGCTAGGAAGGAGTTGAAGAGTCAGGACCCAGCCTGATTTCCTGGGGGCTAGGCGCCCCTAAGAACTGTCACCTGAAGCCATGTTTCTCTCTTGTCTCACAGTAGAGCCAGCCCTACACCTAAGTTACCTTCTGTTAAGGCTTTTTCCCCATTCTGGCACTCTGAGTGCAGAAGGTGGGGGCCTGCAACAGGCCTTAAAAGCCACTGGCCTTAAAGCCTGCTCTTAGAAGTCTCCAAGGCCTCCAATTCCTGGCCTTGGAGTGGTATCGCTGCCACCACCCAAATGCAAAAAACCTCTTGAGACCCAGGAAGGCGCACTTGGGAATTCCTCCCTGTGAGGTTCTTGCAATCCTCTTTATTCCTCCTTCAGGAAAGTGACTGGACCCCAGCTGCAATATGAGCTGGAACTGGAACAGGGTTCCCTCTAGTAGCTGCCTGTGCAGTCCAAGGCATATGCACACAAACCTCTTGCCCTTCAGGACACAGAACCAGAACTTACTTAAAAAGTAAACTCTTTAATCAAAAGGAACAGATAATAAACACAGAGAGTTGCTTCTCTGGGAACTAACTTAGGTAGTTATAGGGTAGTGGGAGGGGGTACATGTGCTCAGCACAGAGAAATCCAAGAAACAAGCCAAAAACAAAGAAAATACCCTGACCGCGTCTAAATAAACATTCCCTGTTCTACCCACGCCTGGTCAGTAACAAATTTAACTTATCTCTGGTAAGGATGTTGCTAGATTCTTCCTCAGGCCCCTCTGGCCTCCTCCTGATCCTTCCAGGAGCTCTGCTGCATCCAAACAGGCCCATGCCAGGCTGCTGTTACAATTCAAAAACCTGTGCTTCGTTCCTATTGGCTGTCCTGGGACTCACTGACCAGAGTGTTAACCCCTTCCTCCCCAAGGGTTATTACACGCCCCCCAAATCACAGACGGTGCTGGGCAGCCTGGTGTAGGCTGGACCCACACTGGCTGTGATTTCTTCCCAGGACTAGGAAAGAACAGGATTAATAAAATACATTATATAAATACAAAAGTCAGTAAAGATCACATGAACTCAGCTGGGCTCCACTGTCAGTCTGGGCCCTCTCTGTCCCAACTGGTTTATCTGTGGCGTCCCTTTTCCCGGTTGAGGCGCACAGCCAAGCTGCTGTCTGTATAGATCCTTCTTTCTTGTCCATCCCAGACCTAGCCAACTTGGGGCTTCTTGCCCTTTCCCTCTTTAACCTCAGGGGGCAATGTCTCTATATATGGCCTTGCTCCTGGCACCAGAAACATCTCCTTTGTTTCCTCCAGGCCACAGGCGTCTCTGGCCTAGGCCCTACCCTGGGACACACACAGCTTTTAAATTGAAATAATGGTGCTTATTTCAATTAAGCGAGGTTAGGTCCACACAACTTTTCCTTATACTGAAATGACAAGCTCCATCATTTTACTATAAGGAAAGACATATTGATATAATAAAACCTAGTTTTATATCAATATGACAGTTAAATCAAAACTGTTATATTGATATAACACTGTATGGATGTGTTTTATTGATTTAACAGTTAGATCGATTTAACCCCTGGTTTGACCTTCCTCCCAGGGTGCATGGCACCCTGGAAGGAAGGGCCAGGGTTCAGCACCTTGGCCAAGGGGTGAGACAGTGGAAGGGATCTCCCATCTGGCTCCCTCACTGCTAGCTGGGCTGTGGGGAGGGGATCCCTATGCGCCCAGCTCCCCCTTTGTTGGCCAGGCAGTGGGGAAAGGGACCCCTGCACACCCAGCTCCTGGTGTGCTGGCTGGGTGGTGGGGGAAGGAAACCCTGGGTGCCCAGCTTCCTCAGCCCTAGCAAAGCAGCAGGGGAAGAAACCCCCACACACCCATCTTTCCCGTGCTGGCCGGGCGGAGGGGGAAGGGCCCCACATGGCCAGCTTTGCCAGCCTTGGCCAGGTGGTGGGGGAAGAGATTCTGCACATCTGGATACCCCATTCTGGCTGAGAGGTGGGGAAAGGGAACCTCATGTGCCCAGCTAGCACGCCAGGAGCCTGGCGTGCAGGGGTCCCTTCCCTGCCACCTAGCTAGGACTGGGGGAGCTGGGCATATGGGGTCCCTACCGCCACTGCTCCACTAGGGCTGAGAGCGCCAGGCATGGCAGGGTGAGCCCCCAGGGCAGCAGTCAGGCCAGGGGATGCCTTTTCCCCTGCCTGGCTCAGCACATTCAGAGCCTGGGGGTGGGAGGCTGCTTTCCCCCACCACTTGGCTCACCGAGTGAGAGCCAGGCAGGAGATTGGTTGGCAACATGGCCCTGCCAGGGTGCCATGTTGCCACACTTCCAAGGTTGCCCCTCTCCTAAATTGAACTAGCAAATCCTGTTACTGGACATGCTAGTTTGATTTGGGATTTTTGTGTGGACCTGATAAATTGATTTAACTTGAATCAATTTAATGATTTTTATAGCAATTTTGTTAAATCAATTTAACTGCCTGTGTGTGGACTTAGCTTAACAGTTTTCTTCAGGCATAAGCTTTTGTGGGGTCCAACCAACTTCGTCAGATGCATGATGTGGAAACTACAGTTGAGATGTACATATACACATGCCAGGATGGAGGTGGACAAGTGTTAGCAAAGTCAATTCAGAGGGCAAATGGGGCCTATTCACACCACTTGATTAAAGAGAGAAAACGTGTGTACAGGGATGATAACTTTTTGTAATATGATTCTCTACACAGACTAATGTGGGTACCTCTCTGGAAACAAACCCCAAATGGAGCCAGATAGGAAACATTTTTTCTTCCCCTGATATCTCTGCCATTCAGAATCTAAGTAAATTCCTTATCTCCTGGATTGGTTTGTACAGAAGTATCACATATGTATGTGGCAGCTGAATTAAAAATCAAGAGTAGGAGGGAGGTAGATCTTTTTCCTTACTAAATAAATAATTTATCCCTTGCCTGAAAAAGACTGTTTAGGGCATCATCCCTGTGTTCAAATACATATAATAGTGACAGCTAGAAACAAGACAATGAAGTAGAGCAAGAAGAAGAGGGAGATTCCTATTCTCCCCCCAAGAATTTTTAGTCAGAAAATGATTTAAAAATATTTATTGCATTCCTGGGTATTGCAGACTTTTATAATCTCCCTATGATTCATTTACCTATCTTGACACTGAACAACTAAAGCTCAAGATTGCAACCTAAAGTAATGCAACCAGGACAGATGCTACAATGCTGAATGGTCTCTGTTTGAATGAACAGCATGAGAAGCATTGTCCACAGGTGTGCAAATAATAGATTATGAATTGTCTCTGAATTGCCTGCAGAGGAAGAAAGACGTGTTCTCAGTGTAGGGCAAAATTTGCACTACAGAAGGTGGTTCATTTGTGTTGCAGAATGAGAGAATTTTTCTTGCATTGAACTCTGAGTCTCTTGAGTTCTGCATACAAGTAATGATTTTCACTGTGTGTCATTTTGGACTGTTGTAAGAAAGCGATCTTGGCCATGATAAATCCAAGCATGCCAATCTCATTTTATTAAACTTACCAACAGCAATATCTTTCAGCTTGGTATCAGTCCATCTCTATTTAGGATTATGTATTTTTTTTTTTTTTGCCACAGATTCTGAGTGATCAGTGAGGTATTAGGGCCATATATTTGTGACACCTTCAGAACCTCACAATTTCCATATCAGAGAAAACAAAGTAAAACCAGGAATGAATATATTCATGAGTCAAAGAGGTAGGAACAACAACAAAATCACCTTTTACAATCTACAGTTAATAAAGATGTAGAGGATGCAAGGGCACATTGAAATACCTGTTGTTATCCTTCTTTAGCTTATATTGAAAACTATTTCTGCCTTTCCATAGAAGATGATCTGTTGAACATTCTTTATAAGCACCACAAGTTTTTAATGTTTGTCTTAAAAAAAAAAAAAGTGTGGGTGGATGTATTTGTAGGTGTATTTAACCACAGGCACTTTTAAATGGAGGCCTCCAGTACACAAACAGGACAAAAGATTCCAAGGAGACATTTTATGTAGTGATTAGAGAGCAGTATTGAGAATCAGAAAGCCTGAGTTCTATGCTGTGTCACTGGTTCATTATGTGACCTTGGAAAAATTGCTTGATTTCTCTGTGCCTCATATTTCCAACTGTAAAATATAGTTAACATTACTTATTTCCTACATCCTTTTTCTGTCTTGTCTTAGATTTCAATCCTACAAACTCTTATGCACGTACCTATATTTATGTTGTTGAGCTTATTTATTTATTTATTTATTTAATTCAATAGGGCTATTTATATAATTAAAATTATCAGGTGTTTGCAGGATTGTAGCTACAAACTGTAAACCTGAGGGGGGCAAGGACTGTCAATAGCAGGTGGGAGTAAAATATATAGCACAATGGGATGCTACAGATCTTTGCACATTGTCATTAAATAATAATGGAACTTAAACTAGGAAATAGTCATGCTATCCAGATACAACTATCTGGCAATTCCCAGTAGCTGTTATAGTTCACAGCCATTTATACTGAAAAAAACATCATAAACTCACTCTACTCTGACTAAGCTGTTTTAGGACATTGACACTGAGCAACTCATACACAATCTAGCAAAACAATAATAATATATCAAAAAATGTCATCTGTATAAAAAGCATGAAAGGAGTAAATGTCCATTGGCTTGTGTGTATTCTATAGATGAATAAGTGCTTAGAAGTAATCTGTACACAAGGGTTGTTTCTCAGGATTTGGAGGTTTAATTGAACTTGGTATTCATTTACAATTAGTTTGTTTTGTTTACCTTCTCATATCATTAGTGAGCTTATTAAAAAGGAGATACAAATAAACTTTGTTCTAATTACAAAGGAGAATAATCGGATTTTATTAATTCAAGAACTCAGACAATCAATTTAAGAATTGGTACTCTGGTCTCAGCCACCTCATTATACTTTGCACTGATTAATCACAGATACTAATTGGTTGCTTTGAAATGGGGCTCTGTATTCATTTACTGTGAACTAAAATGGGGTCTTTTAAATTATTATTTTTTTAGTGAGAAATTGGCCCCTAAAGTAACAGCAGTTTTCCTGGGTCTGAATTAAAAATCTAAAAGCCTCTTTGATTGATTTTTCTTTTTTGCATTTATAGTATTGTCGAGTGGTTAGAAACAGATTCTGGGAAAAGAGGACTCCTGGGTTTTATTCTTTATTTTATCACTTATTTGATATCTAAGCTTGAGCAAATTATTTAGACCAACATTTTCAAATGCATAGCTTAATGCTACACAGCTGTGGCAAAGAATTATTAATAATTGTTTTTGTTAATTTCTCACAGCATTTAGCATTATGCTCAGTATCTCACAATACAGATAAGATGACAATTCTAGCTATGAGGAATTTAGATCCTAATATCAGACACGATATAACAAAAGGTAGGGAAGGGGCAGAGAAAATGGGGTTAAGATCAGTAAGATAATACAATTACTCAATAAGGGCCAGGGAACAAGAAAAAAAGTCATTCTAAAAAATATAACAAATAAAATCTCTTAGCTGCAGAATTTATTGCAGTCTCTCTGGAGGAAGTTCATCTTGAAGAAATATACTAGCAATTGATCCTGCAGAATGCTGGGCATCTTCCCTCTCCTGGAAGTCAACTTCTTTCACGTTCAAGCCATGAATGAGGGGAGCTTCATAAGTTCATCCATCTTTGAAGCATCTGACAAATTGGGATTTTCTCCCATGAAAGCTCATGTGACAAATAAATCTGTTAGTCTTTAAGTGTGACATGACTCCAAAAAAGGAAGACATTCAGTTTGTATATGGATATATCAAAAAAGCAGAATGGGAAGGGGGCATATGGGATATTACTTGCTTAGTTGGGACTAATTGGCTAGTGTAGACATTGCCCTTCAGGCTAACTACACTTGTTTCTTGTTTATCTGGTGTCACTCAGTAACAGTTTCTCTAGGGAACATTGGTCATTTGACTGCAGTTCTACTGATCTTGCTAAACCTACACTATTTCATGAATATTTTGATATAAACACTATAAAACAGATAATTGATACTCACAGCTGTACCCCATGCCTCTTCAGCCAGGGTATGCTAACAGACAGCCAAGCTGGAATTTTGTGCTTATCATAGACTCAGCTAGTTACATAGTCTCTGAAACAGTTTCATTTCCTCGAAAGGTAACCATACTTAGAGTGACCTGTCTCTGAATCTAACAAAGTCTCTTCCTGTGGTGTGCCTTCCTTCAGTGTGGCGGGATCTCCAGATGGTATTGGCCAAAACATTTTTGGTATGCTAGACATTATTCATAAAATGACTTGAAGGGGAAATAGTGAGGCTGCCCCCCTCCTAAGAAGCTTTAATCCAGTGGTTAGTGTAGTCACCTATGAAGCAAGACACCTGGTTTCAGTTCCCCCTTCATGCATTCTGGAGAAGGGATATGAGCGCAGGATTTTCATATTGCAAAAGTGTGTCCCAACCTCTGAGCTATGGGACATGCAGGAATAGGTTTCTCTCACTCTTTATTGTCGAAACTGTTTCATTATATATAAATAATTAAATAGTCACTGGAGCAGGGTCTCAAACCTGAGAGTGCCATATCCTAGATGAGTTCCCTAGCCACCAAACTGTAGAGTTATTTTCAGACTGTCTCGCTGGCCCAGTGAATGTTCACTGTCAGTATGAATGACAATGACTAGTTCCTCATTTCATATTGTTTTATGAATCAACCCCAAAAGGATTTTTCTTTGATTCACCACAATATTTTGCTATGTTACATTCAATTAAATCAAAACCATTGTTTTTCCAGAACTGCTAACAAATCAGGATGTGGGGAATTTGTTCACTCAACTCTCATAAGGATTTCTGTTTCGGCCATTTTAAATTTAAGCTGACATCAAAACATCAATGATGAGAGGTCAAAAATGCAGACTGAAATTTGACTGACTGGATAGGCCAGGGTGGAAAAGCAAAGTTATGAATAGTTTATGCTGAGAAATGTTGATTGAAACTGTGAATGTAGATGGGATCACTCAGACAGAAGATGAAATATACATATGACTAAACAATTAAAACATAATTTTGAGAGGAGAAATGTCAGCTGTCTTCTTTTTGAAATGTTCAAAACAATCATACTTCATAGGTTTTTTTAAATATTTTTGTGATATTTTTTTAAGTTTGTATCAAACAGTTTAAAGTGGTTGTTAAAAATTTCCTTTTACTGAAAACGAAAAGACTTTTGGTGAATGAAAATGACGTGGTATCCATTTTGATACAGATTTTTTGTAATGAGGAAAAAATAACCCATAAGCTATTACAAGAGGAATGACATTTTTTTCTGCCATCCCTTCCCCCACAAGAAATCTGGCAATGTTGTTAATTTTTCACTAACATTTCCATTTAAATGAGATATTTTCAATGTAAAAGTAATTTCTATCAACCGTGGTATAGAGGACCAATGACAGAGACCTAAAGGAACATAATGAAAGGAGAAAAGATAGAATAAAGTGAATTGGTAGATAGTAGCTGATGTTGAGAAGGAGTATGAGTACCAATGTCAAAAAGTTATCAGTGATAAGAGAGTGAAAATGAAGAAGAAATGCTTTGGTGTGGATAGGAGGAGATAATTATAAATATCAATGAGTTGATTCAGTGAACTGGAGAGTATAATATAGGGGCACCAAGACAAAGCTGAAAAGAGAAAATGAGGCAACAGCTGTTGCCCGAATAATGCTGTACTCTTGTAGTTCCTGTTGGGGCCTGTGAGATTATGGGTGTTCCTCATTACTGAAAATCAGTAAGGATTTAGATATTCTACTTTGGGAACAATAATTTGCCTTAAAACTCTCTGTGCCTGTATTTCCCCACATAGAAGAAGTGGATGATAATATATCTCTCCCTAAAAGGAATATTGTAAAGATAAAATCACAAATGTTTGGTAAGTTCTTTGAGATACCTAGATGGAAGGTGCTATATTAAAAGCAAAGAATTTTTAAATAAATCAGAAACTATGAAAGCTGAAGTGGAGTGGAAAGAAAAAAAAATAGCTTCCATTGCATGATCCCCACAGGGAATGTGCAAATACATGCAGAGCATAATGAGAGGATCTTTGCTACTTAAGTCATCAACACAGATTGGGAACACCTGTAAAGTGGCCATCTAAAGTGGTGCATATCTTTCAGTTACACAGACTTTATTCCCTCCATCTCTGACAGTCCTTGATGGAACATAAAATTTCCTTATGTATTGGTAATTTATATCTACTTCAAATATAAAAACTAGATAGGGTTGAATAAAGTTCTCTTCTATCCTCCTTTCATCATTGCAGGTGGGACATTAGCCTTTAAAAAAGATCAACTGAACTAAAAAAAACCCTCTGTATAGTAATATTGTTATGAGGATTAATAAGGCTATGTCTACATTAGAAAGCTTTGTTTGGACTTGCTTAGTCTGAACTAAGCAGTTTGGGGTTAGTTCAGACTAACACAAGGTTAATTTGAACTAACCACAGCTTTTTAGTTCAAACTGCCTTGTTTTTTTTGTTTGTTTGTTTTGTTTTGTTTTGTTTTTAAAGTTTGAGCTTACTTTTTAACTTGAACTAAAAAAGCGTGGCTAGTGCAAACTAAAAGTTAGTTCAAACTAAAAAACACAGCTAGTTCGAACTAACCGCTTAGTTTGAACTTGTTTAGTTTGAACTAGCATGGCTACATTGTGCTAGTTTGAACTAAAGTTTGAGCTAACTAGTTCGAACAAAACCTTGACTGTTTTGCCATCTTCAGGATACAATTAAAAAACGAAAGAAAACTTCAGAATCTGGTCAAGTATTTCCTTCTGTTATTTCCTACCAAAATATTCCCTTAGCCTAAAGAGAATATGAACACCTTAATCTTCCAAATAAGGTTCTAAGCAACAATGTCTATAAGTTACATAGTAAGAGTGTGACTATATCACTTTAAAAATTACTTCAATTTTCCATATTTAGCAGAGCTGGTTAGAAAATGGAAAAGATAATCCTGACAGATTTTGTGAACATAGTTGTGACATCCACCACCCAGATATCTGGTCTGGTGTGTCACTGTGACCTCCATGCTCTCCACTACTGAACCCTGACTTACCCTGCTATGTCACATGACCACTCACTACTGAATCAGTCCACACCAGCCTCCTGCATGTAATCAATCCCAGGCAGTGGGTATGTCCCCCCTGGACACTCAAAGGATAGTCTCTAAGCAAATACCCCCCAGCCCCCACACACTACACCTAGAACTTCTATCTTACGGTGATTGAAATCCTTCCCCCATCACCATAGACTCAAAGACCTTTGTCCATCCATTTGACATTGAAAAGGATATGCCCATTCTCTCTGATTCATACCCTCTGAAGTTCACACTGCTTTAAATAAACAAGCACTAGTTTACTGATTAGAATATTATTTGAAGTGAGTATATATAAATCAAGGCACCATCATTTAATAAAGAAGTCAGGAGTTACCACAAGCTACTAAAAATTATAAAACACATGCTGACCTAACAAAACTACTACATTTATGCTTTATACATTTATACTCAAGTCTGGCTGTCATAGTTTGCAGTCATTGTCTGCCTATTTTGAGGCAGGGCCCAATCCTTCTTGCAGATGTTTCAAAGAGGAGAGTCTCTGGCCAAAAGTTTCTCACAGTTCAAAGTGTTCCTATTTTTTTTTTCAAATCCTCTATTACCCCCTCCTCCTCTTCAGCTGAGGTGATTTACTTTGTTCCACCGGAGCCAGGGAGCCCAGTTTGCATTGTCTTTGTTATGTACTTCTCCAGCCTCTGTGTTGTGATAGCCCTGATGGTCTGAACCATGTAACATGCTTCACATACATGATGCCGCAGGAACTATGGTACCATGGTAATTATGTGGAATAAGTTATGATCATTCATAAAGGAACCATGCATGGCATATTTGGTATCATATCACACAACTGCACTGTAAAATGAACAGGAAACTTGCACAGATCATAGTCCATTGTGCATCACATGACGCTAGAACATTTTGTCTTTAAAATTTTCTTTGCTGGTTGGTGATTTTCCAACTCTCTCTAGTTCTTAGGCCAACTTTAAAATGGATCAAATGCACCTTTGTTAAGAACTTTAATCTTGACAATGCCTAACAACTGACAGGATTGGTATTAAAAAGTTCCTGCCCCCAATCTCTTACAAGACAAGATGAATTAGGACATATAAAATTAATTTAGAACAGTTTCTTTTATATTCTGGGATTACTATATTATTAAATTCCAAATTATTATTGTTATTAGAGGCTTATACAGTGCTTAGCACAATAGGACCTCAATACAAGACAGTCACAATTTAAAAAAAAATTGTGTTCCTTTTGAACCTTGTATATTCAATAGTAGTCTAATATGATTCATTTGAAACAGTTCAATTCCTTTTCATATTGATTGCCACTAGCTTTACCTAGGTATTTATGGTGATATGCCTAATTCATTACATATTTCTATATACTGTGGGCATCAGAGGGCTTGATTTACTTAGGCTTTTCTTGCCCCATCCCCAACCTGTGTTCAGTGAGCTAAACATGCTAATTTAAATTTTCCAGTTCAGGAGGCAACAAGAAAGGACTATAACCCCCCTGTTCATTTTAGTTGAATAGCATTATACCAGAACTAAATTCATTTCTAACCCATGCATCCTGAGTCTTTTCTTTCTTTCCTTTTTGGTCTGGGAAATCCATGATTAAAAAATTCACATCCCTCTTCTTCCCTGTGGCACTTCTGAATTAAAAGATAACTCAGATGATATCTCACTAGGAAAAAAAATTACAATGACAAACAGCAAAAAGACACATTAGCCTAAATCTTTGGGAAATCAAAACTAATGCTTTGCTCTCCAAAAGGTGGCTTTTGCCTGGGGGAAAGTCATTGCTGCAATTTATAGATAAAAATCAATGTTTGAAGAAAAAAAACTGGGCAGTAGTCAGAGACTATGAGACTGGTAATGAACTCTGACACCAAATTAGGTAGAAAACTTCTAAGCACTTCAAACCTCCACTTATGTATAGACCGCATCAAAGCTGTCTGTCAACTGTCTTTGAAGAAAGAACATTTTCAATACTATTTTCCCTTCTGTTCTGCTCATTTCCCCCCCTTCTTCTTTCAGAGTTCTGACAACTACTGATGACAACCTTTCAATCAGCAAATCAATGGATGGATTCTGCAGTGTGATGGCTGCAGGAAAAACTTAACTTTTACATGGAAGTTCAACTTTCACATTCATGTGGTGTTTACTAATATCTGCGCTCATTGAAGTGTACAATTTAGATATTGCAAGAAATGAAAGTATAAAACATTGTTAACTATTATAACAAACCTGTTGTCAAACAGGATTTTATTACTGTACCACGCATAATGGCTACTCAGAGGTTGAGTGTAAGAGCAAGAATAGAACTTGGGATCCTCTTTCTCTAAAAGAATAAGTCCTCTTTACTTAAGATAAAGAGACAAAGGGGCCCATGACAAACAGTTAAGCAGCTAGCACCCCATCCAGCACTAAGCAGTAAATTTCACTCATTTCAAATCATGAAACAGTTAGGCTCAGAACCAACATTAAAATAATTGTTGTCTGGCCTTGATCCCTCTCCTCCATAATTTCTTTCAACTGTTAAAATTTATAATCCATAAAAATAGTAAAAAAAGTGTAAAACCTATAATTTTGCATAATTGTGAAGATTTAAACTTTTAAAAATTGGAGAAATGGTTAACAACACTAATATCAATTAAATAATTTTTAAAAATATCATATTTAAGTCTAAACATAGACAGTTCACATTCACATTTTTTGGAGGGCTGCTTTCTGATTCTCTTGCAAATTCCAGAAGGATTTTATGTCTGGGTCTCATGAAATTAAAAATGAGTTAAATGACAATTCAATTAAAATATTTGTTGTCTTCATTTTTTATTTTTTTATATTATGGTAGATACAGTAGGTTTCAACTGAGATTGTGCTAGATGGTATATAAACACAATTCTAGAAACAATGACAATCCTTGGCCTCAAAAATTAATAATTTAAATAGACAAAAAAAGGTGGAAGAAAAAAAATGGACTGTTGCCATTTAATAAATAGGAAAATGACCAGAGTATCTATAGAAGAGCTACGAATAGAACGTGGATTCTCTGAGCTATACCACACTGCTCACACCACAAAAATCACTTTTCCGTTTCTCCTCTAACACCTAATTGTACTATATAATCTTTAATGTAAGCAAAGGTAAAGTCAAGAAACAAAATATATTTCCAGCTCATGTTGAAATGAATGATCAGACTACTGAACTACCGACCTGTTTACTCAGTGGCCTGCACCAATCTGCATAATGGCAGGTATTTGATGGGTGCCATACTTCATACTGAATTGCCTGCATTCCCTCATTTTGCCTCAAAGATCTTCATGCCTGTGATAGTTTACAAGATATTGAGCCTTCAAATCATTCTTTTAGTTCCTTGGATCTGACAATAGTGTTTTTATACTGGTTCATACTGAATATAGCAACTCTTGGGCATCATACTATTCAATTCATTTCTTTTTAAATTTCTTTTTTCAAACACTCCATTTATTTCCTCTGATTCTTTAAGTTCCCCCATCTCCCATGAAAGCTCAAGCGATAAATAAATTTGTTCATCTTTAAGAGCCACAGGACTCCTTGTTTGTTTTGCTGAACTGAACTAACAAGCTGCCCCTTTGAAGCCTGGCAACTTGCACTTAATACAGCAATTTGAAATGGATATTTATCAGCTTCATGAAACAACTCACAGGGTATGTTTACGATAGGGACTTAAGTAGACTTAATGCTCCTTAAGTTGACTTAAGCAAAGTCCAGGCTATATTTAAAAATTATTAAGTCAACTTAATAACTCCTGCCCTGTAAATTGACTTAAGCATTAAAGTTGACTTTATAGGGAGAGCCTGCCCCCTTCCCTGCCCTGAGGCATGATCAGGACCCCAATCGAGCTTTGGGGTCCCAATCTGGCTCCTGCCTTGCAGCAAGGAACTGGGGGCAGATCCAGCTCCTTGCTGAGGGCAGTGGGGACTGGCAGCTGTTTCCTGCTGCCTTTGGAGAGAGGCTGGGAGACCAATCTGGCTCCCTGCCCATTTCTGTGAGTGGTAGGGGCTGGCAACTGATTCCTGCCCTGGCTGCTTGCTGGCTGGAATTCACAAAAAAAAAAAAAAAAAAGAAAAGCTATCTACAACACATTTGCTTTCCTACAGAAGAAAAAAGACACCAAACTGTCTAAATTACCATGCACCACAAAACACAAGAGTGACACCTTCTACCCACCCAAGGAGACTGTTAACCGTTTTTGCTACATGTTTATTCCAGCAGAGGAACCTTTGCTATCTCAGGGAATTTCCTTCTGCCCCACATACCCCACACATAAGATAAAATTCTGCAGCGACCTGGAGGACTACTTTTGCCATCTCAGATTCAAGGAATATTTCCACCTGACCAATGATCTACGCAGTGACCTTCAGATACCTTCCTCCCAACACTGTAAGAAGAAATATTCTTTGTGGACTTCTCCTGACATTTAGAACAACTCCACAATCAAACTTAGCCTGGAACACTCTGCAAAGGAGCTCTACTTTCTGGACACTACATTAAAAATTGTGGATGGACAAATAAGCACCACCCTATCCCTAAAACCTACTGATCAGTATAGTTATCTACATCCAACAAGCTTTCATCCAAAACATACCACACAATCCATTGTCTACAGCCAAGCCCTAAGCTATAACCACATTTGCTCTGATTCCTCAGATAGAGACAGACACCTTCAGTATCTCTATCAAGAATTCTTAAAACTACAGTACACACCTGGGAAGTGAAGAAAGAGATTGACAGAGCAAGGGGGGTACTCCGAAGTCAACTACTACAGGAGAAGCCTAAGAAAGAAAATAACAAGAACACCACTAGTCGTCATCTACAACCCTCAAGTCAGACTTCTACAGCATATCATCAATGGCCTACAGCCTATTCTACAAGATGACCCCTCAGTCTCTCAGGTCTAGGGGGACAGACTTCTCCTTGCTTACAGACAGCCCTCTAATGTTAAGCAGATTCTCACCAGCAACTACAGACTTAACAATAGGCACATATCACTGTAAAAAAAAAAAAAATGTTGCCAACTTTGCCCACACATCTGCACAAAGACACTATTACAGAACCTAATAAAACCAGCTAATCCATCAAAGGCTCATCTACCAATGTGATTTATGCCATCATGTGCCAGAAATGCCCCTCTGCCTTATGTAGTGGACACACAGAACAGTCTCTGTGCAAAAGAATAAATGGGCACAGGTCTGACATCAGAAATCACAACTTTCTAAAATTGGTGGGTAAGCATTTCAAAATTTCACTCATGCCATTAATGATTTATTAATTGCTGTGCTCAGATAAATGAATAACAGCTCAAGTCTTCAAAGAAGCTGCAGAGCTCGATTTTTTTTTTTTCCAAATTTGACTGTTTTTCTTTGGGGCTAAATAGGGAATTTGGATTTTTTTCTTATTACCAAAGGTTATTTGACCTTATTTTCCTCTATATGCCTTCTCATTTTCTGACATTATTTCCTTCCAAATATAATTTATTATTTGCATTGCTATAGTGCCTAGCAGCCCTAATCACAGACCAGGATTCCATTGTCAAGGCAGAGTACAAAACAACAGAACAATGGTTGCAACGTCATATTAGTTCTGCTATCTTTTTTCTGGGAGGAAGTATTTAGGATGGAATCAGCTGCATGGAAAGAAAAGGGATGTCCACAGCATGGACATGCTATTTCACTTCCGGGGGGGCTGCAGACCCACGTGGGGTGAGAGGAGCCGGCGGCTCACCCCGCAGGGGTCTGCAGGGGACTGCAGACCCTGGCAGGGTGAGTGCAGCCCCGAGCTGAGCGCTTCCACTGCAGACCCCCGCGGGTGAGGCGCCCAGCTCTGCTTCACCCCGCGGGGGTCTGCAGTCCCCCTCTGCCGGCCAGGGGACACCTCTCAGCACCCTAGCCAGGGTGCTGAGAGTTCCCTGGCTAGGGTGCTGAGGGGGTGGCCCTTCCTCCCAGGGTGCTTAGCACCCTGGGAGTATGGTCAAATGTTGTTTCAGAACAGTTTGTTCTGAAACAACATGTCCCCACGGGGTTGTTTTGAAACCACTGGTTTCGAAATAAACTTGTTTCAAAACAGAAGGAGGCTTAAGCCATTTCAAAACACAGCTCCCATTTCAAAACAAAGGAACCCCTTGTTTCAAAATGGGAATATGTCGTGTGGACATGCTGTTTCTTATTTTGAAGCCACCTCTGTTGTTTCGAAATAAGAAGCCTGTGTGCACACACCCTAAGTGCCACACGACTCCTTGGGTTTTTTGTTTTTTTTTCGTTTTATTTTGCTGGACTAGACTAACACGGCTATCCCTTTTGAAATTCCCACAGTGTGCCACTGATATTCACTTTACTAACAAGGTATGTAAGTTGACTCACTTGTGCTACCTTGTCTGTTAAAGTCTATGTTGATTTGGGAGTTGCTGTGGTTGCTATTTGATATATATTTTTCCATAACTGCTTATTTATTATATCTTTTTTTTCTCTGTCTTTACTTGCAAATTGTTTGTTTTTCCCTTTAGAAGATACAGGTCAACAGCAAGATCTAGATATGATCTCCCCTTCTCCCCCCTTTCCCTACAATCATAACCGTGATAATGTCAAACATTAGAGGTGAGAGAATGCATCTTGGTTTGACACCAGATGTCTGTGTTGAACCTTTCACTCAAGCCTGCATTTATTTTACTTTAACTGTGCATGTTGTGTTTTAGAAAAAGTCTTGATGATTACAGTTATTTTTGATGGCATTACTATAAACTTGAAGTTGTCCCAGAATGAATCATACTGGAGTCTATCATATGCTTTATTGCACTCTATAAAATTTATGATTCATACCACACATGAAATAAGATTCTCAGTCTCATGTGTAAATGGATGTTAGTCCACATCTGAAACACAACATTGCACAAAAGGGTCCATATGGAATAGCAAAGAAGAAGGCCCCATGGCAGAAGTGTGGAAAGAAACAAAGCCATCTTGCTTCAGTTTTCATAAAATGTAGTCCAAAATGCGAAAACTGTAAAAATGTCTGTTGACTGACAAACCTGGAAGTTATTGGCTGATATCACTCCTATGCACAACCTACAAACTCCTGGAATGTATCATCTTCCAGAGAAACAGTTCACTTATTAAGTCAGTGATCCCCAAAGAACAAGCAGGATTCTAGCCTAAATGCACTTATTGCAACCAAGTACTTTACCTTGTAAAATACATCAAAGCTGGATTCCAGAGAAAATCTGAGAAAGCCTTTGTAGACCTGTACTCAGCCTACAACACCACCTGGATGAAAGGCTTGATGCTGAATCTTGCAAGGATCACCCCTGACAGACAACACTATGTCTGCTATGGATGATTCTCAGCACTGTCCACTTCGGCAATGAAGTCAGTTCACCCTGTTTTCTAATCAATGGGTTATCACAAGGCTCAGTACTCATGCCAATGCTTTTCAGTGTTCACATGAGTAACTTGCCTCCGACAAAGTGCAAATGTGCATATGTAGATGATACTGCCCTGGCCATATCAGTGACATTATTTCTCCAATCAAGGTGGACTCAAATACTTTGGAAGAATATTTCCAGAAATGGAGGCTCAAAGTAAATCCTCACAAAATAACAATCACCATGTTCCATCTTGACAAACAGGAACACTTAGCACACCGAAAATGTTACCTTCTGTGGCAGCTCTGCATGACACGACACCACTCCAGCCTACCTTGAAGTGAAGCTTGGATATAACACTAGCCTTCCATGACCATTTGAAGAAGGATGTTGCCAAGATGAAGACAAGGTCTAACTGGTCCTGAAACTGGTGAGCAAAAGTTGGGGAGCATCAGTGCTATGAACATAAGTGATGCTTCATTGCTGGGAAATATGCACCAGCATGGATCAGAAGTAGTCACACTTGACTTGTTGATGTCCAGCTGAACACTGCAATGCTGTGTATCATTGCAAACCTCAAATCAACCCCAACACTGTGGGTATGTCCACACGAGTCTTTTATTTCGAAACAACACTGGTTGTTTCAAAATAAAAAAACTGAATGTCCACATGACGTTTTCTTATTTCAAAATGACAAGCTCTGTCATTTCAAAATAAGAACCATCATTTTGAAACAGCTTAATCCCCATTCATTTCGAAATGGCTGTTATTTCAAAATGGTTATTTTGAAATAACGCTGTTTGAACATGTTGTTTCAAAACAACACCGTTGTTTCAAAACAACTGTTTCGAAACAACATGTCCAAACGGCCTTATTTCAAAATAACCATTTCGAAATAACAGCTGTTTTGAAAGCAGGCTTTCCCCTAATTCAAATTAATATTTTCTGAATTTGAATTAACTTATTTCAAAATAAGGACTTTATTTTGAAATAACTCATTTCAAAATAACTTATTTCAAAATGATGTATGTGTGGACATAGCCTGTGGCTGCCAGTTCCATTACACATTATTCCACCAGCCTTTCTCTGTGATGCTTTAACACTTTGGGAATTCCAGATGACTGTGAAAAATAAATGTTTTTCCATCCTCCAAGACCTTATCAATGTTTCTTACCATGTCATGTCCTGTAAGATCTTTTGGACCCATACATTTAACCTTCAATAACACAGTTTCAACACTGATGAAGCCTGGAATCCTAAATGGAATTTACAAGAAGTTACAAATAAACACCCTGTAACCGACCCGATACAGAAGATCCCTGGCCTTTATCTCTTGTGAAGTTATGGGCAACCCTAAATTGCATCCAAACAAATCATGACAGATGCAGATTCTTGCTACATAAATGGAGACTTAGAGACTCTCTAGTGTGCAACTGTGGTCACTTAGAACAAACTATAGAGTATATCAAAACTTAGTGCCTGATTCACAAATATGAAGATGACATCACAGCAATACATTCTGCTACTCCAGATACATTTATCTGGCTTAACAATCTGAATGTAAAATTATAGTTATTGCTCTATACAGCAGCCATACAAAGAAGTCATTGCCCACTCCCAGCTTTTGGCAAACAGAAACTAGGAATACTCAAAGCACGGGGTTGCATTACTGACAGGTTTGGTTAACAGCGATTGATGGATCTATCATCTATGAACTTTAGTTTAGTTAATTTCATTTCATGTCTTTTCTTTCTTCTTTTAACCTGCTATAGTTTTGGCCTTCACAACATTTACTGGTAACAGGTTCCACAGATTGACTGTGGGTTGGGTGAAGAAGTATTTCCTTTTGTTTATTTTAAACCTGATGCCTATTAATTTCATTGGATGACTCCTAGTTCTTGTGTTATATGACAGAATAATAATATTTTCTTATTTGTTTTCTCCATGCCAGTCAAATTTTTATAGACATTTATCATACCTAAGTGGAAAAGTTCCATTCTTTTTAATTTCCCCTCATAAGGTAGTTGTTCCATACCCCAAATCACTTTTTTTGGCCTTCTGCATAGCTATTCCAGGTCTAATACTCTTTCTTGAGACGGGGCGATCAAATCTGCATGAATTATTCAAGATGTAGACATACTATGGATTTAACATTGCTCTGATTTTTACCCTCACACCCATCTCTTGACTTGGTTTGGAAACTAGTCTCAACTTCTACCTCCCTGCAGTGCATCTGACACTACTGGCCTAGCACCAACCTTTACAGGGTTAAATGAGAATATTGGTTTTTGTTTTTGTTTTATAAAAAGCACATTTGTAATCTTCATGACTGCAGAAAAAAGCTTGAAAACCTCAACCTTAAAATTCTGAAAAAAAACAGGGCAAACAAAAAGAACACCCAACCTATTATATTTAAATCTATTAAATGTGAAATAAATTTAAATGTGAAATGATTTTTAACAAAATTCTAAAATGCTTACCCAACCTTCAATCATGCAAAATAGTTTCAGAAGTAGAACTATGTCTAAAATTAGATATGAGATAAAAGGATTTAAATTAAGACTGAATAAATTATGGATTATAAAAAATGAGGCTCTGATTTCTTTACAATTACATTGTCTGTTTAGTTCAAGTTAGAGCTGAGTAAATAATAATTTGGAGAGTTTCATTTTATTTCTCATGGCATATCCAAAATCAGGGTGCAATTTCCTTTAATGTATCTGTTTGTTCAAATATCTAATTATTAGGTTTTAGAAAGCTTTTTTATTTTATAATCTCCACAAATAATTGATACTAAAATTGTTATTAAAACCATATTGTGTAAATGGGGCTGATCAGCTAAAACCATGTGGTGTTATTCTGTTCCCTATGTAGAAACTTTCAATTTGCTCTAAACAAATTCTTATGATTTTTAAATTCACTTAACATTTTTGCAAGTGAAACATTAACTTTCAAATGTTTGCTAAAAGGGAGTGCAAAATGGTTGTGACCAGGATTAAAATAAATGCATTTAGAAATTCAAATTTTGCAATATTCATGCAGCTATCTTCAAAGTCAATTGATCTGTTTTGTGTGGCTTTAGTGCAATATCAGTCACATCATTGTCATCCTTAGTGGACTTTTGAACAAACCTCTTCTTCGGTAATGTATGTAAAAACTTCCATTTTGTAATGACTAGATACGTAGTGAGTTATAGTTATTTTTTGTTAACTCTGCATATTGCATAGCCATCCTATTTGAACATAACTTAAGAACATAAAAATGACCATAGTGAACCAGACCAATTGGGCATTGGAGCACAATCTGAGGGAGGAAATTTGGCTGCTTATTGTTTAGACAACTCTTACTTTTGTTGAAAGAGGAGGAGAAATGTAACTACTGTATATCATCGCATATAAGCCGAGCATTTTGTGCCTGAAAATTGGCTTCAGAACAGGCTCTCAGCTTATAATCGAGAGAATATGGTAGACAGCTCCAGCCAGGAACAAATTTACCTGTACATGTACTAATCTGATATATGCCATCATGTGCCAGCGATGCCCCTCTACTAGGTACATTGACCAGACTGATAGCTGAGAATGTCTTTTTGTCTCATATTCTCTTTAGTCTGTTTATCCATGATGACTTTTTGGTCCCCTTATTGATTTTTTGGGGGGCTGGGGGTGGAAGATATACATATAGTTTTAGTCTCTCCTCTGGTGTTTTTAAATAGCTTCTTAGCATCTCACTCTTCTGACTGTTTTAATTTCTGTTCAACTAGATTCTAAGATTTTGTGCAGCTTCCTTTTTTTAAGTTAAGTGCTACTGTGGTGTGTTTGGAATTTTTCCCCTCTAGAAGGTTGTTAAATTTATTTATATGATGATCACTATTACCAAGTGTTTCAACTGTACTCATCTCTTGGATCAGATCCTGTGCATCACTTAAGGCTAAAGCAAGAGTTGCTTCTCCTATTATTGGTTCTATAAGCAGCTGATCCAAGAAGCAGTCATCAATGGTGTCAGAAGTATTTTCTCTGCATCCCATCCTGAAGTGAAAGGTTCCCAGTCAAAGTGATAAATATCCTATTAATAAAGGTTTTCAGTTTTTTTAGCCTCTCTAATCTCTCTGAGCTTTTCACCATCACCTTTCCTGTCAGAAGAACAAATAAGGAGTCTGGTGGCACTTAAAAGACTAACAAATTTATTTATCACATGAGCTTTTGTGGGGAAAAAAATCCCACTTGGTCAGATGTTTGATACAGAATGGAAGGAAAATAAATGTGGGAAAATGTAAGTCATAATATCAGGTCAGACAGTTTCAGGAAATAAAAGCAGTTGTTTAGATTCAAACAGTGGAGTACAGCAATTAGCAGGTGAGTAGAAGGGAAGGAAAGAAAATTAGCTGTTATAATGGGAAAAGAAGCCATAGTCTTCATTCAGCTCTGAGTTCACTGTGTCAAAAATCTGCAAATGAATTGTCAAGTGGTTGATAGTAACAAATTAGTAAGAATATACTATTAATCAATTCTGATGTACTGTTATTAATCAAGTGTACTCTTATCTGTAGAGATTTCATGGTATCATTTGAGTCATAAAACATTTTTATTACATTCAGCTCTAAGCTTTGTTTCACACACAGTGCCACTCCCACATCAGTATGATGCTCTGACATTCCTAAATATTTTGTAAGTACTAGATCCCATTATCATCATTCCACCAAGTTTTGGTGATGCCATTTTTGCAATATTTTTGATTATTTATACACACAATTAAAAACTAAATACTGTATTAATGGGTAATGAATTCTCTGACAACAGAATAAAGTACAGCTTTATAAACTTGAAATTTCACATACAGTTTGAATCTTAATTGAACCACTCCTGCATTTTAGCAAAACCACTCCTTTCACCATCTATTGTAGTACTAATTGACATCAAACAGGCCTTTACCTTAGCTATACGTCTACCAGTTGCTTATTGACTCTTTACATTACACATTATTTAAATTAACTTCCGCACAAATAACCTTCCCATAATATCAACACAGCTGACATTTTAATCAAGTATCTACAATTCTTAAAAACATACATTAAAATTCTGCTCAAATCATTTATAATCAAAACATAACTGCAAAATAAACTTAGGTTATGTCCTTGCTAACTTCACTTTCCCCATCTTATCACCTTGAACACATCTGTAACTTTCTAATGTCAGGTCGACACTGGTCAAAATTCATTAGAACTCAATGGGAGTTATGCAAACTACACAGAATACCTTGTGTAATTCCTGTTGATTTTCTAACTTCCCTTCAGTGCAGAGTCTTTGCTGTCCCAATGAAGAAATGCTTTTCCTGTTGATGTACCACTACACCACTTGAGGGGGTAGTTTTATTAAGTTGATCTCCAGATTGACTTAGTGGGTCTTAATTGACAGCCAAGTTGATTTGGAAAGTTCGATCTGACAGCAGCGAGTTTGCCAACATCTGCGTACACAGGGAGACTAACTAGCAACTTTTATTTCCCATACACATCAACATTTATAAATTAGGCTTTGGCTTACATTAATGTAATTATTTGCTAATCTCTACCATGATAGGCTACACCTGTATCCATTTGTTTTGTTTTATCTTGTACTTAGATTGTAAACTGCTTAGCGCAGCATCCATTCATTTTAGTTTGAACTTGAAATTGTTCATCAGTGCTAGTTCAGACTAACCTCGGACTTTTTTAGTTTGGACTAGAAAGTCCGAACTAAAAAAATAGATGTAGATATAGCCTAGAAGTCAAAGATCAGTTAACTGCTAAATTATGCTGTCCCATCATACCACCCGCTTCATAAATTTAACATCCTCAGTAAGTAAGCCTGCTAAATGTTTTGCCCCCCATAGTATCCTCAGAAGGCTATTCCACAACTTTATTACTATGATAGTTAGAAACCTACATCTTATTTCCAGTCTAAACTTCCTAATATCCAGGTTATATCCATTGGTTCTTGTGTCTACATTGGTGCTGAACTTCCATAATTCCTCTCCCTCCCTAGTATTTATGCCTCTGATGTATCTGTAGAGAGCACTCATAACTCCACCCAGTCTTATTTTGATTAGGCTAAATAAGCCAAGCTCTGAGTCATCTTTCATAAGGCAGGTACCCCATTCCAGTGATCATCCTACTAGTCCTTCTCTGCACCTGTTCCAGTTTGAATTCATCTTTTTTGAACATGGCGGACCAGACTTGCACTCAGCATTTCACATTAGGTCTTACCAGTGCCTTTTACAATGGTATGAACACCTCCCTGTTGCTACCAGATATACCTCATCTGCTACACTCTAGGGCCTCAAGCTTTTTTTGAAGCATGTCACAGTGCAATTAATTTTTTATAGACATACCTTTTGGACAGCGGAGAGGGACTCAAATATTTCCATTTCATTAAAGGACTGACAAAGCCACTGATATTCTTTCTTGGGGAAAAAAATGTTCATGTGGCCTAAGTGATCAGCTTTGACCTTTATTTTCTTTTGTTTCTTTTTTTTAAATTGCTGTCGAGTGTGATATGGAATGTATGTATGCCTTCATTTTTTCCCATTTGTTTGAGCACTGATGCAAAAAATATAATATTTATACTCTATGTGTGTTCCCAATGAAACTCAAGCCCCCATGGAATTACGTTACATACACCTATATATCTAAAGAAGTTATAATGGAAGTTATTACAGAAAATGCCATCCACATTCATTTTTATTCTAAGTATGATCTGATTTACAGACACCACTGAATTACCCAATAAACATTCTTTGTACCATTTAAAGAAAAGTAAATGACACTTATGTTGTACTAATATTTTTACAGTAGTTTAATCTTTTATTGTGTTACATATAATGCTGCAAAGTAATGATAAAAAGGAAGACTTAGAAAAAAGTTTCCTATTTCAAAAAACAAGATATACTTTCTATCTATGATATGCAAATAATAATTAAAATTAAACAGCCTTCTATAAAAACCTGAGTTTGTCTAACAGGGTCCCTTATATTTCAATGAAAATGTCACATTGAGAAAGAAATGTGTCTATATACCTGACTTGCATGGTCTTGTGTTTTCTCATTCTGTCTATGGTAAAGATCTAGGAAGGCACATCAGCACATGCTTAATTTTAACTGTGTAAATAGGCCCAGTCAGTAGGATTACTTATATGCTTAATTTAAGAACATGCTTAAGTGCACTGCTGGAGCAGGATCTATATATTTGTATAACTGGAATGCAAGTGAACTGCATAAGTTCGGGGGTGTTGCTTGTGTGGATATTTAATGTTAGAGGATATTAAAAGTGGCCTAAAGGATTCAGCATTTAATAACAATGAGATTTAGACAGCTAAATCCCATAGACTCCTTTGAATACCTCACTTTTAATTAATGGAATTTCATATTCAATACCAGAAGTTAAAACCACTACCTAGTTGAAGCGGGTTATGATTATAAGCATTTTTTTCCAAAACAATGGACACAACCCAGTGTGATAAAGCTCTGCACTGATAAACAATTTCAAGTTAAATTATCTCACAATGGGAACAAAAACTCCCAGTGGGAAGAATCTTACTGAAATATCTATTCCATTTGTTTCGTAGTCTTCCTCATTTTCATACGTGCATCAAAAAGATTCAAGAAGAAATGCTAACCCTATTGAAGTCAATAGGAGTTTTGCTATTAACTTAAATATGGCCAGGATTTCATTATCAGAGATTAGATCATTTCCAGGTAACCTTATTCATGCCCACATGCACCCCCACCCCCTGAAAAGAAAAGAAAAGAAAAGAAAAGAAAAGAAAAGAAAAGAAAAAGAAAGCATACATATGTCTGCAATTCTGATCTGGAAACATCATGAGAAGAAGCTTTCTTCTGAGAACTCTGATACTTCCTGCTTTTGTTTAGAACAGACTGACGGGGGGATAAATCCGCTGCTATCCATTTAGATTTTTGAGTTGTGCCCTAAATATTTAAAGCTCTTCACAGCCAATTTTGAAATCATCAAAATTAATCTGTTACTTAGGCACTCTTGCACTAAGATACTGGGTTTGATATAAAAAAAATAAACTCAAAAACACTAAATAACTATATTCTTTTTATGCTTGTCTGTCAGCTCAGTAGTGATGATGGAGCCAAATGAAGTCTTTCCATGTTGTATTAGCTTCACAGCTTCGTTCATCTTTAAGTATTTTTGTTCTGTCACTCTCCACTGTACCTGTGCACTGCATCCTGTATCCCTATGTTTCTAGTTCCTTGCACTCTGGTAAGCATTGACAGTATTTTTCAGGTCCATTCTTGACATATGTCTAAAGCTATTCACTGCTGTCTCTCTTGAATCTTCTGTAACAGCATAATTTCTTCTCCTACTTGTTTTCTTATCACTTCACTTTTTTATTTATTTTATCCTCTGTAGTCTTGAAACTGCCCTGCCATTTTATTTCTGCAGTCAGTATCTTCTGGGTTTCCTCATACTTCAACTTTCTGACTTAGATAAAAAAAAATAAGTTTCTTTAGTCTTGCAGATCTTGCAGAGTTTCCTGAATGCAACAGGGGCTAGTTCAATTCTTCTTTTTATGTCTTCTTCACTATTTCCACTCTTTAATACTAGTCCTCCTAGCTACACATATTTTCCACTAGTTCTAGTATTGTGCCTTTATCTTTGAGCTTTACCTCTTTCTCATCTTTTTCATGACCAGTAATTTTTGTCTTCTCAGCATTCTGCAAAAACAACAATGGCTTCATTCACATGGAGAATGATGGGAGATACTGGCCATGTACTAACAATATACAGGGGTGTGTGTGTGTGTGTGTGTGTGTGTGTGTGTGTGTGTGTGTGTGTG
>ML681963.1:105318393-105338514 GCA_007922195.1 Podocnemis expansa
TGTGTGTGTGTGTGTGTGTGTGTGTGTGTGTGTGTGTGTGTGTGTGTACGTACACTCACACCCACCCGCCCACCCACCCACCCACACACACACTGGCTGTAACCCATCAAAAATGATGGGGGAAAATCATGTTTTCTTCCCCAAAGGAGCACCACTTACAATTGTCTGAAGAGTCGGCATGAAATATTAGAAACAGCCAAAAGCTGTGAAGGATCGCAGAAGTGCAGATGAGGGCAGAGAAGAGGCACATGGATCAGGAGGTGGGGTGCAACCACTTGTCTACCATATGCATTGGAGGGTTAAGGAAGGATGCGATGGGAGTGTGGCAGAAGTGAAGGTGTGGGGTGAGGGCATCAGGGGAAGGATGAGGGCATGGGACGTGGAGGGAGGGATGAGTAACAATCGAGCAGGGGGCAAAGAAGGAGTGGGTGGTGGCAGGAGGTGGGGTGCAAGGGCAGGAGGTGGAGGTGGTGAATGGGGACATAGACGAGATGCGGCAGAGAAGGGATGAATGGGGACAGGAAGTGGGGAGCAGGAGCTGGAGCTGGGGCAGCATATGGGGACAGAGAAGAGGCAGGTGGGGACAGGAGGTGGCATTCAACCGCTTGTCAGTATTATATGCATTGCAGGGATAAGAAAGGAGAGGGTTATGGGGCATGGCAGAAGTGACAGTGCAGAGTGGGGGGCAAGGGTGGAAGGCTGAGGGCAGAGGATGTGGAGGGAGAGACGAGGAACACTGAAGCAGGGGCAAGAGGTGAGGGTGTTAAAGGGGTGGTTGGGGGCTGAGGCTGGAACTGGGAACAGCGAAGGGCAGGGCTGGAGCTAGGATGTGCCAGGCTGGTAAAGGGGGTCATGGGCAGCAGATGAGGGCAGAGAAGGGGTGGTGGCAGGAAGTGGGGCACTTGGGCAGGAGCTTTGGTGATAAAAGATGGCATGAAAAGGAGATGGGGGCAGAGAACAGGGTGGTGATGGCAGGAGGAGGGGGCAGGGGCAGGAGGTGGGGGTGGTGAAGAGGGGCATAGGGAGGAGATGAGGGCAGACAAAGGGTGGGTAAGTATACCGTGTGACAGGCCATTGTGATGTCAGAGATGACTCAACCAATTGCTCCGTGCTCCCTCCTTGGGAGCAATTGCTTGAGTCACCTCTGACATCACAATGGCCTGTCACATGGTACACTTCATATCACACTCTCATGCACACAGCAAATTATTATAGTAGATTAGTTTGGCTGTAGCCACACAAAGCTTTTATTTTGAAACAACCAACATTGTTTCAAAATAAAAGTTGTCATGTCCAAACAATGTTTCTTTATTTCGAAATGATGAACCCCGCCATTTCAAAATAATGTCCATCGTTTCAGAACAATAAAACATCAGTTGTAATCAAAATAGCCATTGTTTGGAAATGGTTGTTTCAAAACAACACCGTTGGGACCCGTTGTTTCAAAACAACTGCTGTTTCGATTAATGGCTTTGACCTTCCTCCCAGGGTGCATGGCAGCCTGGAAGGAAGTCCCACCCCCCCCAGCACCCTGGCCAGGGTGTTGATGCGAGGTGCAGGGGGGGGGTGGCCCATGTGGGAGCCGGCTTACCAGCTGTCCCTGCTTGCTGGCAGCAGGGGGGGTGGTGGGTACCAGAACCAGCTGGACCCACTACTTGGCTTGGCGGCTGCCCCCCAGGCGGCGGGAGCAGAGCTACCCAGCTGCCCCAGTCCCGCAGCCCCTGGCTGCCTGCAAGCCCCTGCCAGGCAGGAAACACCAAGCCTGGGTAGTGGGCAGAGCCAGCACCCGTGGCCCCTGCCTGGGTGGCAGGCACTGAGCCCCAGCAGTGGGCAGAGCTGGCACCCATGGCCCCTGCCTGGGCAGTAGCTGCCAAGCCCAGGCTGCTGGGGCGAGCGGGCTCCCCACGGACAGCTCCCAGCAGCCGGCACCCTGCGGCGCCTGAGGAGCTGGCTCCGGGACCCCCCCCCATGGGGCTGGCAGCAGGCAAGCCCCACAAGCCAGCTGCAGAACCCCTGGCTGGGCGGCAGAGGGGGTGCCCCACGGTCCCTCCCCCACTGCCCCAACAACAGCCGGGGAGTCAGGGCAGGGGGATCCCTGCCTTGGGGGCTGTTTTCCCCTGCCTGGCTCTCCAAGTGAGAGCCAGGAAGGGGATTGGGTGGCAACATGGCCCTGCCAGGGGGCCATGTTGCCACACCTCCCATGCTGCCCCTCTCCTGAAGCAAAATAGCATGTCCACACACAGGGCATGCTATTTCGGTTTAAGCGTTTCCCTTATTTCGACTTAATATTTTCTTATTTCGATTTAAGTTATTTCAAAATAAGGATTTTATTTTGAAAGAACTCATCTCAAAATAACTTATTTCAAAATAACAGTTTTTGTGTGGACATAGCCTTTATGTTTAAGACATAGTGTTTGTGGCCCTTAATTAGATTAAGCTGATTTTTTAAAAACATTCAATTATTATATTTTTTTCTCCTTCTGGTGTCACTACAATACAGTTACAGTTTCTCATGAAGGAAAGACTTTGGAAAGATAAATAATCAATCTTTAAAAATATTCACATTTAGCCTGTGTACTAGATTTCAGTGACTTTTAGCAAATATGGGAAGTTTGAAGAACCTGTGACAAGGTGCATGGACTAACTGCAAATGTCTATATTCTGAAATGATTCAAATTCCTTTAATTTCATTGTGAACTGTGAATTGCCTTGTCTTTATAATGCTTAAGTCTGAGATATTTACAATATCCATGTAACATATTTTACCTTGAAATGCTGATTTATATTCTCAGTCTTGAGTCTACTTTAATGTACTTAGTGGGGACAAGTTCAAGAGCAGTAGCTGTGATAGTCTATTCCAGCAAAGTCAAAACAAAAAAAGGAGTTCTGTGGTACTTTTAAAATCCATTCTAATCCCCGCCCCCCCCGAAGTACTGTAACTGGCATGTTTTTTTGCAGAATGTCTAAGTAGACTGAATGTTCCCATACTGGTTTTTTAATAGTTCCAAAGGGGTGGCTGTGTTACTCTGGTTCAACAAAACAAACATAAGCCTTCATGGGTGAAAATCCCACTTCATTAGATTCTTTGAAGCATATACCACACTGGTAGATGAGCAGGTGAACAAGCCTTTGATAGAATGGCTGATTTGGCGAGGTCATATGGTGGTATAACTTGAGTTGACATGGGGGCAGAGTTGGCAATAGGGTCTGTTGCAGGGATAAGTAATTGGTTTAGTGTTCCTGTTGTACAGTGTGTAATTTCTGGTAAGTACTTGCTTAAGGTTGTGGGGCTCTCTGTAAACCAGGAGTGGCCTACATCCCAAGGCTTGAGAGAGTGAAGGTCATCTTGTAGGATCCCCTGTAGATCCTTCTGGTTACCTGTCTGGTTCTGTCAATCTGTTTTTTTCACTTAGCCAGGTGGTTACTGTAAATTTAAGAATGCATGGTAGAGGTCCTGAAAGTGTTTGTCTCTGTCTGAGGGATTGGTGCAGATGCAGTTGTATCATAGGGCTTAGAGGTAGACAATCATGTGGTGTCTTCTGGAGAGATGTAGGTACGTATAACTGTTACTAAGTTTCTGTTATAGGGTAGTGTTTAGAGTTTCTGGAACAGGGTGGTGTTTATGCAGTCATTGCTTATTTGTAATATAATGTAATGTCCAGCAAGTGGATCTCTCAGGTGGACTCATCCAAGCTAAGGCTGGTGGTGGGATGGAAATTGTTAAAATCTTGGTGGAACCTCTCAAGGGCCACCTTTCTGTGGGTTCAGATGATGAACATGTCATCACTGTAGCCTACATAGAGTGACACTTCGAAACAAAAGCTGAGGAAGTAATGTTCTAGGTCATATTTAAAAATGTTAGCATACTGTGAGTTAATGCAGAGATCTGTAGCAGAGCCTCTGATTTGAAGATATACGTCATTTCCAAACCTGAAATGATTTATGGTTGGGTACAAAGTTCTGTCACTAGGTGTGTCATATCATCATCCAGGATAGTGTTTCTGATGGCTTGTAGTCAGTCTTTTGTGTGGGATATTGATGTAAAGAGTTTCTTTCATGGTAGCCAGGATGATGTTTTCTGGAAGATTACCAATGGAATGAATTTTTCTCAGAAAGTCATTAGTGTTTTGAAGATAGCTGGGACTTCTGCTAGTGTCGGGTCTCAGGAGAGAATCCACATAGCTAGACAAAGCTGCTGTAAGAGTGCCATTGCCTGAGATAATGGGTCACCCTGGATTTCCAGCTTCATGAATCTTGGATAGCAGATAGAATACATTTGGTCAAGGTTCTAGGTGTGTTTCAGAGTAGATTTGTTCCTGTGCTGCTTTGGTGAGTTTGCTGAGTGGATGATGTAGTTTCTTTTGGCATTCCTCAGTAGGATCAGAGAGAAGTGGCTTGCAGAATGTGGTTTTGGAGAGTTGTCTATTAGGCTCTCATTCATCATCTGACTTGTTCATACTGACTACAGCACCTCCTTTGTCAGCTTCTTTGAATATAATGTTAAGAGTTGTTTCTGAGGTTGTGGAGGGCTTTGAATTCTGCATGGCTGAAGTTACGGTGCAAAGAATGTTTGTCCATGATTTCAGCCTGTGCACATTGACAGAGACAATCTACATAGAAGTTCATTCTGTATCCTCACAGCCAGGAGGAGTCCATGTAGAATCTTTCATCCTGTAGTGTTGTTAGGAAGGTATTTCTGGTTGTAGGGTAGTGTGGTGTTTGGTGGTATGGTAGAAATATTCCTTGAGTTGAAGATGGCAAAATTAGACTTTCAGGCTACCACAGAATTATATCACATATGAGGGTGGTGAGGCAGAAAGTGAGTCTGTGAGATAGCCTAACAGAAAAGACTGCGCTAAATGTGTAGCTGGATAGCTTAACCATATTGTTGAGGGATTGAAAGGTGTCACTGTTGTTGCCTTTTCTGCTGTGTAAAAGTTTAGGCAATTTACTGCCTTTTTTTCTTCTCTAGGGAAACAAACTGTGTGTTGTAGATGACTTCTTCTTTTTGTGGAATTTAGCCATGTGGAAGTTTGTGTTGAAGGTTGTATTTTATGAGAGTTTCCAGTGTTGAGAGTCTTCTGTTTTCTGCATAGGATACTGATCAGGTGATTCCTTAGTTTCTTTCAGTGTCCGTGGCACAATCTCTCACTGCAGTCTTTGCAGTATGTCAATCATAGTGGGTTCTCCACATTCAGTCCATCTGGAATAATATCAGATTGTTTGCACTTCAGAAGGAAGATGCCTGTCTCTATCTGTGTGAGTTGTTTCATGAAGTTGATGGACTTCCACTTCATATGGCTACAATCAGTGCCTTTCATGGTGACAAATTCCAGAGGGGTAGCCATGTCAGTCTATTCCAGCAAGACCAAAATGAAGAAGGAATCCTGTGGCACCTCAGCTTTGACTAGTCCACATGGCAGATCCACTTCCTGGACACTACAATGAAAATAAGTGATGATCATATAAATACCAGTCTATACCAGATACCTACAGGTTGCTCTACTTACGTACACCCCTTCAGCTTTCCATCCAGGACGTGCTACATGACCGGCCTGGAGAAGTAAAAAACAATTTGACAGGAACAGACAGAAACCCCAAAGTCTAGAACTATAGGACAAGCCCAACAAGGAAAACAACAGAACACTTTTGTTCATCACCTGTAGCCCCCAAGTCAAACCTCTCCAGCACATCAAGGATCTACAGCTTACCCCACAGAACAACCCCTCACTCTTTCAAGCTTTGGGAGGTAGGTCACTCCTCACTTATAGGCATCCTCTCAACCTTAAGCAAATACTCACCAGCAACTATACACCATACAACAGGAACATTAACCCAAGTGACACAATTGTAGGACCTAATCAAATCAGTCACTCCACGAAGATCACGTTCAGCTGTTCATCCACCAAACTGATGTATGCCATCATGTGCCAGCAACACCCCTGTTCTATATACCTTGGCCAAACTGGACCATCTATTTGCAAAAGAATAAAAGGACACAAAGCAGACATCAAAAATCATAAAATTCCAAACCAGCAGGGGGAAGTGTTATAAAAGAAAAAACTGAATTCCTTTTTACTGTCTTGCGGGTCTTTAGGGGAGACAAGAACACAGAGCACTGAACCAAAAATAGGTCCGATCCCCTTTTATTAGTACAAAGTCCAGGCCAGATCTTTGAGCCATCAGCAATGAACACAGTTTAAGTACATGGCACAGCTTACTAAAGCCAAGATAAGCCCGAACACAACCACACAGACACAGAATCCCACATTCATACTTACTCTCACTCGCTAAGGGTGGCCAACCCAAAGTCAGTGAAGGTGAAGGTGTGGAGACTTAGGAGGCTCGGAAGCTGTGGTGCACACTAGCTCCTGTTGCAGATTCCTTCCATTCCTTCTTTCTCATTATTCTACTCCTTTTATTGTGGCATTGTTTATCCTTAGATGTGTTCAACCCGCCCTCACTGGGGTTCCGTCAGGACACGTTATCAGGTATGCACAGATGATGTCTGTTTCAAGGGGGCTGGCTTTGACTGTTGCTCTTCACTCCGCCTTTGAGCCTATTTGGGTCCTTTATGGCCTACCCTTCCCCCAATCTTTCTTATTTCTCACTCACTCATTGGTCTGGGGCAACTTTGCCTAAGTTACATAACTTTTTATAAGGCCTGGTTCTTCTTGATGATAATTTTAACAAAACATTTCACTTGAAGTAATATCATAAACACATCTTAAAATGGATAGTGATACAAACATTTCTTAGAGTTTAAACTTACAACTATTTCTCTGAAAGTACAGGAAAAAATAGATAAAGATGAGGACACATGTTTTCTTAAAAAAAAAAAACAGTTACATAAGCAATTCTTAGAATATGGTAATCTCTGCTTAACATGTAGAAGGTCCTGGGTTCAATTCCCAGGGGGTTGGACTCGATGATCTCATGAGGTCCCTTCCAGCCCTATGATCTGATTGATTGATTGATTGATCTTTGACACCACTTTAGTCATAGAAATGCTAAGGTTTTAAGCTTGTCTAAGCCACACTATGAGTTACTGTCATGCTTAGACAGAAATTTCAATCCACCTGTAAAAATATTCTAGTTACAGTACTTCAGCAAAATAGTTCATGAACAAATTAGAATGTGAAACTGCAGAATTGGAATTCTTATGCAAACTAGATATCTTAACACTGGATTTGAAAAAAACTCTTGAATGCCTGTGTCATTACACAAAGTGATTGCCCTTGTCAACTCTCAATTGCAGTTCTGGCTTTCCCTCTTACACACAGTTGTTGATTCACACTGCTTGAATCAAAACAATTTACTTGGTTTGCTGAAAAAATCTGAAGTGACCTTGTGATGTACCCTTTTCTGTATTTATACATTCCCTTCCATACTGTAGTTTTCCATTTCATGCATCTGATAAAGAGTGATTTAACTCAAAAAAGCTCGTGCAATAAATAAATTTGTTAGTCTTTAAAAGTGCCACAAAACTCCTTCTTTGTTTCGAGTGTACTTAATGTTTTCTAAGGAGTGAAGTGTAATTTGTCTCCCAATCATTTTTTGAGGGAATTTGTTTATATTTATATATATATAGTGGAGGTAAGCCATGTGGGAGAAATCTGCTAGGCTGTGTGCTTGGTTGTGTGTGTTAATACATAGCCTAGGTTCATGGCATGTACTTGGAACTCTTCAGTCAATCTTTTCAATCCCATATATTTTGTCAAATAATTTTATTATAAAGCTATATAGTAAGTGTATGTCTGTACAATAATCACAGGGCATGATTACCTCTTGAGTGGACATATCTGATCTGGATTTAATGCAGCTCACTTGTGAACCAAAACAGTGCAAGTGCCCACAATGCATCCTTCACTTCATTTTGCATTTAATTTCCCAGAACCTCAGATAGAATCTCATCACACTACCTTGTTCTGAAGTATGTGCTGCTGTTACTTTACTGCTTTGGTACCCGATCTAACTAGATTAAAGATAGTTTAATATAGCTATCCAACATTCAGTCACACCCTGTGATTATCTCTAAGGATTCAGCTATTCTGCAGTCTCATCATGTGCCCCACTGTTGTCTGCCAGTCTCAGTGCTGTTGTTTGAAGGAAACAAAAGGTCATGTTTTTAGCAGGACCTCTTTACATTTCAGCCTACAGTTGATAGAAATTGTGCATGGAAGTTTCTTCCCACAATAAGACCTGATCTACACTGAAAGTTGATGTAATGTCATTTACGTTGAATGCATCTACGCTCACATTGTTGTGAAGTCAAATTAACTGCTGCCATAAAGTTGGTTTCAACCAACGCGCCTGCAGAAGGCATAGTGTTTTGGTCAATTTTAATAATGTGATTTACCATCAGTGTAGACAGAGAGCAGTTTAATAAGAATCCATCCCAGAAGTTCCTGTTCTTGTATTTCTGGAATTCCTGCACTTCCTCCTCTGCCTGCAGCCCCAGGAAGGTTTGAATTTCATTTCCTTCCTGGGCAGCATGGAGAGCCTTTCACCTGAGGAGATAATGGCATCTGAGTTCAGCAAACATGCCCAAGCGTGGAGTTGTCCTGAGATCATAGATCTGATCAAGTGGTGGGGTGAGGAGTAAGTGTTCACTCAACTTTGAAGCAGCAAAAGGAATCATGACATTTACAAAAATAACAAAAACAAACAAACAAACAAAAAAACATTGTATGATCAAGACAGACATGCAGCAGTACCACATCAAAATCAAAGAGCTTCATCAAGCATATCTGCAGAGTAGGGAGGCGAACAGTCATTCAGGGTCTACACCAAAGTCATGCAGGTATGATGAGGAGTTGGATGTGATTCTTGGTCATGATCCAACCAGTATGTTGCCACATAACATTGATACCTTTGAGGCTTCCAGGGTGAATGAGGACAACTGTGTGGGTGAGAAGTTGGAGAACAAGAAAAATGGGATTCAGGAAAGTGGGGAATCATTTCTCCCAGACAGCCAGGATCTTTTCATCATCCCAGAGCAGCCTGCCCCACCTCAGGATGGCATCAGGGACCACCTCTTGCTCGCCTTCCATGGGCTCTTCACAGTGCATTATATTTCTCCACCACCTCTCCTGGTTGAATTATTTCTGGGGGTTCTCTCTAGGATGATCAGCTGCTTCAAGCTACCACTGCCTGAAAAGCACTCAGAGCTGTGTGACTGGGCAGCATGTTCTGTTTGAAGTGGAACATACTTGCAAAGTACAGTTTGGGGAAATTGGGGGAGTTCAAGGAGGAATATATGATTTTTTGCATTACCTTGACTCACCTAACATTGGGAACTGTGTGTTTTGCTCATTACAGTGCAATCTTAAAACTTGGGACAATCCACCCCTGCAAAGCACCTGAGAGTGATTAGAAAGAGGAAGTGTAAATTTCAGGATGACACATGTGCGGAGCTCATGCGCTGCTCTGCAGCAGCAGATACAGAACTCAGAGCATGGTGTTTCTCCCTGTCCAAGAAATTAAAGTTTGACATGGAGGACAGAAGAGTGGCACAGGGCCAAGATCAGGAAAGAAAGCAAGAGATGCTGGAGACCATGGGGGATCAGTTCGACATACTGTAGCACTTAGTTGAGCTCCAGGAGAAACAGTGTTCAGACAGAATCCCACTACAGGCACTGGAGATGGCACCTCAAGTTGTGGTAGCCAGTCTCAGATACCACTGATCAAAGAGAAACAGGAGCAGGATGCAATATGTTGTAGCCTCAACACCCTTGCAGTCAGGCAGCGCTTTGTGACAACCCCTTTAAGGGAAGCACCACCCGGGTCCTGCCTCCCAACTTCTCCCCACTGTAAAACCAGAAAAGTGAACCCAATAAAGCAATACCTGTTTTCAATATTTGTGTTTATTCTTGGTGCTGCGCTACAATGCCTTCTGGGGGACCAAATGGGAGGGGACTGGTAAGGAGTGTGTAGGATGGGGAGCGAGCGCACAGGGACAGCAGGCACAAACATTTCTGCTGCTCATTGCAAAACAGAGCTTTCAATCCTTTGCTGGTAGGCAGGGCTCTATGGTAAGCTCACATCATAATGCTTGCATCTGACTGTTCAAAATTTGTGAACAGCTTTTCCTTCTCGGCAACCTAGCCTTGAGGGAACATTTTTCCTACCACCTCACATAAATTATGGAGCCCACAGCAAGCACTTAATTGTTGGCATATTTTGCTCACATAGATCAAGCCTAGTCAGTATACTATGCCACCTCCCTTATAAACACTGAAACACACATTCTACCACCATTCTGAGCTTGCTTATTCTATGATCTTGAAACACTCCATATCGGCATCCAGGTGACTAGTGTATGGCTTCATTAACCTGGGCAGTAAGTGGTATGCAGGATCCCCAAGGATCACTACTGGCACTTCAACATCCCCAATTCTGATTTTTTTGGTCAGAGAAGAAATTGCCTGCCTTCATCTTCTAATCTGATCATGTTTCCAGTAGAGACAGCTGATCTGTGTGGACCAATGAGAAAATCTCACCACACAGCAGTAAATGCAAAATGAATGTGTTGAATCATTTATTTTTTAGCCATACTTAATTTTTCTTCTCTCCACCCTCAAATGCTATCCATAGTAATCATTATCAAGTGGTAATAATGTCTGTAAATATTTAATAACTTCCTTGCAGCACCACATACCAGGCATAGTAAGTGATGAAAATTGAGCATGCAACACAACTTCTACTTTTTTAAAAATATCTCTAGCACAGTAGACCAAAAAATGTAGTCAACTATTAATACCATAGAGGTACTGAATCTGAAGAGAGACAGTGTGGTCTTGGGTTTAGGAGGGAGACAGGAGACAAGTTTCAGCTTTGCCACTGATCTGCTCTATAATGTTAGGGAAGTCATTGCATTTCTGTGCCTGTTTCCCCCTTTACAGTATGTTTCAACTGTATTAACAACATCAATAAAAGAAAGGACATCTATGTGTATGGGTTTCTATGATTATAAGAACAATAACTGGATCTGGTTAAAAACTGGCAATTTTCTTCCTCTCTTTCCACCCCCGCCCCCCCCAATTTTTCTCTTAAAGATATTTTTTTCAATTAAAAACACTTTAAAAATGAAAATTTTGAATTAATTTCCACTGAAAGAGGTGGTAGTGGGAAGCAAATGGGAAGTAGGAGAAACTGGCAGAGGGCGTGACTGGAAACAAACCAAAAGTCTCATAATCTTTAGTTCTCTATTAAAAAAAAGATTTTGAAAAAATATATCAGAAGGTCAATTTTCTTTAAAACTATTTTGGTGTGAGCATTCTGACTAGATTCTATAACAACCCTAATAATAGAATTAGCAGCAACACTTGTTCCCAGAAGTGGAACATAATAATGTGTTTAACTAAACAATATTTCTAGTTAGTTTGAGGCTGAGTACTTTAAAGATTAAGATGAAAAGGATTTGTTAATAAATTTAAAACAAACCAAAAAAAAAAACCTCTTCATCTGTGTAAGAGCTCAAATCAGTAACTTGCCTATTTTTAAATAAATATATTCCAAGTGTTTTGAATAAAATATCTCCTTACCTAAATGATTTGCCTAGAACTAAAACAAATCTGAACTGCACAAATGATGTGAAATTTCACTACCAAACACTGCTCTACCCTTGGTCACAGTTGATAAGATAGTGTAAGACTTCATGTGCTGGTCACGCTAAGGCAAGGTAGACAACACCATGACTACAAGTAAATCATACAACCTGGACTCTCCAGCTGCTGGTTATCTAGACTCATTCCCATTCTTCTTGAGTATTAAGAACTACAAAATTCTTGAACTCAGCTGACAACAAATTCAGAGGGTCTTATGTATTCAAGGCCCAGATCTTGGTTCTTCATGATTGTCTCCGCTATAAGTTGTGAATATTTATAGTCATTATCCAGTGTGTCCACTAGGCATATGGCAAGGAAAAAAGGGATCTCTGTAAACAAGAAATGAAAACAATCTTGTTTACCGTGTTCATAATTGCTCTTCTTTTGACTTAATTAGTCAGAAAATGCCCACTCCTTTTTAGAAATCTCTCCCTAATTGCTTGTAACATCAGCTGTTGCACTGTAATAGGGAAACCTGAACTCCAGACTTGGAAAGTAAGTGAAAGAACTAATTTTCTACCTTTTTATTTTTAAGACAAATATTTTTTATTTGCAAGTCTAAACATATAATCTGTTACCAGTTTGGGATTCTAACAGTCTAAATAAATGATTTGCAATTCACTTTTAAGTGTTCTTACTAGTTCAATATTGCAGTTCACAGATAGCTTTTCAAATATTACCAGTAGTTTTAAGAGTACTAGCTGCCATAAATAAGCTGTAAATCATTATTTTCTAAAGGTCATTCAGCAAAATTGGGCTCAGCTATGTTCCATCAAAATATACACCAATTTTATTGCCAGGAATGCTAAATAACATTCAAATCTAAACCTCTCTATAAAGTGACAGAGGAAGAGAGCACTATTAAAGCTATTTTCAGTAACTTGCTGTTACGATTGTATCAGTAATGAAAAGCACAATATGATGAGGTATTCTAGCGATTTTTGTTTAAATGAGAGACCAAAGCCTTGCCAAAACCAACCAATTTTGAACTGGGCCCCTTAAGTAGAACTTCTTACCCCTGAACTTACAGCAGAATTATTTCCAAGGCCAAAAGGTCATAAGGAAGTTGAGTTTTCTTGGCATGCTTTACTATTTTTGTATTACAGTACAGCCTCAGAGTTTCACTTTGGTTGGTGTCTCAATGTGTTAGGTGCAGTATAGAGTGAAAGAACCCCAAAGAGCTTACAGTCAGATTCAAGAGAAGTGTAGGTATTGCAATATGAAGAAAGAAAAATGAGAGAAACTACAAGATCATGTGTTAGCATAGGCCCTATTGTATTACAGGTAGTCCTCACTTAGTGACCGGGTTCCGTTCCTGAAACCTGGTTGATAAACGAATTGGTCACTAAACGAGGAGCAGCCCTTACCGGTATTTCAGGCATAATGTACTTTACTGCTAGTGGGTTTTTCAACCATCGGTAGATAGTTTTAATATCACCTTTGCATCATTTATAACATTTTTAATATATATTTTAAATGTTTTAAGCTCTAATGTACTGAACTTAGTTTGCATAGTGTACTGTAAATATAGGTAATCTGAGAGAGTTGATGCGAGTTCTCGTACATTGCCATAATACCAACTCATCAGAGAGCCGGTCATAACTCTGAGGGGTCACTAAACGAGTAGGTCACTAAGTGAGGACTAGCTGTAATTTAGATGGTATAAATGAGCAAAAGACATAAGCAATCACTTGTCCAACAGTAAACAGTGTTAAGCAAGGTATACAGCCTGCTTAGTACCATGGCAAACACACTATTGAAAACCTTTTACTTTTTTATTAAAGAAAAGGAAGACAATCAGCTAAGGTTTTTGACTGTAAAGTTTTAAATAAGGCTTTCCTTTGAACAACATCCTTTATTTCCCTTTACTTTAGCTGGAGAGAGATTTTTAGAAAAATCAAAACTCACTTTATTGGCAGTCTTTTAACTGCTATCAAGATGGTACTACCTGTCCATTTGTGGAGGAAAAGGAAGGTGTTAGATGAGATGAGTGGAGTTATTGTTCTTACTAGTGCTGTTGTTAAAATTTGATCTCATTTCACCCGAACTGGTAACAGCGACCAGTAGAAGTCTGGCCAAGATATTTCTTAGGATTAGGATGGCAAAGGTCAGAATTCCCATGAGATGATGAAAGTGGCAGCCTTGGTGGTAAAACTTGCTTCAGTAGCCTCCCTTTGATTCTCCCATTGGCACAAGTAATCTACTTCCCCAAGATGAAGTCAGTAGGGGAATGGAAGAATTGGCCCAGTGACCTAGCACTGTCTTCCCAGAAATATAGGTTGTCTTAAATATGTTACTCCTGACCAAAATAGTTAGTTGGTGCCTCTCTCTCACACACATTCATAGATGCACAGATTAGCAAGTATAAGCACATGACTAGAGTTCCCTCTGTTTGACTATCTAATTGAATGGTGACTCAAACTGAAATACTATCTGCAAGTTTCCTTACACTTGCAAGATAAAATTAACATTTGGCCAAATGAATTATTGTAAGAACCTGGCAACTAGCAATTGTCTATTAGGCACAATGTTAAAAGAGGCTTTTTATTGCAAAGAACAAGGACACTCAATCCATTAACCCCCATCTGTGTTTGCTAAATTCATATCTAAACTTAAAAAGGGGAAAAAAAACAAAACAAAACAAAATACCCCACCCACAGAAACAGACTTAGGCCAGAAACAAAGATCACCCTCATTTAATAGCTTCCAACCTGTCATTGCTGGATTAAAGAAATAAAAGCTTAAGTGGAATTCACTGAGTGGAAGAGAAAAGGGTCATGTTAGTCATCAGACAGGAAATAATAGAGATCAACATTACTTATATCAAGGTTTCTGCAGCTCTGAATTCAATTAATGGATCCAATCCTGAACACTCTACTCACACCACTGTTTCCATAGGCTCATTATGAAAGTGAAGACTTATAAAATGATTAAAAGTCTAAAGAATATAGTCCAATATTTGTAATACAAATTGATTTTTATTCTATATCCTGGGAGGTAAGGGAACTGAGTCAAATACATACAACAAAATATATAGTCTGTTTTTAGAGATACAGAAAAAATGTAATAGTAACACCGGACTCCCAAAATGTTAATAGGATTAATATGCATGTTGGTGGTACCACTGAATTCTGCTGTACAGCACAAACCACCATGAACCTAACTGATCACAGATATCAATGTACTGTCAATTCTATATCAAGAATTAGTTATTCGTCACAAGCCAGGAGGTACCATGAACGCTGGCCAGATACAGGTTAGACTAGATTGTTTTCCCTAGTATGCAGTGGATGCTTTGTTGAAAAGTAACAATGGAGACAGTAATCTTGATCTTACTGCAGGTCATATGGGTTTTTTTGTTCTTGTTGTTTGTCTCTGTTTCATTCAGTAATTCTCCTTCTGAACAATTCATTAGTTTGCAGCTTCTTTCCAACTCCTACAACTGTCTGCTTAATGTTTAGTTTCTAGGGCAATAGCATATCTTATTCCATTGAGTTTGAAATGAAGAAAAAGTAGGCCCCAAATGTTTGGGTTTCTTTGATTCTGTGATGTAAATTAGAGATTATTAAATGCTGCTAGGTCCTCTAGACCATTCCTTTGTTAATACATGTGAGGAACTATCAATCTCTACTGCTTTATTTTTTTCTCTATTTGTAAATTACTCAAGCAAAACAGTGGTCTCTGACTTCACTTTGAAGATCATTCTACAGTCCAGGAAACACCCACTGTTAGAACAGATCTCAACTACTCTTTCCATGGATCTAAGTATTTTTTTAATATTTTATCTGGAGGAAGGGCAAGAAGGATTGGGTTCACACCATGAAATCAATAGGTCCTCAAAATGCGCATGGATCTTGGCTGGGCTTGTGGTACCAATTCATGTCGGTACTTATTTCATCCTAAAGAATATATTCACCCCAAACCTAGCAAAACTTCAACTTTACAACCTGGGGACTTATAAATGATTATTCAAATTGTTTTTTTATGGACTAAATAGCCATTTCTAATGAAGATGTGTGAAACCCTTCTTCAATCAAACTCAGTGGGACAATGCCCACTAAGTTCAATGGGGATGAGATTTACTTTTTCTATCTTTCTCGTTAATACCTATGTCAACACTAGTAAATTAGTTCAAAATTAAGGAGTCTTCATTTGAACTAATTTGAGTCCTGTCTACACTAGACTTTGCCTAGTTTGAACTAAAAAAAAAAATTAGCAAAGCTTAGTTTGAACTAGTTAGTTTGGCTGGTTAGTCCAAACTAACTGCTTCATTTGAACTTATTTCAAAATTTAGTTTGAACTAGCATGATGTAGTTGTGCTAGTTCAAACTAAATAAGTACAAACTAGTGATTAGTTCAAACTAAGCAGTTTTTTAGTTCAAACTAACTTTTAGTTTGAACTAGCTGCACTTTTTTAGTTTGAAATAAACAGTTAGTCCTAACTAAAAAGAAGGTGGCTAGTTTGAAATAAAAAGTTAGTTCAAACTAACTTGGAGCTACTTAGTTCAGACTAAAAGTCCAAACTAAGTTTTAGGTGTAGACGTAGCCTTAGTTACTGTAAGGTTGGGGTTGCTTTCTTTTTTTAGTTGGGGAAAAGAAGGGAAGAGTTTATATTGCTGTTTGGAAAGAAACTTTGTCCTGTCATCTGTAGTCTGGTAAATAGGTGATTGTAGAATGATAGAACTGGAAGGGACCATAAGTGATCATTGAGTCCAGTCCCCTGCATTCATGTCAAAATGGGTTTCATTCTGAGCTAAATATAATAAAATTATATGGATTGTGCTCTGTAATTGCTGGATTTAAGACTGATTGCTGACTCAAATATCCACAAAGTGAGTTTATACTTTAGATAAGTGGCTGAAAACATGACCCTTACTCTATTTTGAGTTAATGAAGCATTCGAGAAGGAACTGTAAAGGATTTATGTTCCTTAGATTTGTCATTATTTAATGAATCAAATCACCAAGGTTCTCTCATTTATTTTTTGTTTGTTTGTTTTTTTTTTCCATATCCACATGGAAAGTTCTATATCTTTGTGTCAGCAAATTAGGATTGGAAATCTTTGGAAAAGGATGAACTCTTCATGTGAAAGTTCCTGTGCTAGAAAAAAACTATCCCAAATAATTTTTCTTGTGATATTTTGGCCCTTCTGATTTCAGTACCAATAGTCCTCAAGTCTTAAACTTCCTTCTAGCATGCAGAAAGAGAAGGATTTAATTTAGAGATCAGGAAGGGATTTTTTTTTCAGGGAGGCGGTTCCCTCCTTAAAAAAATTCTTCTTCCTCTGAAGCATCAGAAATATTCCTGACTATAGATGAGACATGGTATGGGATGAATCAGGACTGAGAAGGCACCACAAATTCTCTCTCTCAGGTGCTTAAGATGGCTGGTTCTTGCTCATGGGCTCCGGGTCTAATTTATTGCCATACATGTGTCTGGAAGCATGTTCATTTAAGCATGCATGTTCTCCCTCCTGCTTCTTTAATGTCCCCTACACGAGTGCCTCGTACACAGCATAGGTACAGTGATAACTTAAAATGTCATCTTTCCTATAAAATGAATGTCATGTTAATCATTTAATTTTAGTTCATTTTTCAGAGCACAGAAGTGTCCCTGTTGCCTTAGTGGTAGAACAGCCATTGTGTCTCACATGAAATCTGGAAGAAATGAAGGTCACTAAAGTGAAAATTTAACAAAATCCCTTTACCATTGTAAAAATGGGCCACACGTTTTGGGGAACATTACAGAGAGCATAGACAGAAATAACTGGAGTTTAATAGTTCTCAATCATTTTGCCATTTCCTTCTTATGACATTTTACGCCAAATTGAATTATTAAATACAACACAAAATACAACATATTCTGCTTCAACAACTTATGAGTTTTCATTGTGGTTACATGTCCCTATGACCTTTATATGTGCAGAGTATGATAAATAATACACTTTATTCACACAATATGCAACACATTTAGTGCTACGTTTACAACATGCAACAAACAGGACTCCAGATTCAACTCTGCTGTTGGCATGACAATTTGAAACCAGTCTGAACTCACATCTTGCAAGAAGGAGAAATTAATTGTTTATTACTCATATGTCTTGATAAGCTTTTGGCTGAACTACAGGGAAGCCTTCAAAAAGCTTGCCAATGTAGGGCCAATGTCTGCAAGTATTTGGTCATACTAATTAATAACGTGCTTCATTCTCAGACAGACTGAAAAACAGTCCATTACAGGATGAGAACAATGTCTAATCAGTGGGTTCTTTTCTCTAATACATATAAGCTATTTGCTAAACAGAAACATTAATTCTTAATTTGCACAAACAAAGGCTTATTGCAAGAGTTGTTGTAGTTTAGAAATCCCTGATCTTGACAGAAGTACACAGATGAAATAAACTCTCTACTCCTATTCAAGTTTCCCCATTTTATGCATTTAAGGGATTGATGCTGTATTTGGCATTGATGCAAATACAGTTCAAATCCTATGTCCAGTTCTGGTGTCTTCATTTCAGGAGGGTTGTCAATAAGTCAGAGACAGTTCAAAGGAGAGTTCAAAGAATGGTCATTGCTGAGTCACTTTCTTTTTCTAAAATTTTAGTCTGATAGAGCTTAATCTATTTATATTTAAAAAGGAAAGTTAAGGAGAGAATTTATCACAATCTATAAGTACTTACATGGGAAACCAATATTTAATAAAGGTTCTTCATGCTAGCAGAGAAAGGTGTAACATGATCCAATCTCAAGCACCTAATGAACACAGTGCTCAGCATCACATAAACCAGGAATTATATTTTTTAGGTGATACTAGAGTTGGCTAAATATTTTTAAAAGAGATTCACATTTTCACTTTCTCACCTGTTCAATGTCATTGTTGCCTTTTTGTTTTCCTGTATAATAATCTAAATTCATAAACTATGTTACTAAATAACCTGTAAAATTGAATTGGAGAAAAATGGAAAGGTAATGAAATCATACCTATTGTATGACAAGTTTAATCCTTTTTACCCTCCAATTTCTATGGAAGAGAAGTGCTTCCAGAAAGCACAGTCAGCTGAGTATGGGCTCAGTGTGGACTGTTCAGGAAGTTCATGGTGTGGTACCAGACACTTTACCATGCATAAACTGCCAGAATCTTCACAGAATAAAATGAGATACCAGTTAAGAGTCAATATGAATAGCTGGTAGAAGAAAACATTGGCAGCACACAACAAGCTTTCCTGGTTCTACAAAACACACATTCTTGAGTGCCTATTACTACCATTTTATCTATTAACCAATTACTCATGTTCTCTCTCTCTCTCTCTCCCTCCCTCCGTCCCTAAAAGCAGTCAACCAACATCCTGACAGGACAAAAGAGTGTATCTGTGTTATAACAGTTCACCTTTTTCATTTTTTACTCATTAGGGTTCTGCAAATTCTTATTCAGCAATTATCTTAATTAAGGGTATGCCTATATTGCAATCAGGATATGGTATTGCAGCATGTGCAAGTGTACATAAGCTAGCCTTAAGCTAGCTAGCTAGAGTATCAATAGCAATGAACTTGCAGTAGCACAGGCTGCGTAAGCCCACCCCGAGGATCCTGAATATATACATGAGCAGCCAGCCAGTGCTAATGTCTATGTTGCTGAGGCTTTGCTGCTATTGGTACCTGAGACAGATAGCTTAAACCTATCTTTAGTATTTCTACACATGCTGTGAGCACATCTCTCATTGTAGACATACGCTCAGTGGAGTACCAAAACCGAAATCAGTGGGAATGAGTTTGTTAGAATATTGTTGTTTGTTAGCAGTCTTTATTATATATTTCTTTCTTGGATCAGTTATGAGCATGCAGCAAAAACAAAAAAAAAATCAATTCCTTGAAGATTAGCCAGTCTGGAAATTGGGTACAAAAAATAAAAGGCATAGTGGGAAATCCCAAGAGGGAGTTATGTAAGGGTTTTTTGTGGGGGTGGGAGAGGGTTAAATGTCATTTTTGTTTGTTATTAGAATGAACAATGTATGGATTATGTCTATTTTTCTACTGAACATGGCATCCTACACTGCCATCTTGTTATGATGAAGAGGCCAAATCCCAAAGTCCTTTCTCAGCTTTTATTTAGCTAGTATTCTGATTATGGGACCAGTCCTCTGCAGTGACGGTTTTTCCCAGGGAAGACTGTCAGATTTGAAGACACAGAGGCCCTGGTAATAGGCTCTCAATACCCTTCAGGATCAGGTTCTGAGTAAAAATAAAAGGTCTGTCTACACTAAGGAGACTGCAGCAGTTTTGCTAAGCTCATGTAGTTATAACAGCAGAACCCCTTAAAAGGGCCACACCAATGAAGTGAATGTTTTTTTCTCTGGCTGTGTTCACACACAGGGGGTTATTTCGATATAAGTTGTTTTGAAACAACTTATATCGAAATAACACCTTATTTTGAAATAACTTAAGTCGAATTAGCAAAAAGTTACTTCGAAATAAGGAAAAAGGCAGGAAACAAAATAGCAAGTTCACAGTGTGAACAT
>ML681963.1:105338914-105350674 GCA_007922195.1 Podocnemis expansa
TCGTGTGAACATGCTTTATTTTGTTTTGAAACAACCTCGTTGTTTCGAAACAAAAATGCTGTGTGAACACAGCCTCTGTGTATTCTTCTACAACTATATAGAGGGAAGGTAAGGACAACTGTTTGTCAGGAGTGTTTTTTGTTTGTTTTGGTTTTGGTTTTGGTTTTGTTTTCATATCCCTAGGTAGCTATGTTGTCTTAATGGTCAAGTGCAGATCAAGCCTAAGTAAGGAATTCATGATATCCCACAATACTGGAAATTAACATTACTCTTTATTTCTCTATTCCCCTTACAATCATTGACAGATGACCTGCATTAGTGTTCATACTCATCATACCTGCCTTCCATTGAAGGAACTGCAATTTTTTCTCACAATGCTGATCTTACCATTTCTGTAATTCTTGTTTTAATAATTCTCTCTCAGTTATACAGGCACTGGTCATCTACAATTTAAAGTTATTCTATTTTTCTTTCCCGCCACAGATTAGCCAGTGACTTAAATGCACTACTTTACATGATTCTTCAACATATGCAAATAGGTATTTAGTCTTGATTTTTTTCAGTATTTGAGCTGCGATAACATGTTACTTTTCAATATGTTATGTAGGTTTCTTTTAACTTAAGAAGGGTAAATCATACAGATAATGAGGTTACATGGCTTAGGACCCTTCTAAGTGTTTTGTTGTTCTAGTCTGATTTTAAAGACTGACTAAACATTGTCATTTATTGTAAATGAGATCAGGAGTATTGCTGCCCTGGGGAAAGACCCGGGGCATGGGCCAAGAACCTGCGCCCTGGCCGCAGGCCACAACCCCAGCCCCAATTTTGCGGGTAAGCCTGATCCAGCCTCAGGCATCTGCCTCTGCCAGCCTGGCCCCAGATCCCCAGCCAGGGGCGGGACTGGGAGAGGCGTATGCCGCCACAGGCAACCCAGCCTGAATTCCCAGCCAGGGACAGGATCAGCAGGCACCACCATGGGTGGTCTGGCCTCAGATGGGGCCAGAAGCAGCAGGTGCTGCCATGGGCAGCCCAGCCCCAGATCTCCAGTCGGCGATGGGGCCAGGAGAGGCAGGGGTCCTGCCGGGAGTGTGGGGCACTGGCGCTGGGACTTGGGTTATGAGTCCCATGTGCCAGGCACCAGCGACATCTCTGAATGAGATAAAGGAGACATGCAATAAAAATGGCCTATTTTTCTTACAACAAGAACCTCTCATGAATTCTTATCAACTAACTGCGTGAATTCTCAGCAAATTTATTTGAAGAATTAATAGTAAAAACAAACTTGAAAACACTGGCATTCCCATGAGTAGTTACAGAGTGCTCACTGATTTAACAAAATAAACTAGAAGTCCTGTGGCACTTTTAAAGATTAACAAATTTATTCATTAAATGAGCTTTCATGGGAGAAAATCTTCAAAGCATCTGATGAAGTAAGATTTTCTCCCATGAAAGCTCATGTGATAAATACATTTGTTAGTGTTTAAAAGTGCCACAGGACTCCTCGTTTGTTTTCCTGAAGTAGATTAACATGGCTACCCCTGCAACAAACCATGCTGCCAAGTCTGCCCACATATCTGCACAACTGATACCATCATAGGTCCTAATCAAGCCTGCTACTCCATCAAAGGCTCATTTACCTGCTCATCTACTAATGTGATCTATGCCATCATGTGCCAGAAATACCCCAACACCTTATACATTGGACAAACAGGATGATCCCTGCGCAAAAGAATAAATGAACATAGGGCTGATATCAGAAATCACAAAACAAAGAAACCAGTTGCTGAGCACTTCCATCTTTCTAATCACTCGATAAATGATTTGTTAATGACCCTCATCAGAGATGTGACTGGGACATCAAGACTTCAAAGCGAAACAGCTGAACTCAAATTAGTATGCAAGCTAAATTCTGTGAAAGCAGGACTTAAATCTAGACTATGGGTTCTTTTCCCATTACAAAAGGTAATTTGACTTCAGGCTTCCCATGGTTTGAACCTAACAACTGCTCTGATTTGTTGTTACTGTATGACCTGATCCTATGTTTTACACCCCCTTGCATTTATTTTCATTCCGTTCTGTAAGTTCACCCATCTCTGAAGCATCTGACAAAGTGGGATTTTCTCCCACGAAAGCTCATGTGAAAAATACATCTGTTAGTCTTTAAGTGCCACGTGACTCCTTGGTTTTTTTTTCCAGAGACTGACATACAGAAGAGATTGTGACTGTAGCAACCATTGTTTACTGCTTGCTTGTGTTCTTTTTTCCCTAATAATAAAATATGATTAATAATTGTGACTATTTTGCTAGTCTTTAATCATTCCCAAATCATATCACTGACCATAAGAAAAGAATCCTGTGGATATGTCTTCACCTTAAATCTTAGTTTGGACTTGGTTAGTCCAAACTAAGTAGTTCAGAAGTTAGTTTGAACTAAGTGCATTTTTATTTTTAGTTCAAATTAGTTGTGCTTTTTTTTAGTTTGAACTAACCTTTTAATTCAAACTAAAAAAAGCACAGCTAATTCAAACTAAAAGTGCTTTGTTTGAACTAACTACTAGTTCAAACTCATTCAGTTTGAACTAGCATGTCTACACTGGGCTAGTTCGAACTATGTATACAAATTAGTTTGAACTAACCAGTCGACCTAAGTAAAAAGCCTAGTGTGGGCAGGATTCAAATTAGTTTGAATTAAGGCTCCTTAAGTTGAAATAATTTGCTACTGTAGACATAGCCTGTGTGGTTAAATTAGCACTAAGAGACAATCATAAAGGGTGTATTCACACAGCAGTCTTATTTTGAAACAACAGAGGTTGTTTCGAAATAAGAAACGCCAAGTTCACACGACGCACCGTTGTTTCGAAACAACGGGTTCCATTGTTTCGAAACAACTTAAACCCCATATGGGGACAAAACAACGTTGTTTTGAAATGACTGTTTCGAAACAATGCCGTCTGAACATGTTGTTTCGAAACAACGGTGACTCGTTTCAAAATAACTGTTGTCTGAACATGCTATTTTGATTCCTGCTTTTTTCCTTAATTCGACTTAACAAACTGTTAATTTGAATTAACTTATTTTGAAATAAGGCATTATTTCGATACAGCTTGTATCAAAACAACTTCTATCGAAATAACCCCCTGTGTGTGAACATAGCCAAAGATTGATTCTTACAATTTCTTTGTTTCTCTAGAAACAGTTCTCGTTAGATAGATACAATTGTATAGATACCTCCACTGCAGTCAACAGAAAGAATGAAGAAGCGTGTGATCTTCTTAACTAGTTACTCAATAATTAAAAATTCACAGACTCAGTACAGCATGGGTTAGGGAGGCACAAGCTTCCTTGTATAGCTACTCCACCAACATGTCTCAGCCCTCTTCTACAAGCCGATCTCTTGAAACTAGAAGGCATGACAGATTCCATCAACATTCATCTCATAGCTGGTTTTCTGTGAGTATGAACAAAGGGGGCAGCTCGTGTCAAGAGAGGGTTTTTCTGTATATGTGTATGTTCACACTACAGGACTGGAACCACAAAGTCATTTCACATGTTAAAATTGAGATGATTTAAGCCCCTCTAATTTATAAGACATACTACAGCAACCACCTGGTGATTTCCAGAGGGAAGAAAAGTATTTCCCTCTATCATCACCCAAGTAGACGTCTCCTTCCCAGTTAAAAACTGCATTTCCTAAGATATCTTTAAAATTTTGAAAGCGATTGGGTTGAAAGAGCATACTCTGATTAGGCTGCTGTTCTATTTTATTCATCATTCATGGAACTACTGAAAAATCATAACCCTGGCTTCTATAATTCATAACATATCTAACCAGAGATCTCTATCCCATAAAAAGAAGAGTGTATTTGTTCTGCTAGCTCCCCTATCCATGGCAAATCTGCATCTGCATAAATTGATGCAAGAAAAATCTGTTTACTGTTTGTTCAAAAGTTGGCAAACAAATTAAACTAAATACCATAACTTTGCTGGTATTTGAACCTTGTAAACATTTAGTTTAATTTTTATAATAAATTCTTTTTCAAATATATTATAAAAATTCAGAGCCAGCCCCTCAGCTGTTGTTAAATATGCTAACATGAGGATTTTGTAAACTGTTTGAGTCTGTAATCTCTGTATTTCAGATTCCATTTTGTCATGTATTAAATATAAATTCCTGGCTTTATTTAGCATAAAATAAAGGAATATCAGAGACTTCTTGATTTCACTTAAACAGTGTTCATCTGGGGAGAAAGAAGCAATAAAAGAGTATGTTTATGTTTACTCTGGTCATTGAGCCTATATGAGGTGATGAAGAAATGAGGCAGCCTCTGATTTATTAATATTAAAATAACAGTTCCAAAGCTCTGCAATTCATCAGGAACCCATCCCAGTCTCCCCAGTTGCTATTGCACCACAAGAAAAGAAAGTGCATGTGAGGATGGGGGGAGAAAGAGGAAGGGATGGAAGCAATAAGAATTACACAAAATGCCAGCAGAATTATTGGTGTCAATAGGAATTTCACGCTACGGATTAGTTCTTCAGTGTACTAACAAAAACTTCTCTCCCCTCTTCCTCATCCCCTCCACTCTCTGCCCTGACTGCAGCTTGTTGAACCTACATTACATGAAACAATCACCAAATCACTCTGAAACATATCTTTCATTAAATTTTGATCCTGCACCCATTGAGGTCAATGGCAGAACTCCCAGATTTGTTTATTTCTGTCTTCTTGTCTGATGTATGATTTAAACTCCTACTTTGAGGCCAGATTGTCTATTCAGCTAAGTCCATTTTGTACTCCATAAACACCTTCATTGAGCCAAGGACAGCTGGTAGAGAATAATTCCCTCCAAGGAGAGTTCTTTGGCAGACACTTTCTGTACTAGCTGATCCTAATACCCCAGAACAAGGAGAATGCCAGTGAAATAGATATGCATAGGATGGGGCATAGGGGAAAAGATAACCATGTGATGTCCCTCACACATATACCACACACTTACACACTTTCATAGCCTGTATTTAGCAGCTAATGTGAACAGCAAAATGTAGTGGCAAGAAAAGTAGCTAGAAACACAGTTTTTTATGTTTGGGTCTCAGCTGAGTCTCATAATAATTCAAGGGAGGCTTCCATTTTCATTTCTGAAGTTTTTCTCTGTTGTCCTTTCTCCACCACACAGAAGAGCTGAAGGGCTTTGAAAACATTGGAAATATATACTGTAGCCCCAGAACACATAAAGGTAAAAACTATTCTTCTTATCCCGGAATTCCCACTGGGCTTGCCACACTGTCAGAATCCCTTGCTGCTGTACCACTGCCTCTGCAGAGGGTGAAGAGCAATGCTCCTGCTGTCAGTGCTAATACCTCAGCCAGAGCTGTGGTGGCCACATCCTGCCTCAGTTAAGCTTTCATCCAGTGAAAGACACTGAGAGAACAGCCTGTCAATCCTACTAACAGTGCTTTTCAGATAATACTTATCTGGCCAGTAGGTACCTTTCTAGTACCTAATCCTTCCAGTCATTAAATGGAAAGTACAAATCTAGAATATAATGCAGCAATAAAAGCAATTATGGTTTACCAACAGCTGTTCACATTTGACGCAAAACACTGTAAATGCACCACCATTAGAATAGCTGGGACATTACATTCTTTCATACTGTTAGGCAACAGGCAAGTGTAATTAATTAGCGTTCAGGATTAAAGGCATCAAGTTACAAGACACTGACTGTCAAGTTACACTTTTCACCTTTAGCTACAAATTATGTCACCAAAGATACCAAGTTACTCCCATTATTATTTTCTAAAAGGATTTAAGAGGAGCAGATTCTCAGAGTGTGTGGAGGGTGGACGGAGTAGGGAAGGAAGAACATGTTAGAGAATAGGTAACTTCCTACCATGACTCTGGTGCTCTCTTCACCATACCCATAGATATCTGCTCCCTCGTATAAGCAAGGCTTTTGTTCTCTGGAGTTGGGGAGAAAAGAAAGCACAATACTGCTTACGGCATTGTCATGGTGATAGCTTATATGTTGCCCCCTCTATATGAATATCTGCTGGATGGACCCAGCTATGGATAGAAACATCACAAGATTTCCAGTTCATTTTGTTGAAATATATATTCATCTGTTGTCTACAGCTATGTTCACACGTAAACTGTTAGCTCAAAATAAATTATTTCGAAATGAGTTATTTTGAAATAAAGTCCTCGAATTAAGTGAAAAGCTCAAAGAGAAATAGCAAACACAGGACTTGCTATTTTGCTTTAGGAGAGGGGCACCATGGGAGGTGTGGCAACATGGCCCCCCTCCCTGGGCCATGCCCCCACCCAATAAAGGCTAAAAGAAAGGAGAAGGGCAAAAGTGTTATTTTGAAATAATGGTTATTTCGAAAAAACACGTCCAAACGTCATTGTTTTGAAACAACCATTTTGAAACAACAGTTATTTCGATTAGATGCGAGGTTTTACTGTTTTGAAACAACGGGACCCATTGTTTCGAAATACTGCAATGTCGTCTGGCCATAAGAAATTTTATTTCAAAACAACAGCTGTTGTTTTGAAATAAAACTCTCGTCTGAATGCAGCCTACCAGATGGAACAGCAGTTTTGGTGCCATGTCTAACTGATTCCTCGAGTCATACAGGAGATCAGACTAAATGATCATAATTGTTCCCTCTGGATTTAATAGTCTGTGAATCTTGGATGATCAGATGGATTCCCTGTATCTCTGTATTGGCACAGGGGCTTCTCTCTCTCATCTAGCTCTTTGGCAGCTCTGCTCCAAAGAAGGAGCTTCCCTGCCTGTGGCTCCCCTAGAAATTCACTTAAGGAGAAGTTCCACAGCACAGAGGGGAATTCACTGAGAAGTCTATTCAACCACAGGGATTTATTCATTTGCGCTCAGTTTTAGATACATAAAGCTCATTTTTACTGCTTTGATAAAGAGAGGGCTCGGGACAATGCTGAGGGAGTCAATTCATGTCCTTCTCTGGACTTGTCCTGCCCTCCTGCAGATGCTAGAGCTCCATGAAGAGCCCTTTTTATGGTTGGGGACAGACAGATTAGTACCACAGAGACAGCTCTTCTCTGAACCCTCCACAGTGTATGAACATCCTTCCTAAATTGTTGACTCCAGAACTGGACTTTGTATTTGACACTGATGTGACTGCTAATGGAATATGGAGGTAATTTATCCAGATTGCTCTGTGATCTATTCATTATTGCTCAGTGACTTGTTCATTATTTACCATTCCCTCTATTTGTGGATAATCTCAAACTTTATCAATAATGATTTCACAATCTCATTCAGGTCATTGACAAAAATCTTTATTAGTATAAGGACAGGGACTGGTCTCTGCAGGTCTCTGTTAAAAAACATATCATATGATGATTATTCTCCATTTACAATTATATTTTGAGATGTATCAGTGAACTGGTATTTAATCCAAACCAAACCTCTCTATCTCATGCCTTGTATCTAGCCTGCAGCTCACTTCCAGAATTTTTTTTACCTTCCCTCACTTATGGAACATGAAACATCTCAAGAGATCATTTGGGCATTTTTCAACTTTAGCACCCTTCTGCATTTACTAAATATGTCTACAATCTGTGAGGTATCCTTTCAATGCAAAGTCAATAATGTCAATTTGGATATCACCAGGGGATCCTTACTCATAGACTTCAGAGTCTATCCTATCTTAAACTGGCCTCTTCTGTCTTGACCTCAGGGAGATAGTACACTATCTTGTTGTCCACATGTGCTTCTGTTCTTTCCACTGTTCTGAGTATAGAATCCCCAACAAGGTTAGTCTGTCTCCTTGGGTGTATGAACATTTCTTAAAGGTGTGTGATCCAGAGGTGTTGCTGGTGCTGGGCTTACAGGGCTCAAGACCCAAGTCCCAGAGCCCCAGCCCCGAGTTCAGCACTGTGCCACCTGCAGCAGTGGCGGCACATGAGCCCCAAGTCTCAACACGCCGAGTCCTGGATCTTTTCCAGGGCCAGTGGTGCTCCTGCTGTGATCATTCATCCATAGGTGTGTCTTCCACACCTTTCTGTTCCATTGGACCACCTGGATCTTGAGAAATATCTACTACTCTTTCCATGTCCAGGACCTGGTATTAATTGGATACTTCCAGCTGTAGAATTCCGTCTGATCCTTTTCTCTTTGGTGGCCACAGCCTTCCCATCCTTACTTATCTCCAGATGCATAAAATGCTTCCTTCTCCTCTCACCTCTCATGGTTAAAAGCTTCCAGGTCTCCTTTCCTACTTCTTTTATCTCAACTTCTTTGGTGGTGAATTCCTTTCATTCTTGAATCTGGGTTATGATACTAACTAAATCTCATTGTACAAATCTCATTGTACAGAACTTCTCAGCTTCTCTCATTCTTCAAACTGTCTCTCTGCTTGCCCTTTTAATCCAAATATCTTCACTGCCTGCATAGGTATCAACTTGCACTTTATACATAGGAAGTCTATGTCTACACTGGCAAGTTAGTCCAGACTAAGAAGGTTTAGTCTGGACTAAATTAGCCTGTGGCCATACTAGGCTTGGTTCAAACTTGTTAGTACAAGTGGTTAGTCCGGATTTAAGCACTTAGTTCAAACTAGGCACAGTTTGGCCACAGACTAACACTTAGTTTGAACTTAAGACACTTGAACTAAGCCACTTAGTTTGAACTAACCAAACATTCTAGTTCGAACTAAACATTAGTTCATACTAGAAGTGTGGTTAGTTCAAACTTATCAGCACAAGGTTAGTTCAAACTAACCTCAAACTTCTTAGTCTGAACTAACAAGTTCGAACTTCCTGTGGCTAGTGGAGACATATGCTTCTGGCTTTAGGCAGGAAAGAAAACATGGCACATCCACTCCTCAATCATTAATCACCACAGTATTCCTCTAACAAGAAGTAAAAGTTTCTTACAGTGCCTTGACAAACTCCTTCAAACTTTCCTGTTTGCTTTCTTTTCTGTTTGCTGTGTTTATCAGGCAACTGACTTTTTAATCCTAAATATTTCTGCTGAGCTCCACCCCTTAACTCTCAGGGAGCAATTAACCACTTTGAAACTTCAGAAAGTCAGGCTAATCAAAAGCCCAAGGGTCATCAAGCCAGCCTTTATCAAGATACCAGCAAAAAGACCTGTCTCAGCTGTTTATTTTGGGCCCCATGGCCCAGTTGTACAATCTACGTAGAGAATAACAGAAGCTAGAAACAGCTGAAGAGGGAGTTGGCAACAAAGGCTGGAACACTATAATGGTTGTGGGCAGATATGTTCAGAGGAAATAAAGTAAATCCAACTCAGCCCAGAATTCAAACTTGATCTTTTACTTTCAGTTTTCTTCCCTAAGAAATAGAGCTTCAGGAGTGGCTGGGCATTTGCTTTATAGATTTCTCTCCCTCCTTCTCGCAATATTGCACAGTCATTGCTGGATTGGGACAGACACATCAGCAATAAAGTACTAGACAAGATTGGATATAAAATTAAAACAGTCCCACAATAGGCACAATGCAGTACTGGAAATCAAGAGGAGAAACAAACTACCTGACTTGCAATAGATTTTTGTTGTACCCAGGAGGCTTGAATATTTGAAGGGTATATCTGCATTTTGAAGGCTTATTCAAACCAAACCTCTAGACTAAGTCTTACCTTTTACTAAAAATAGCTGACACATATAGCAAGTGGGAGTCAATAATGGGAGGAAAATTGTGCAAATACTCTATAATAGGAAAACATTCAAGGACTAGTGTTTTGATTCTTATCTGAACAAAATTCCCATAGAAGATGAGGGAAGTTTACTCAGCCCTGATCTACACTGACAGTGAAGTTTGACAGAATGCTGCATACCTTATCCTTCAGCAGCCTGCATCTCCACTATCAGAGCAGTAACTGAAAAATACCAAAATAGAGCTGTAATTTGACCTGCTAACACCAGCCCTGCAAATGATGTAGCACTGATGTCGAAATGTACACTTTGCGTTTAGGTATATGTAGGCACAGGGCAGGTTTTCCATTTTTTCCCATGTGTGTTGCACCATAGAATAGTGTTCCCCAATCAGAGTCCCCTGCCACACAGATGTGTCCTCAGGCCTGAGCAGATGTGCCATGGAATATTTTGAAAACTACTCAGACTTCTGGATTGGCTCATGAATATTCATGAGTTCACTTCAGGACTACCTGGTGGTGTGCCTCAAAATAATTAAAGGTATCAGGGTGTGCCATGACAGGGAAAAGGGACCACTACCATAGAAACAACACCTCTCCTGCCTGCAACCCTAGAAAGTCTTGAGTTATTTTCTTTCTTTGCATGCAGAAGCAAGCCTCTCTGTTGTGCATATAGCAGAGAAGCAGCAAGGAAAGTTTTCCCTGCTTTTTTTTTTCCTTTAGAGAAGAGAGGATGGTGAGTGAGAGGAGGATTACTACCTCCCCACAAGCCTCTGAATCTATTATACACAGTGCAGTGCATTTCAGGAAGTAGTGTGAGCAGTGGGAATGCAAGGCTCTGCACAAGCAATTTGCTGTGATCACTCACCTTTCTCTTCAGTAATTTTACAGCCTAAAATTGAATTGCAGTCCCACCCCCAGAGTAGACAAACCCTTAGATTACAGGCTTCAGAATTTTGGGGTACATTAATCAGATAGGGTAGGATGGAGAAAAGAGGTGAATCTGATTTTTTTTTTAAAAAAGGCTCTGCATTTAATAATTCACTTCAACACAAAGTATGATTATTGTCCTTCTTAATATGTTTTGGTTTCTTTTAACAGATCAACCTTCTTTTTAATAAAAGGCAGCAATTCAGGATTGTATTCCCTGATCTTCATGTTGTGTGTTTAAATTTAATAATGATTCAAAACTGTGAAATAACAGCTCAAATAGAGTTATTTAATAAAAATATTAATCAAAGATTATTACAGCATTATACAGAACACATAAAAAAATATTCCTGTAGATGGTGAAAAGGAAGTAGTTTTGTCCAGGGGTGTAGCCATAAATGGGCCCTTAGCTGTGAGGCCCTTCCACCTTAGTGCCCAGCAGCAGCGTGAACTTTGCCACTGCAGAAATGTCCAGCAGCCATGAGCGGGGCAGAGGTGCCAGCACCGATGCCTCTGCTCCGCTTGTGAATGCTGGGGCCCTTCAGCTGCTCTGGCACCTGTGTCCTGCTCACAGCCATGGCCACCGGCTGTTGGCCGGCCCTGTGACTGTGGCAGCAAAGTTCACACCATGGCTGATGTAATAACCCTTGGGGAGGAAGGGGTTAACACTCTGGTCAGTGAGTCCCAGGACAGCCAATAGGAACGAAGCACAGTTTTTTGAATGGTAACAGCAGCCTGGCCTGGGCCTGTTTGGATGCAGCAGAGCTCCTGGAAGGATCAGGAGGCGGCCAGAGGGGCCTGAGGAAGAATCCAGCAACATCCTTACCAGAGATAAGTTTAATTTGTTACTGACCAGGCGTGAGTAGAACAGGGAATGTTTATTTAGATGCGGTCAGGGTATTTTCTTTGTTTTTGGCTTGTTTTTTTGGATTTCTCTGTGCTGAGCACATGTAACCCAATCCTCCCCCCCACTACCCTGTAACTACCTAAGTTAATTCCCAGAGAAGCAACTCTCTGTGTTTATCATCTGTTCTTTTTGATTAAAGAGTTTACCTTTTAAGCAAGTTCTGGTTCTGTGTCCTGAGAGGCAAGAGGTTTGTGTGCCCGTGCCTTAGACTGCACAGGCAGCTACTAGAGGGAACCCTGTTCCAGTTCCAGCTCATATTGCAGCTGG
>ML681963.1:105350684-105459329 GCA_007922195.1 Podocnemis expansa
CCCACCTTCTGCACTCAGAGTGCCAGAGTGGGGAAAAAGCCTTGACAGCTGACACGGGTGCTGTGTCTCTCCCTCTCACTCAGGGGGCAGCTTCCACTCACATTACTGGAAGCTGTCTTTGGCTGGGACCACTCTGCATTTGCAGGGACTGGCCAAAAAACAGGGGCTGGCTATACGCCCTTGGTTTGGTCCCTCCTGCTTTATCAAGTGGAATGGTGAAAGTGTTCATTTCTCCAAACTGTAAAAGGAAAGAGGGCTGGGAAGTTAGAGTGTAAAAGAAACTCCTTTCTGAAATGGAAGATCCTTTACCATGATAAAATTTACCATGTTTTCTTAATACCTGATGGAATGTGTTTTATGGTCCTCAGTTTACCTGTTTGATGAGTAAAAAGAAATCTCTAACCCAGTCATTATTAAGTTACAACTAATGACAACAAATGCTCCTTAATAAGTTAAATATATCTTTCAGGATTTATTTTTATCCATTACAGAAACTAATTGTAACAATAATGATTATTAATTACCCTGTCTTATTTATAACATACTTCTTTGGACACAGTTTCAAGGTCTTTTCCCCAAATATCTTTCTTCCCATAGACTTGGAGATGCTGAGGGGAATATATGCAATCCAACACTTGATCACATGAATTTCTTGGGGTCAGATCACTCACAGATTAAGAGCCAACACTGTTGGCATTAAAATTCAAACACTTTTTGCTAATATCGTAAAGGTTCCCAGGAAATAGTTAATATGCAAATGTATTCAATATGCACAAAAAACTATACCAGAAAGGTTAATATCTATTAATCCTCTGGGGGTCCCTTCCCACTGTTGTACTGTGCATCTCTGACTCGGAAATAGATGCTTTGGAGCAGCGGGCCTACATTGTGTATTCCCGAAGTGACATAGCTTTATTTAAATGTCAAATTAAATGAAGAATGTGTCTTTTCTCTCTGTCTGGCACGTTGCCCCACCTCCGTCCTAATTCTGATTTTTACCTTTGGGATTCTCTAGTAATTAAGTACTGTTGTGTTTATCGATTAACAGAAATCATAGTCTGTGATTATGCTGATTATAAAAAACAGGTCTGAGACAATCACTTCTGCAATCTCTAATCCAAAGACTCTTGAACACTCATGGAATTCAGAATCAGACCCAATTTGTCATGAAATAAGCCAAAACTATAAATCTGAGCACCCCAACATTTTAGAGTACGTCAAAGGGTGGTTTTCAGGATTGAAATATGGCTCAGGATCCAAATTTGTGTGTCTGATTCATCTCTTATGATAGAAGGTTTAAGTGCATAAAACACAGTGTCACAAGTGAGGGATGCCAAACGTATTAGTTCCTGCCTCAAGGACCTTACACCTCAAGAGACAAATTGTACACATAAGTTAAAGTCCTTAAATCATGATTTGAGGAAGTAAATAACTCAGTCATAGGTTAGAGGCTTATTGCTGGAGTGGGTGGGTGAGGTTTTGAGGCCTACATTGTGCAGGAGGTCAAACTAGATGATCATAGTACTGGTCCTTTCTTACCTTAGAGTCTATGAGTTAGACTTAAAAGCACTCAGGCACTGCAGTGCTGAGCACTGGGGCAGCTAACTTTTAGGCACTTGTGAAGGGCGAGTAGGAGTCACAGACAATACTGTGAACCACGGAATTGAATTCTGCACTTAGGCTACACAAAAATGGAGAGAAAGAAATGTCTAAGAATGTGACTCACAGAAGGAAACACATTAACCAGGAATCCACATAAGCACTTACTCAGCTGGAGATGCCACCAGGAGGAGTGTGTGCCAATTCCCACCTCTTTCTTAGAGATAAATGCATCCAGGAATTAGATGCCTATCTCTGCTAGCAATCTATGAACACAAAACCATCTCCTGGAGTAAGGCATCTTAGGCACCTATGCCATTTCTTGTAGTAATGAGTTTGGCAACTATCTTGCTATATATAGGATGTGCAGATGGGGAAGGAATGCATTGGCAGTAGGGTCCACCTTATAATTTTTAGTCCAGTGATTGGAGCATGTCCCAGGGACACTGGAGATCCAACTTCAATTGCACCTTCTCTTCCAGAAGAGAAGAAAATATTTGAATAGGGATCTCACAGCACTCAAGGAAGAGCTTTGGGTGGTCTGGTGTGGGACTCCCTCAGTCTCTCATGCTGATGATGTCTCCTTGTAATACATCATTCAGTAGTCATTGGGTGAGTGAAGAAAAAAAAATGGGAAGAGGTTACTCTGTAGTCTAGTGGTTAGGACAGCATCTAGGTGGGAGACTCCGCGTGCAGTCCCCCTACTCCAATCACTCTTCAATAGTTATCCACAGTGGAGGAGATTCGACTGAATAATTCCTAATTATTATGATCCACAATCACACTATTTTAAGAAGTTTGGCAGCAGGGACTTTTTATTTTATTTTATCTTTGCCAGTATCGTGGTGATAGAAGTAGTTTAATGCATATTTATCACTCAGAAGTCTAGAAGGAAATGGCATATGATATTTTGCAGAGGTCTTAGTAGATTCATCCATCTATAGATACTTATTTATTGCATAGGGAATTATTACTTATCATCTACTCTTTGTCAGGCCATTTGAAAGAAGCAAGTGCTACAGTCACACATATTTCTCATTACTGTAGGCCCTACATTGTAATATGGGTATTCCCCTCTCCTGTTTTGTGTTAAAAGTGATTCAATACATGCCACCGTTTCTACTGACGGAGGAGTTACTCATGAAACGCGATGCTCCATCGAAGTTTTGTGTGGAACCCTGCTGCTGCCGTAAGCCACAAAAAAAAGAGAGAGAGAGAGAACAGATGTAAAACTGAGGTCCTGACCGCTTGTGGTAATTAAAAATCTCACAGTACTTTTCATAACTGTAAAGGTGTTAACCTCACTATACTGGCCACACTCCAGATCAGATAATTACATTTTGCGTCCCTGAACTCCCCCTGAAAGTTCAATCATTTGTATTTAATTTCTTGTGATACTCTGTCATATGGTACTGCTGGTGAAGAAAGGACCCTGCAGCAAAATTAGAATGGAGTGGAACCACTGCCTGGAATGGAAAATAGAGACACAGACATCTGGGGAAAAGGAGAGGTAAAGAAAAGGGGGGGGGGAAACTATAGAGTGACTGGGAGGAAAAGAAGCCAGATGGATAGATATCCTGAGGAAGAGAAGCCTGGATACCAGACAAGACCTGTAGCACAAGCATTTCTTGAAGGTAGGTGGAAAGGGCATGACTTCCAAAGGGGTGTGGGGGGTGGGAGGGGAGAGAAAGGTAAGACTTAGAATGTAATTCTAACACAGGAATCCCTACCTCCATAAAGCATTCCAAGGTGAAACAAGAATATACTACAGCAAAATGTTGGTATAAAACAGATGTTCATCGCTTGATTCCAGTCACATGACATTGGTCAGGATTACAAAAAAAGTAATTCCTCAGCAAATAGGAAGGGTCAATAGCCACCCACACTAATAACTATAACTGAATTAGGCAATCCAGTAGAGAATTGGCTAAATTTATCCTTAAAAAAAATAAAATAAAATTTAAAAAAGCTTAACTATAACTACTATGTAAAACAAAGTATCTGGATTATGTTAATACCTTTAGCCCATATATTCCATCTAAATTGCTACAAAAAGACTCAGGAGGAAAGATGCAAACTGAGCTATAAAATCTTAATTCTTATTTTCTATCTCCAAAGTTGCAGGTTCTAATGGCGCGCGAGGGTGGGTGGGGGGGGGAGCTTTGATTGCATCTTGAGTAACTCCGTCTGGAAGAAATACACTGTCTTCCAAGAGTTTGCAAAAACTGAAGATGCCCCCCCCCCCCCCCCCCCCCCCCAAAATTAATAGGCTATTTTTTTTAACAATGTCATTCTTTAACACCTGGGTTTAGTGCTTCTGTAATGAATTGTGAGAAACTTCAGCTGTTCTTTGTGCAAAAGACTGAGCACATTGGAACAAAGTTGCCCTCCGGCAGCAGTTGTATTCTTTACTTTTAATTCTCCTTACAGCAACCTTGATATTCTAATTTCTAGTTACCTCCCCTTCACAGTTTGCAGTATCATCATATACCTGCCATTATAGATGCATTCTGGCAGTGGTTTCTGTAATTTGCCATTGAACACCTGGCCAACATGACTTTTTTTCTTGGGGGGAGGGGGAGGAGAAATAAAATTTGATGGACTTGAGCCCACATTTTTAAAGGAATGAAGATAATAGAAAAGCCAAGATTAGAATCACAGTTCTCAAAATTTGTGACTGAGCCTATGGAAAATAGTATTTTAATTCCTTTACTCCAGTCAAGCTTAATAAACACTCTCAAATAATCCTTCCTGATAAAGGCTACAACAAAAAACAGGAGAGAATGTCTCAGTGGTGCCTTGCACAGATTACAAAAGTTCTAAAAAACACACATCTGGGCAGACCAATATTAACCATCATGATACAACAGAAAGTATATGTTTGTGACCAGCACTAGCTATTGAATTTGTAGAAACAACAGATCCTCCCAAAGGGGTAATCTATGACTTTATCTGCTGCCCATGTTTTAGCTTGCTTGGATCTCAGTACAGTGACCCAGTGATCAAAAACCCATATAAAATGAGGTGAGTGTGGGAGGAGGTAGTATGCCTGCAGTTGGCAACCTAGTTGTCACTCTCATTAATGGATGGCTTCTACTGGAGAAAAAATCTAATAAATGCATTAAGGTTTACCCTTGATTCAGTTGTCACACAAAGTTTCCTGTTTTCAATTAAAAGGCTATTAACGTTGATTTAAGATCCCCTTGCTGAAAAAGCAAGGGAGAGAGAGAAACTTGGGGTGATTTCTGTTAGTTGTCAGCTACTGTGTAATTGTGATTGTCTGGGGGTTGTTTGTACCTTTGTTCCCTGCTCACCTTTGATCAGCCTCCATTAGAATTGTGATCACCCTTCCCTGTGTGTTTAATGAGGGGCAAGGGCTGACCTAGGCAGAGAAGGCCTTAAAAGCCAGTGGCTGAACAACCAGGGGACTGTAAACAGAGGAGTTTGAGAGAAAGTTTGTAGGAAGAAGTTTGGGGTTTGTGAGGCCACTATGGTGAAGAGGAGCTGCACAACTTGTGCCAGAGCTGCTTCTTTCTCCTCCACCAGCACCTCTAACCAGACAGATGTTCTGACCATAGATATCTTTACCCAGATCCTGGCATGGACTTGCTGGGACTGTGGCCTGCATTTCCTACTCACAGGCAGTCAGGCTGGGGAGATCATTGTTTGATAGGTGCACCCTAGTGCAATCTCTCAGGGGGCATGTGTGAGAGTTACATGAGGTTTCTAGGCTTAGGGGTATCCATGCCCTGGAAAAATTCTTATAGAATCCATGAAAAGACATGCAAAGATAAGAAACTATCGAGGTGCTGAAGACTGCTACCACATCATCGGAGAAGGATGAGGTGGCTCTGGCACAGGGAGGACACTGGCAGCTGCTTACTTCTGGCAGCGCAGTGCTCCATCCCTGCTCCAATCCCACCCTCTGTTGTGCAGTACTAGACACATACAATGAGGTGGAAGAAGAGAAGGCATGCACCCCTGAAGCTGGGAGGATCACAACCATCACACCCAGGAGGAAATGTCAGGTTCTGGTGGTTGGGGACTCTCTTCTGAGGGGGACAGAGGCAAAGATCTGTGGCCCTGGCAAGGCCTCTTGGGAGGTATTCTGCCTGCCAGGCACCCGTGCCCAGGACATTATGGAGGGACTGTCGAGAATCAATCGCCTCTCTGACTAGTACCCCATGCTTCTCATCCATGTGGGAACCAATGATACTGCAAGAGGTGACCCTCGGCAGATCAAAAGTGACTACAGGGCTCTGGGAGCACAAGTGAAGGAATTTGGTGAACAGGTGGTGTTCTTCTCAGTCCTTCCAGTCAAGGATAGGGGCTTGAGCAGAGACAGATGCATCCTGCAGGTGAATGCCTGTCTGCAAAGATGGTGTCATCCAGAGGGCTTTGGTTACCTCGACCAGAGGGTGCTGTTCTAGGAAGAAGGACTGCTAGGCAGAGGCGGGCACCACCTATTGAGGAAGGGGAAGAGCATTTTCTCACATAAACTGGCTAGCCTAATGAAGAGGGCTTTAAACTAGGTTTGAAGTGGCAAGGTAACCAAAGCCCACAGGTAAGTCACAGTGAGGGAGACCTGGGGGAAGGGATGGAACTTGGGGGGTTCCGGGACTGTAATAGCAGGGACAAAGAGAGGATAGTCGGGACTGCGAGAGGAAATCAAATCACTGTCTTAGGTGTCCTAAGGATACCCTAATAACTGAGGTGCGTGGGGAAGGACGACCCTGGAAGAAATTAAGAGAAAGAAACAACAGGAGGGATAACTGACAAGGGAAAGTAGGGCAGTCGGCCTGGTATTTTAGGTACCTGTACACAAATGCAAGAAGCCTGGGAAACAAGCGGGAAGAATTGGTAGGACAAGGAACTGTGATATAATTGAAATAATAGAGACATTTTGGGATAGCTTGCATGACTGGAGCTCTGCCATGGATGGATATAAATTGTTCAGGAAGGACAGGCAGGGAAGAAGGGGGGAGGAGTAGTCCTATATGTAAAAGAGCTGTATGACTGCTCAGAGCTCCACTATGAAAGTGGAAACATGCTGACTGAAGGTCCATGGGTTAAATTTAGAGGAGAGGGCAGCAACGGGGATGTCGTGGTGGGTGTCTGCTATAGACTGTCAGACCAGAAGGAGGAGGTGGATGTGGCATTCAATGGACAACTAGGAGAAGCATCTAAATCACAGGCCCTGATTCTCATGGGGGACTTCAGTTACCCTGACATCTGCTGGGAGGGCAATACAGCCATGCACAGGCAATCCAGGAAGTTTTTGAAGATTATTGAGGACAACTTCCTGGTACAAATGCTGAAAGAGCCACGTAGGGGCCTTGCATCTCTCGACCTGCTGCTCACAAACAGAGAAGAATTGATTGGAGAAGTAGAAGAAAATGGAAACCTATGCAGAAGTGACTATGAGATCATAGAGATCAGGATCCTGATCAATGGAAAAAAGGAAAGAAGGAGAACACAGACCCTGGACTTCAGAAAAGCAAATTTGGGCTCCCTTAGGGAATTGATGGGCAGGATCCCTTGGGAGGCTGATCTGAAGGGGAAAGGCATCCAAGAGAGCTGGTTGTATTCTAAAGCAACCCAGCTAAGGGCACAGGAAGATACCATTCCAGTGTGTAGAAAGAACAGCATATGTGGAAGGTTACCAGAGTGGCTTAGCAGAAAACTCTGCAGTGAGCTGAAGCATAAAAGGGAAGCTTATAAGAAGTGGAAACTTGGACAGATGACTAGAAGACTTATAAAGATATTGCTGGGGATCACAGGGATAAAATCAGAAAGGCCAAAGAACAATTGGAGTTGCAGCTAGCAAGAGATGTGAAGGATAACAGGAAGGTGTTCTACAAATGTGTAAGTAACAAGAAGAGGATCAGGGATGGTATAGGTCCCTTACTGAAAAGGGCAGGCACTCTGGTGTTGGAGGATGCGGAAAAGGTCAAAGTACTCAATAGTTTTTTTTTACTTCAGTCTTCACAAGGAGGGCCAGCTCCCAGGCCTCTACAGTAGGTAATGAAGAATGGAGATAAGAAGAGCTGCCCTCAGTGATGGAAGGTCAGGTTAGGGACTGCTTAAAGAAGTTGGATGAGCACAAGTCTATGGGGCTGGATGAACTGCATCCAAGGTTGGTGAGGGAGCTGGCCAATGTGATTGCAGAGCCACTGGCCACTACCTTTGAAAACTCGTGGTGAATGGGTGAAGTGCTGGAGGAGTATGAAAAGGCAAATATAGTACTTATCTTCAAGAAGGGAAAAAAGAAGATCCAGGGAACTATAGACCGGTCAGCCTCACTTCAATCCCTGGAAAAATCATGGAGCAGGTCCTCAAAGAATCCATCCTGAAACACTTGGAGGAAAACAGAGTGATCAGGAACAGTCAGAATAGATTCACCAAGGACAAATTGTGCCTGACCTATCTCATTGCCTTCTACGATGAGATGACTGGATTTGTGGATGTGGGAATAGCCGACTTTAGGAGGGCTTTTGATATTGTTTCCCACAGCATTCTCATTGGCAAGTTAAGAAAGTATGGGTTGGATGAATGGACCATAAGGTGGATAGAAAACTGGCTAGATCAATGGTTTCAGCAGGTTCCCCCAATTCCCCATTACTCAGCACTGGTGAGGCCACACCTGGAATAGTGTGTCTGGTTTGGGGCTCCTCACTACAAGGAAAGATATGGACAAATTAGAAAATGTCCAGCAGGGGGCAACAAAAGTGATTAAGGGGTCAGGGGACATGGCTTATGAGGATAGACTGAAGGAACCAGGCTTATTTAGCCTGCAGAGGAGAAGACCAAGGGGAGGTTTGATAGCAACCTTCAGCTACTTGAAGGGGTGCTCCAAGGAGGAGGGAGGAAGACTGCTCTCAGTAGTAACAGAGAACAGAACAGGGAAGAATGGTTTCAAGCTGCAGCTGAGGAGGTCGCGGTTGGATATTAGAAAAACTTTCTCACCAGGAGGGTGATGAAGCATTGGAATGGGTTACCTAGGGAGATGGTGGAATCTCCCTCTTTGGAGATATTTAAGGCTTGGCTGGACAAAATCCTGGCTGGGATGATTTAGTGGGAGTGGCCCTGCTTTTAGCAGGGGGCTGGGCTAGATGATCTCATGAGATCCCTTCCAACCCTATGATTGTGTGATTCTATTGCTGATTATTAGACCTTAGTGAAACTCCACTAAAGCAGTTTAGTCCAGCACTCTGCTCTCTCTAACCCAAGTTATTCCCTTCTTATCTCACTTCTGTACTCAGCATTTCTAATTAATTATTTACTGCATCTGGTGTCCAATTCCTTCTATGCACTTTGTTTTCCAAAATATTAAATAAGAAAAGGCTGATATTCAAAGGGTCACTTAGTTTAACACAGATACTCCTGATTTGTCATGAATTCATTTCTAGAGAGGGTGGGGGCGTGGTCACATGTGTTGGGCCTCTTACCAAATTCGGTTTAAAGCCACAGCTAAGCCAGGCCTCATGGGAGGCCTATATTCCTGCAACTTAGTTATGCATCAGTCAGGGTTAGCTGATTTTCTTTATTTAAAAATTGAAACTACCAGGAACCTTTATTTTATGCAATAATTATGCTCTCCCTTAGCCATGTTTGTCAATCACTTATTGCATTGTATCTCAGATTAGATTATACATCTTTTATGCACATTTTCTGTTTTCTTATAAATACAGTCTTTCACAATGGGAACTCAGTCATAATTGGTGCCTCTTGACAGTGCTACAATAATCTATACAGAGATCAAGGATTGAAAGAACCAGCAAAAATGAAAAGCTGTCTCACTTTTAGAGGTGGTGTATCCCAGGTGTACTGGGGGTAGCAGAATAGCCCATACAAGTGATGCATGCAATATTCTATAGGTAAGAGACTTATTTGTGGAGCTGTCTATCTGATACATTTTGCCAGCAGCAAATTTACATAAGAAGAAAAAAGAAATGGAAAAAAAAAATCTCTAGAGTGAATTTTAAGGGAAAGTGTTATTATTATTATGGATGAGTACTTTATTTTCTGTAAAAGGGGCTATGGAGAAGGATAGAAGGAAGGAAAAAGCTGTATGTAAAAAGGGGTTGCCCTTCTAACAGTCAGACAGTTTAGATGAATACTTGAATTCATTCAACTATGTCACAATATTATATAAGTGCTGTAATTTGTATTGACAGCATCTGTTACTTGTCATGGCCCAGAGGGTGTCAAACTAGGTATAAATTTAAAAATGCAAATTTTATAGCTTTCTTTCAAAGTTAAATTTTCACATTATACCTGAAACCATGAATAAATTCCACAGGTTTACGCTTCCCTTCCACCTACGCAACACACATTAAAACACACAGAGTTTTAGATAGAACCATCCCTCTGTATTTTCTAGATTAAAAAAAAATGGATACACAGCTGCGAGGTGGTTGAATTACAGATGGAACTATTAGTATCATTAACACACAGGGGCCCAGTTCAGTTTCTTAATCATAAGGCCATCTTTCGTCTTGTTTTACCTATCTCTGCATGCATACGTAATTTCTCCCAGGCAAAACAGTCTTTCCTGTCTGAATCCAGAAAGATCAGACAAAGAAGTTTGAACACTGATAGCTGCAGTCTAAACTTTGGAGACAGAAGACTAAATTCACAAAGAAATTTAGGCATATTAACTTTTTAGACATCTAGAAAAATCAGTGGTATTTAGACAGTCTGAGTTCAGCACCTAGTGAGGCAGTCACTGAACTAAAGAATATTTTGCTATTGGACTACCTCATCATCTCTTATAGAAGTTGTTCCACTCTGGATAAATAATGAAAATCATGGAGCTAGAGAGAGACAGCATGAGAATGACCGGTGATCACAACCAGGATCCAGACACCCTGGTCCAATGACATTTTAATGTTTTATTCCACAATGCAGTAGCTAAGACACTCACCTGAGAGGTGGCAGAGCCCACTTCAAATCCCTTCTCCCACTCAAATATTCAAATACAGGACTCCCTCAATCTCTCCTATCAGGCAGGGAAGAGGGAAATGAACTCAGGCAAAATGTTATAAATTAATTTTTAGCCCATTGTTATAAGTCAAGTGCTGATGGCACCACATCCTCCTCCAGTTGCCTCATCCAACAAAAGGTAGGCAGCTAATTCATTTTTATAAGAGATTATTTAAGTGCTTAAGCCATTTGACCCCAGGGAAGGAGTTCCCAGGTGAGGGTCACTCGCAGACATAGACACTCTTTACAGCCTGGAATTAGGTGCCTATCTCCAACAGGGAGCGGGGATTAAGAAACACTGCCGTCATCAGCATTTCCCATTGAATAGCTTAGGTAGCTTCTCTCCCTGAATCCTGGTTCTTTTTCATTGGATCATATTCATAGGCCCCTCTTCCCATACATTGTATAGTTGCTTAGGCAACCAAATCAGGCTTTGTACCTCATGTGATCCACTGACAGAAGTCACTTAAACCAACATCTCCCCAGTGCTATTAGAGTCTTCTGATCATTAAATAGCTTTCGTAATTAGTAAATTAGCCACACAACAGTAGACAAATACTGCTTCCCTTGGATAGCCACATCCCTTGTAGAAATATGGGAAAAGTCAGAATCCCACAAAGAAATGTGCAATTATAAAATGATTGTAACCTCTGCACATTTCTTGTTTTAGATGGTCTGGTTTTTGTGTTGAAGTACTATAGGGTTTACCAGAGAAATGTAAATTTTCAGTAAACTATCACAATGTTGGAAACCTTCACCTGTCTGCCAACATGTAAGCCAGGATTTTGCTCACCCCACACCCTTTACTTATATACTCAAATATGCCTAGAATGCAAACAATACTCACTGTTGTGATGTCTTCCTTCTGCGAAGCACACAGATAACTCTCAGGACCAGGATGGTCTCTAAATGACTGAAAACATTCTTTTGCCTTCTAGCATAAGAGGCCTATCCCATGAGATGAGTAGATGTTGCTTTGCCCCTGCATAGTGGAGCGTAGAATTCCTCCTCTCCTCTTTCCTCCTGAATGCTGGCAGCTGATGCCTTTGTACATGCTGGCTACATACATCTGCTTGAAAGTGGGAAGATTAGCTTCCTTATACACAATAAATGAAGATAACTAGCTGAAGGGAAAACCAGCTGTGAAGCTGTGTGCTTCTGGTCAGCTGGACTTCCATTTTTGGGAAGCAAAATTGAATTTTTCTTTCTCTTATCCTGGAAAGAGAAACCGAGTCCATGGTTTCCTGAAGCCATAGGAGACCTAAGTTTCTTTCTCTATCCCCTCCTTAGTGTCCACATTTGGGGTGAGCACATGTTCCTGAGCAGTTCTAGTCACATGTAGACCATTTAGGGCATTACTGACTGGCCCAGCAAGACAGTCAGACAGCTGGTGCTGTAACTTCTCCTCTAGCCTGTCCTCCAAGCTCTCTGTATCTTTAAGCACAGAGTCAGGGCTATCAATTTAGGTTCTGTACCTTTGTCTCTGTCTGTGGGAGCTGCAGCTCTCAAATCTCAAAATGGAAAATAAGCTATAAAAATATCCAATATATCATATGCCTGAACTTTCCTTATTTTCCAGTCTACTTCTGCCTATAATATTGCTGAAATGGTATTAGTTACTCTCCTGATATGCATATACCATATATTAAATTCAACTCAGAAACATAAAACCTGGAATTGATTGCTTTAAAATCTGTTTTGATAGTAGTAATGAATTTGGAAAACCACATAGGTATAATTAAACTTTCCAAAATACATCTATTTCTTTATAATAACATGGGTGAAACGCTGTAAAATTAAAATATATTTATTTCAGTACCTAAATAAAAGTGGCCCAATATCCAAAGGTGCTACGAAATGGCAGCTCCCATTGATTTTAGATGAACTTGTGAATGTTCAGCAACTATAAAAATCAAATCACTTTTTTTTTTAGATGCTCAGTTACATAGTTTAGGAACTTAATCTGGGTATGAAAGTCAGGAACTTAGAAGAGTAAATGAAAACACCCCAAAAGTAGGAAATATAGAAATCTTTAAATTTTTGCCCCCAATGTGAATCTTAATCTGCCTCCTTAACCTCTTTTGTTCTCTGCTTACTGAAAGAAGAATCCTATAACCAAGGAACTATAATCTTCCATATTGTGGCTACACATTAAAAAGGTATGATCTGTGGTTCCTATGTACAATTACTACTGATACACACTATTGGTCTCTTTTCCCTGCATCAGACAGTAGAAAACAAATCACTTTAATCCTTTTGAAACTATGAGTTTTGTCACATCTGGTCTATGTGGAAGATTCTGTACACTTGATGTCAACATACTTATGAATTCCTTGTGCCTCTTTCCCATGTGATGCTTGGATACTTAAATCCTGTTTAAGCTTAAATGCATGGGAAGGAATACAGAGCCACAAAAGTATAGAAAACCATATTCATGCCTGTATCCTTTCCTGTACTTGTGTGTATGTTTTTCTGTTACCAAAGTCAGGTAATGTGCAGAGAACTCTGCAGGGTTTACGATTATGCTTTGCCTCATACATTCAAAACACAAAGTTGTTTTCCAAAGGATTGAAAATATCTGATTCCTATTGATTGTCAACATGCTGTGGCATGGTATGAAATCATTCTGGAAAGCCACTAACCTATGGAATTACTTTCATACTGCACATTGCAACACGAAGCTCACATCATTTACTTTTCATCGCATTGTCATTAAGCCTTGCAATATGAAATACAAAGAGTAAGAGTAACACAAATAGCAAACTCTCGGGATATACCATAATGCAGTGTAGGTTAATGGAAGCCTGAATCTAAAAGCATATTAGTAAACAACACTGCATCCTTAAGTGACCAGCTCGTATTTCTTTTTGCTCATGGTCAGGAAGTCTTTTTGCCCTTGTTATCAACAGCAACAAGCCAATGCAGCCAAATAGCATCATGTTCTATATTGTATTGCTCTACATAGCAAAACTTCATAATGGTTTTCAGTAAATATAATTTTAGCATCCTCCTGAAAATTGTGTTCTGTCCTTTTTAATCACATAGCATTCTCTTTTAAAGAATTTCATCCTGCTCTGTAGCTTTTCCTAAAGCTGGCCTTTTCTTTGATAAAAAATATTAACTTTTTTTTCCTTGTGTAAGTTCACCCATTTTATCAGCAAATTCATTTTTTTCCACCTATGAATGTTAAGTAATTCAATATACCTCCACCCTTTTATTACAACCAGAATTAGTCATATCCCAAGCTAAATATTTAAGAGACACATAGTGAGCATGGAGGTAACAAGGATAGAGTTATACTAAGTAAATAAAGAAGCTGTCATAAAATATCAAATAGAGTAGATGGCAAACTAAATTCTCTCTCTCAAGGCAATTATTTCTGAATCTCAGATCTAATCATTTGTGATTATGAAGACCAAAGTAAATGATTATTTGTTTTGTTTTATTTTTTCAATTGATTCCATCAATTTAAAGCAGAATTCTACATTGTAGTGTAGATAGTGGCGGACAAATATGTCTTTGTGCTGAGAGAATCAACACAACTATAACATTCCTTATCGGATTTGAATTTATTACAACAATAGTACATTTATATAATCATCTCCATCAGCCTGCAATGGTTGCACTCAGTGCTGAGATCCTATTTCTCTGAAGTGGTGCAGAAATGAAGCAGAGGAACTACATAAAACGTCTGTTTATCTAGTATTTATAGACCACCAATCACAGTAGTATGGAGGCACAAAAGATACTAAGAGACTTTGTGTTTTTTATTATTTTTTGTTAAATGTGCCTGGTTTCCAGCCAGTTTACCAATCTCAGTATCAGAATGGCCATATTAGGTCACATCACCTGTCCATCTAGCCCCGTATGTGGTCTTCTGACACTTGCAGATGCCAGATGCCTCAGAAGGAATGAACGGAACAGAGCAAGGATCCCTGTCATCCAGTTCAAGCTTCAGTGAGTCAGTGACTTTGGGACACCCAGAGAATAAGCTACATCTCTGACCACTTTGGATAATAGCAATTTATAGAGCTATCCTCCATGATCTGGTCTTCTTCTTCTTCTTTTTTTTTTTTTTTTTTTTTTGGAGTGAACTTATACTTTTGGCCTTCACAACATCCTGTGGTAATGAATTCTAATGACTGACTGTGTATTGTTGAAGAAGTCATTCCTTACCTTTGCTTTCAACCTATTGCCTATTAACTTCATTGGATGACTCCTGGTTCCTGTGTTATGCGAAGGAATAAATAACACTTCCTTTTTCACTTTCTCCAAACTATTCATGATTTTATAGACGTCTATCATATGTCCCTTCAATCATCTATTTTCTAAGATGGACAGAACTGCATAATTAGATGGGACTCAGAGAACGGTGACAAAAATGATTAGGTGCACAAAAATTCTTGTAGGAAGAGAAATTGAAAAGATTGGTGGTGTTTATCTTAGAAAGCAGATGAATAAGAATGGACAGGATAAAATATATAAAATGATGAATAATATTGAGAAGATAAACTTGGAGCTTTTCTTCTCCCTATTCAATAAAACAAGACCAAGGTAACACTCAGTAAAGTTACAAGGTTTCATATAATATGATAAATCTAGAGAATTTATTGCCACAGAATGACTGTTGAGACCAAAAATTTAGAAAGATTAAAAGATTGGATGTTTTTATTGATAACAAGAATATCTAAAGTTATAATTGTTAATGCTAAAAACAAATTGGAAGGAATGCAAATCCTCATTCTTGAGACATTAACCATATCTCTTTTGGGGATTAGGATGAGATTTTAATGGGAGACATATTATCATGCATCTCCTACTGCACGGTTCCTTCCACTAAGATCCAATGCTTACCACTCCTGAAAACTTGTGCTAGATGGACTATAGATCTGAATACTATGTTAGGAAAATAGGACTTACCATTAGAGATCTGATCCAAGGCTTATCAAGTTCACAATTCTTTCTTGCACACTCGCCAGCAACAGATATATTAGATGTAGGTGCAAGAAATGTCCTTATCTCTTGGAGTTAGATATTGACTTAAATCCTAAAGCATGAGGTTAGCATAAAGATTGTATATGATTGTTGTATTTAAAAATAAAATACTCAAATGACTGAACCTAGGGAAGGTATTTGAAGAATCTACCCACTTTAGTTGTTAGTCTTATCTTCTGCCAAGTTCTAAACAGAGTAATTCTGTTTACAGACAATTTCAATATTTCAAAATTTGGGTTAGTTCCCATTTGAAATCCACCCACTTCCCAAAATTTAGATTTCCCCATTAAAGAAATGAAGTTTTGCTTTGAGACAGTCTGCCTGGCAGACTTCCCCAGAATCTCAGATCCTGAAAGCCCTGGAGTCTTTAGCTGTGAGACAGTCTGCATGGTAGGTTCTTTCAGCACTGCAAACCTTGGAAGGTCTAGAATTTCCAACTCCAGCGTAGGTCACATCATGGGTTGCTGAGGAATCAAGGATCTGTAGTGGGACCAGAGCTATTGAATATATTAATAAATGATCTGTAAAAAGGGATAAACAGTGAGGTGGACAAATTTGCAGATGACACAAAGGGTTACACTACAGGACTTTGTTAAGTCAACTTCCTGAAGTCTACTTAAAGTCAACTTTATTAAGTCAACTTACTGAGTCCACACTTCTCTTAAGTCAACTTAACAAAGTTGGACTTAAGAAAGTGTCCTCATGAAAAATGTGTTTGCTTCAGTCAACTTTAGTAAATTGACTTAAGAAGGCACATGTTATTACATAGGACTTCTTAAGTCAACTTAGATGACCACATTGTATTAAGTCTACCTAATAAAGTCAACTTAATGCCTAAGTTGACTTAAAAAGTAAAAGTTTTGGGGTCTATCTACACTAGGGGTTTAAGTTGACTTAAGGAGGCTTATGCTAGCTTAAGTAACTCCCTGGCTACATTTAGAAATTATTAAGTCGACTTAAGGGCTTACTTAAGTGAACTTAATAACGCTCACTCTTTAAGTCGACTCAGGTATTAAGTCAACTTAATGCAATATGGCCATTTAAGTTGACTTAAGAAGCCCCATGTAATAACATGTGCCTGCTTAAGTTGACTTAAACAACTTTAAGTGTAAATTCACTAAGTTGACTTAATAAAGTCAACTTTATGTAGATTTTATTAAGTTGACTTAACAAAGCCCTATAGTGTAGATATAGCCATTAAATCTAGTTAAGGAAGCCCTCAAGTTGACTTAATAATTTCTAAATGTAGCCAAGGAGTCGTTTAAGTTGGCTTAAGCCTCCTTAAATCAGCTTAAGTCCTTATTGTAAACATACCCAAAGATACTTAAGATAGTTAAGTTCAAAGCTGACTGGAAAGTACTTAAAAAAAATAAACAAGGTGACTGGGAAACTAAATGGCATATGAAATACTGTGTTGAAAAACAGAAAATGATGCACATTGGAAATCATAATTCCAACTGTACATAACAAAATAAGGGAGTCTAAATTAGTGGTTACTCCTCAAGGAAGATCATGAAGTCATTGTGGAGAGTTCTATGAAAACATTTACCTGTTGTGCAATAGCAGTCAAAAAAGCCAATAGAACATTAGGGACTATTAAAACAGGAATCATAATACCTAGCTGTAAATCCATAGTATGCCGAGATCTTGGATACTGTGCAGTTCCAGGTGCCCCATGTTAGCAAAGATGTATTAGAGTTGGAAAATGTACAGAGAAAGGTGTAAGGGAAATTGGAGAAGATCACCGTACAGTATAGAGAGTGGCACCCCACTTGGATCAAAGCATGCCCTGTCCTTGAACCAAGTGCCTGCAGATGTGCACGGTGACCTGTGTATTGCCTTGTTTGTGCATGCACTGATCACCTGAGGACATGCCATCGGTGCATCGGCTGCAGCGTCCCCATCCCCGGCCGGGGATCCAGGGCTGCGGCCGTGAGCCCGGCCTCCAGTGGCCGCTTCTGGCCCCACCAGGCCAGGGTAGGCTGAGCCGTGCCGCACGGCAGCGCGGGCTAGCTGGCGGTAGTGGCGTGGCCTCCCCCGGCCCTATCCCAGGCCAGGGGGCGGAGCCTGCCGGGCGGCCAGATAGGCCCCGGATCCCTGGCCGGAGACGCGGCCGCCGTGGCCGCGGACCACCAGGGATCGGGCCCCGGATCCCCGGCCCGATTGGGCCGGAGACCCGGGGCACCAGCGTTGGGACCTGAGGCACGTGCCCCGTGTGCCCAGCGCTAGCGACGCCACTGGCTGTGGGGCTGCACAAATGAGCTCAGCACCTTGGGCTCCTTCTCTGGCCTCCTGCCCCAGCTTCAGGCAACTCCAGCTCTGTCACTGCCTCCAGCTCTGCTCTGCTCAGCTCCACTTGGCTCTCTGCTGGTCCAGCTGCTGTGGGTCTCCTCTGCACAAATCAGCTCAGCCTGGCCTCCCTTCCTGGGTCCTCTGGCTCCCAGGTGCTGGCTGCTTAGTGCTTCCTCCTTAGCTCGCCCCCCCCCCCACTGGTTTGCCCAGGCATGTCCAGCCTGCAGTTTCAGCTCAGGGGCGGGGGAGCACTCTCAATCAATCAGGCCATCCTGGGACACTGGCCTCTGCCACTGGCCCTGGGGCTGTCTGTTTCAGAGTCCTGCTTCCAGGCGGGAGTGGCCAATCAAAAGGCCCATTCACTCTCAGTAAGGGGCTATCTGTCCCCTTACATTTGGGTGAACGAGGTAAGCACATGAAAACCCAAAAATGGATATTAGTAAAATAATTTGCAAGTAAAGAAAACCACCACCATTGAAAAGCCTTGTACTAAGCCTAAGATTTCTGAAGAACAGAAAGATTCCTCTCTCACACAGATCTCAGGCAAGGGTGGCCTGTTTGCATACAGCAGTGAGGTATCATTTGGGAAACATTATGTGATGCTGGTGGTGAATGAGCTAACAGCCAGGGTCATTCTGCTGAAAGTCCACAAGTTATAATGTAGAAGGCCAAAATGTCTCCTGGTGGTGGGAGCATGGAAGTTGAATCTTCCCCAGTACAAAAGACAGCACTCCTCTGGAAAGCTGTGTCCCACAGCAGGAAACAGAGATGGTAGCTAAGAAAAATTTGTGAGGGTGCAGGAGTCTTGTTCTCACCCCACTACTCACTTGGGAGGGGGTGCCCAAGAGGGAATGGCTGACTCAGCGTCTCTGCATCCAAATACTCAGCCTGTGCTTCAGGTTTTAGGAAGGGATTATGCTTATCTTGATGTGATGTTCAAAATTAACTTTGCTTCTTTAAGCCAGGAAACTGCAGCTTGTGAATATTCCGTCCTGCCTTCAAACCACTTCAGGGAGTGCAGGGGTGGATTTGTGTGCCTTAACAGATCTCACCATAGAACCAGGAGAGCAGGCTGTGGTACCCATGGGAGTGATACACGTCGTCCCAGGGGGTTGTTACGTCTGTATAACACCGCAGCAAACCTCTGGTTACAGGAACTGAATATTGGTGAAGCAGTGATAGATGGCAAGCAAGCAGGGTAGCTTACCATTCGTGTGTACAGTCATGGTTTGAGCCCATACACTTTTAAGTGGGAGATCGGGCTGCCCGTTTGATCTGTGCAAAAATTATTAGCCCCCAGGTGCAGGAGATCCAGCCCCCCTGACTGAAGCTGTTACACAAGGAAGTGAGGACCTCAGCTCCACTTCAGGGCCACTAACACCAGGGCAAAAAGTCTGGGTGCACTATCCTGATAAACCACCACAGAAGGGAGAGATAATCACTTCATAATACGAAGTTACATATTGGGTCATGCTTACTGGTAACCCCTCATCTGTATGGCGTAATAGAGCTAAATTAAGCAAACAGTAGTAAAAAGTCTGTGGGTTAGGAAAGCATGCAAAACACTGAATTCTCACTAATGTATCATTCCTGTTTAATGGTGCATCAGGCACCCCTCCTCTGGTTGCATCTGATCACCATGATGCAGGCTCTGAACCCAAAGAATGGTGAAAGTCAACCACCTTAATAAGAGAACAAGAACCACCCAGCATCCAGTGCCCTCCCCAAGCACCAGGAAGTGCAAAAGTTAAATCCTTTGTATTGCAGGCTTGAAATGCAAGTAAAGTAATGGGTCTGTGAACGCAAGCTGAAAACATAACAACCACCTTCGGGGTTGTCTGGTATGTCTGGCTGAACTCTTCAAACTGGTCTGCAGCAATGACTTGGGGAGCAACCCACCAGGGGATCCATCTTCCAGATACCTCTCACAACCTAACTTTCCACTTCAAGGTGAATGCTTCCCATTGGACCAACTGAAAACCATTGGTAGAGGACACTACATTATTGCTGACCTTAAGGACACTGTTATTGGGCCCTATGAGGGACAATATAGGCATGCAGTTGCAGCTGGGTTGTGGGTCACTTTTGTGGTTATCGTTCAGAGAATTGTGGGAAGTAAGAACTATGATCCGAGTCACCTTCCTCAGCCCCCCAAAGTATGAAGTCCACGTGTGGCTCCACTGCTCATTTTGAGGGGACAGACTTGCCAATGCCTAATTGGGACAGGAAAATGTGATACCGAGACAGAGGAAGCCCGTCCTTCTGGGTGGCAGTAGGAAAAGGCACCCGGGACCAAATCCTCTCTGTCCTGAGAACAAAGGAGCCAAAGAGAGAAATAGACACAGGCACTGGGAGTTCGAATCCCCAAGCAGTGCTTGAAATGGTAATATCTGGGCTGATGCAGATGTTTGTGGGAGATAGGCAAGTGATATAAGGAAAGGGAGCAAGAAGTGAAAACTAGAGATAGAAGAGACAGTTACTGGGCTGTGGGAGAGGAATGAGTGGGCATGTCCCTTCCTTAATCCACTGACATACCCCTGTCAACTGTCCAAGAAGAGTGTGAGAGAAAGTGTCTGAGATGGGGTTTTTAATCAAATAGCGGTTGTCTTGACTGACTATGTAGGATGCCTCTGTGTGGCGGCAAAGTTCACTGGAGTGACAATAGCTCAAGCAAACTCCCAATGAAAAAGTGTCACTGCAATGCTTCTGCACTAGAGTAGGGGAAGGATTTATGCTAGCCTAATCTATGAACAGGCAGAGAGCCTGGCCTAAGTATATTCTCCTAACTGGACCCTTTGCCTGGGACCTAAATGGGACTCAGTATGTGACCAGTTCAGTGACCTAGAAATTATTCTTTAAGACTATCAAGTAGCCCTAAACAGGAAAAAGGCTTCTAGCCTGCATATCATACAACAGAAAGGGCAATTAGTAAAGTTAATGGCAAAATTGCAGTCCACACCTGGGCACCACTAGTATATGTTTTTTCGAAATATAGCCCTAGCTGGATTGGTATCTTTAATTTTCTCCTCCATCCATTTTACTTATTGGATTCCTAAAAATTTTGCTGTTGATTATTTTACTTGCCTGTTATGTGTGGCACCTAGGTAAGCGTATGCATGCAATTTACTTGTATATATGGGCCCATATTGTCCAAGTGGTGGTACCAAGGGCTAGAGTGTAAGGGAAATTGTGGAAGATCATTGTACAGTATAGAGAGTGGCACCCCACTTGGACCAAAGAGTGCCCTGTCCCTGAACCAAGTGCCTGAAAACATGCACATTGACCTGTTTAGTGCCTTGTTTGTGCATGTGCTGATCACCTGAGGACATGCACATCTACTTGTTTACAAGCATGTCCATCCTGTGATCCCTGTAAGGCATGCAATGTCAGCAAAGCATACATATGCATCCTATAGTTAACCAGTAGCTCCACACCCCCAATTAACCCTATATAATTGTAGGGAAGTCCAATGCATGGTGGACTTCACCAACGGACCATGAAGCTGCAGCCGGTGCCTCGGAAGCAATGCCCAGGAGCCCATCCGCTACCAGATTGGGGTTCCTAGTTGCAGAAGAGATATAAGAATTCTACCTCTTTAAAAAAAGAATCTTATTCTATTACTTGTGGTCACATTGTCACTGCCAAATCCAGCTCCCGTTCACAGTACCCCCTTTGGACTACAAATGGTAACAAAATGATTTGGGGTATTGAATAGCTTCTGCATAAGAAAAGATTAAAGAGAGATAGATTGAATAATACCGTATGTGGTATTCCAGCTAAAGCATTGGCATCAATTCATGATGACATATATATTATTGTAAGATGTCTTTTGGAGAAAAACAAAACAAAACAAAAAACAAACAAAACAACAAAAAGTGGAAGATGCAATGGACTGTAAAAGAAGTAAGATGAGAAAACATTTTTACCTTTTGTTCAATACACTGTCTTCAGCTCCAAATACTTTCACCCTGAGCAAATAAAGTTTCAGTGTCTCTCATGAATGTGATGGTCTCAAGGGATAGCATTAGGTTGGAAAAGAGGCAGTTCCCATGCAAATCTGTACCCAGCCAGGACCAGCCCAAGGGTTTTAGGCACCATAGACAACCTATGACTTTGCCTTCCCCCTAAAGCTCATGCAAAAAATAAATCTGTTAGTCTTCAAGTGCCACACAACTCCTTGTTGTTTTTTCACATTTAATATAGAAAACAATGAGGAAGTATAGAGTAAACATATTATTATTTGTTTAATGTCAAAAAATTCACTTCTGCCTAATTTGCCACTCTTAAAGCCTGACCCCCTAGGTGACTGGCTAGTTTATGCATATGGTCGGGCCAGCCCTGTCCTCAGCTCACAGATATTTTTAAATATTTGGACTAGGAAACTTGAATTAGCCTGACGTCTGATAAAGAGATAAGAATAAGAAAAAGAGTCTGAATAAGGGAAAAGCAGCAGTATTGTTTGTATTGTGGTCAGGGTGGATTAAAGGGCCTTGTGGCTCTGGGCTACTCACTTTCATGGCATCTCCCTGGCTCCCCACTAGCGTTGGCCCTCCCTTATCTGGCGCCCAGGCCCCCTCACCATGGTGGCCTGGGAGTGTGCCAGCACTGGGGGGAGCCAAGGCTCTGGGGCCCAAGGCCATGGTCCACGGTACTCCGATCCCACCCCTGGCATGTGGGTGCAGCCTCTGGTGCAGCATTCCAGAGCCCAGGGCACTGTCACCTGCCTTGCCAGACTCTGCCACAGCAGCCCTAGCACAGCAGCCTGACAGCACTCCAGGTCCTGGAGAGACCTGCTGGAGGTTGCACTGTGCACCAACTGGCTGTGCCCCCTGGAGCATAGTGAGCAATGCATCAGCCTGCCCTGCCCCAGTGGTAGACTTGCTGGCCCAGGGGCAGGGAAGGAGTGACATAGAGCATGGCATTTGGCCCCAGAGCACAGGAGTGCTAGTGCCCCCCAGTTCCCACTGGCACTCTGCTGGCTGAAGTGAGGCTTGGATTAATGAGGGGGCATTGGGGGCTGCAGCCTGGGGCCCCTCTCTAGGCCAGTACCCAGGGTTGCAGCCCCTAAAGCCCCTGCACTGATAGAACCTTCATCACAGCAGCATCTTTATAGCTGCATATAACTCACAGCCCCATGATCAATACAAACATATAAGTATTTTCAGTTTTCTTGTACTTCAAAGCTGGTATGAGGAGTGCCTTGTAGCTAGTCCAACTAAACAGGAAGTATGATGTGACAGGCTGCTACAGTGATAAGTAAAGCCAGGGGGTCGGCTCACACCTTTTCCACAGATGTAGCCCTTTTAGAGATCTGAGATAGACAAGGATCAGGGAAATAGTAAATATGGTAGAAAAGAAGAGGTTCTGGTTGTAAGTAATAGTTGGGGAAGACAAACACTTTTCTGTTCCCTTAAGTACCTAGAACCAGGAATCATATAGAATGAGTGGGTTAGGGTTCACTTTTCACCCTATCCAGTTGGGGAGGAGCTGAAAAAAGGGACTATCAAATATGCCACCTTCTTCCTCTTAGTGAGGTTCCACAACAACAGGTGTAGGTTTGACTCCTGAATTCTTCAAATTAAAAGAGCTAATTAGAGGGAAAGGGCCAGCACAGGGAAAACTGACTTACTGACTGCTTACAACTTGCTGCAGTGAGAACCTAGATCTAATATGACAATCTGAGGGAATTCCAACCTTAAAGAGAGATGAGAAAGAATATGATATGGAGCCCATATCCAGGAGAAAGGTCTGAGGACAATAAAGCACAACGCTGGGTGTGGATCTGAAGAACTTCCTCATTAGCCAGGCTACCATTTGTTAGTTATGATGTCAGAAAATGTTGAATGTAATTAAAACCAGAAGTATAAAAAAAATAAAAGAAAGAAGCCAACAGAACATTGAACTAAATAGCTGTCTTGGAAAAATAAAGCTTTATCAATGGCCTGTTTTGTTTGTTTTTAAGTAAACAGAAACTCACAACAGCTCCCTAGACTACATTGTACAAAGTGAGGTGCTTTAAACATGGTCTGTTTCCACCAGACCCTGAATCAGTGGCTGACAGTAGATATTGTCTTTGTATGTTAAGGTAGTCATTTCTTAATTCAGCAGATCTTATTGGATATAAAGTGTAGGTTTCTTATCATAAAAAAGGTCTATTATGAATGGCTGTCAGGAGACCAGTCGGCTTTCCTTGTTGGATAAAATGAAGTATCATGTCTTAATAGAGCTGATATTTTTGGCCCTAATATCAGACAGGAAATGCCACTGGATGGTGTTTGGAGTTGTACTAATTAAAGTGATCATACTTGATAAAGTACAGGTGTCTAACAATAACTAATTCTGACTGACCTATTCATCCAATCCAATGTTTTTATCATTGTTGCAGAAATCAATCAAAATTGGGCCCCCATTCATGGTACCGTACAAATATCGAGGACACTTTAGTGTTGCCATGCACCAAGTTTGTGCTTGATAGATTAGAGCAAAAGGGTGTAAGCATCTGCTCCTGCTCCATGAAGGAGGGTCCCTGGCAAGTACAGAGCCAAATGCTCCAGATCTGTATCCACAGTTGCACCTAATGCAGGGAGCTTTCTGAAGCAGTCAGGTATGGAGTGAAAGAAGTAGTAGTGGGGGGCAAAGCCACTGTCCTCTCCTGTCTTGGAGATCCTGCATCCTGACTAGCCTGAAGTGACTATTACAATAGGGGTAGAATTTAACATAGATCTTAGGGCCACACTAACCTGCATAGCTGACTTCAGGCATGCCCTGAAAGGTGGGAGTTGGAAGATGCTTGTTCTCTGTGTGGCGAGGGGGAGGAGGGATAAAACTGGAATAAAGAATATCTCTTAAGAGTTTATATTAATCAATCACTATAGATATTTCTACGGTGCCTATCATTGTTTCACTGAAGACTCTGTGGCTTTCATTACATACTTCACAAGTGTTGAAACAGCAGCTACCCTAATAACAGCTCCATTGTATATGGCTAGCTATCAAACGTCATGTGGGTCAAGTTTATAAACAGCATGATTTTGCAGAAGAATTTATCTTGTGATGTAAAATTTGTAAATGATTTGTTTAAAATATTCTAGGATAAAAATACAAATTTCACATTACTAATCCTAAAAAATTATATATTTCTACAAGGACTTGATAATTGCTTAGGTGACTTTTTGTTTCCCTAGCAACACAGCTTTTGTAAATTAAAGAACCCCATGGCAGGGAATGGGGGGGGGAGGATAGAAGCTTGCTGTTTGGTTACTTAACATGACTCTGTTTTCTGGAGTTACGTAGCATTCAGCTGGAAAAGAAAAATAAATATGTGGTTAAGGTGAGGAAAGGAAAGTGAAATACCTGCTGCTAGCCATGGTTCCAGATCAAATTTTCAGAGCACATGACAGTGCTTTCTTGGAAGAGAGACACCAGTAAAGGAACCCCAGGTAAAACAATCAGGTGCAGATCAGCCTAGTTCAGGTCAGAACTATGGAGAAAGGAGCTGACTGGGTTATGGAGACCCAGGGAAGCTTATTCTGACTGAAAACCAGAATAGGAGGGGACGTGAAAAGCAAAAACTACCCTATTCATACTGTAAATTTTGTTTTCCTGTGTCAGGGCTATTTAGTTGTCTAAAGCAAACATGGCCAAAGGCTTTGATAATTTATTTTATTTTAATGGACAAGAGAACTTGAAGCTAGATCCAAAACTCAGAAAATTTGTGAAACACATTTACTTCTGAGTTTCTCAAGCTAGGTAGGACCTGTCCTTCTCACTGTTGTTCTTGCATGTTTTTGTTTGTTCAAGATTAAAAGTTTGTTTACATCTCTGAAATTGTTTTCATTAGTATATATAATTTGTAAGTGTCTTGTCCATCCCTCTTTACCCATGCACATATTTAAAAGGTACATGTCTACTTGATAGGGAACTAGGAAAAAAGAAAAGAGCTAAAGGGATAATGCTGCCAACTTGAATACTTACGTTATTTGTAATATGGCTGTATATACTTATGAGATAAGGACCCTGAAAGCTTGTCTTTTTTATTACTTTTATTTTTTTTAATATAACAGAGTGACTTAAATATGCCAAAAATCTCAATCTAGCCGGGGGGGGGGGGGGAAATTCACAAATATTGAAAAAAAAAAGAATTAAGGAAGCCTATCTTGAGAATTATGCAAATTATATCATCTCCACAGACTCTGAAGATCTTAAAGCACTATTCAAATTGTACTTGAGCCTCTATGGGTGTGTACTATGAATCACATTGTGAGGACTGGGTAAATTACGGTACAGATTATTGTAGGAGAATAATCACGTAGCTGGTCAGTGGCTGAGCAAAGAATTAGAACCAAAAAACCAAGACTCTTAGCTCCTCATTATAGCCATTAAGCTTCTGACACAATATCAAAAATTTAAACATTTTAATTTGTGCATAAGATGACAATGCTCACTAAGATCTGTCATTGTCTTATATGATCTTGATGAAGATGTGGATGTAGTGTCACTAACACTACTGTGTCTATGAGATGCCCTAAATTAAATCTAAAATGAAAAGCATTACCATTTCCACTTCATGAGACACAGTTGTTGGAGAGTACAGAAACTTCCATACAGGATGAGGGTTGGTACCAGATACTTCAGAGGACAGTGCAATTTGTCCTATACATTCTCATCCTGGTATTTGATAGAAATTGATTAAATTCCTAAAGCATGAAGGTTAATATCCCTTCCAGAATTATGATTAATAATCCATCTAAAGGGCCAATCCCTTTTTGAATCTTGCAAAATTCTTGGCCTCACTCACTTCCTGTGGATATATATAAAGGTATTGTAATATTCTCCATGTTATTTACCATTCCATTACTGAGGCTACGTGTAAACTAGTGGTTCCCACTCTGTTGCTCAGGGGTCAAAAATAGCCTTTGTGATCTTTCAGAGTCAACTGTGGCTTTTCTCATGCTGGCTACAGAAAGGAGTCACTGCCTAAAAACCCAGGCAGAGCATATTTTTTATGAGGCTAAAAGCCTGGTGCAGGCTTCTTGCTGCAGCCATGGAAATAGGACAGCTCCCCTTTTAATCCAACAGAGATCAAAGTGCTGTGTCTGAGTTCTAAGGTGGTGGAGTCCCTTCCAGAGCCAGAGAGATCTGATCTCCTGCCCCCTTGCTGTAGAAAGGAGCAGCTGCCTAGGGACCTATGTTGAATGCAGAGGGCCACAAGACATGTGATTTTCCTTCTGCAGCCAGGAGGAAAGGAAATCAATAAGGAGGCAGCCTCCTCACTAAACTCTTTCCATCTGACTGCAGTGGGGATGGGACCATGCTGGCAGAGACTGGTGGGCCATCAGGGTTGTAAAAAAATATCTGTGGCCCTCAAGCCAAAAAGGTTGGGAACCACTGGTCTACAGTATGAGCTAAGGGTGTGAATTCTCTGCTCGCATATATATCCTTACATCAACTGTCATTATATACTCTCAAATAACAGTGTTGCTCCAGTGGAATGAGTTGCAGCAGCAGAGCCACACTGAACCATGATGCATCCATACCCACCAGCTTCAGGTACATGAATAGAGCAATTACAAACCTAGCTTATAATATAGGTCTACCTTTAGAGAAACTGGCTCTCTGGAAACCATATGCTGCTCACCATGCAGATAGTTTCTAGACATTCATAGTTAACAAGTTGTGCTTCATGAACCAACTGTGGCCCACTGTACTCATTCTAATGGTTTGACCTAACCCCCTTCTGTTAATGATGCTAGTTGTGCTAAGGCAGGGAGATCTCTCTGTTGCCAGAGAGATCAGTTCAACAAATGCCATGGACAAATGTAAATTTTTCCATAATCAACCTGTTTAACATCTTACAAAATACATGTCACAAGTTACTTAAATAATACAGGTGTTTTTAAATATATAGTGGTCCTCATGTAACATAGAATACACTTACCACAAATTATTTATTGCACAAGTGAATGATTAGATAGAGGATCAGGTAGTCACTTAGGAGTGCCAGTATCTTACTTGCAGATGGTGTTTCCTATTTCTATGGTGAATAAACAATCCGTGCATTGATTTATTAAGTATTTTTTACATGAATGAGAGGTAGGTGTTGGTGTAGGTGAAACTTAAATGCTTTGTGTTGTACAGTATTATGGGATACTTCAGAAGAGAAGTACTATGCAATTCAAAACTGCATCGAGTTAAAATTTTACATTAATAGTGAAAGGATGAGTTATGTGAAAAGTCTGAATTTTAAAACAAACTTTTATAATAATTGTGCATTAGTAATCTCCCTTTATTTAAACCATTCTCCCACCTGGCTGAAATAAGGTACCTATCTCTCTATGGGCACGTCTACATGGCTCTTTTATTTCAAAATAACACCAGTTATTTCGAAATAAAAAAAATTTGGTCTACATGACGTTTCCTTATTTCGAAAGGATGGACCTCGTCCTTTCAAAATAAGGATCGTCCTTCCGAAAAAGTAAAACCTGTCCCCCCTCGAAACGGCTATTATTTCGAAACGGATATTTTGAAATAACACCTCTAGACCTGTTGTTTCGAAACAACACCATTGTTTCAAAACAACTGTTTGAAACAGCGGTCCAATTAGCGTTATTTTGAAATATCTGTTTCAAAATAATGGCCATTGCAATCGCGCGGTTTTCCCTATTTCGAAAGGAGCCCTTTCAAAATAAGGGTTTTATTTCAAAGTCAGTCCTTTCGAAAGGACTGATTTCGAAATAAAACTGTGCGTGTAGACGTGCCCTATATTAAAAGAAGAAACAACAAAATTTCAATGAGTGTAATGAAGGTCCTCTTGATCAAATAATTCAGGGCACTATTCATCACACCAGCCTCTTATCCTTGGTTGCTTTGGCTGAGAGCATTACCTTTTGTGATGCTCTTTACCCCAGTTTCCTGGTCCAAGCACAGAAGTCTGAAGTTAACTTCAACTCTGAGCCACACAAAAGCCCCAATGAAAGCTTTGACTATGACACTGAACACATGAAATATTAATTCACTAAACTGTAGGCAGTCCTCAGTCTTCATTCAAAGCTATTTGTTAATAGTGAAGTTACAGATAACCTTCACGTCACCTACTTGTTGAAACGCATTTTGGAGATTATGCTGAAAACAAAAATAAATGGGTTGATGGAGGTGATCCAAACATTTTCCTTCTTTTTCATATTGCCAGAAAATAATCTTTTATTGCACTGAAACCCAACCCCAGCTACTCAGATGGTTCAAATGGAACTTAGCTTATAAAAATACAGGGCATTATTTTGTGAAATAAATGCAAATGCCTGGGTTACAACAATTAGTGCTCCTAACTCTAGTGGCATTTTTTATTTCTGGTGTGCCTTTTATTTGAAAATCTCAAAATTTCACAAAAGCCTTTCTAAAATTCTATTTCTAATTGGAAGAAGCCGTTTACTTTTTTTTTCCTTCCCCATTTGTGTAAAATGGCACCTTGTTTACTCCACATATCTGTTCTCTCTGTGCTTTGGTCATGCCTAATTACTAGCAAAGTCATTTTTCAATCCCGCAAAACTACTATCTATATAATTAAGGATTCTTTTATTTTAAAATTATATTAAAAAGAACCTAACAACATTAAGTTAAAAAATTCAGGGTTGAAAGTAAAAAGTTACAAAATGCTAGAGTGAAGCTTGCCTGCACAATCTTAATATGGCCTTCTTGGGTATGTCCACATGTCTCCTTTATTTTGAAATAACCCTGGTTATTTCGAAATAAAAGAGATTAGGTCCACACAAAGTATTCTTATTTCGAAATGGAACATATAGGATTTACAAGTCAAAAATCAGGGGGGAAAAATCCAGTGAAAGCAACTGCAGATCAAAACCACTAATTCTGTCTCAATACAGGTTTTCAAAAGAGTTATGTTCAGGTTTGCAAAGTTCATTGAGTATGATTTGGATTGACAGAAGAAACTGACTCCAGGGGATTGTTCCACAGGTGCTAAAGACAGACTGAAAGAGCATTCATTTTGAAATAGCTTAAACCTCCTTTAAATAAAAACGGCTGTTATTTCGAAATGGTTATTTCAAAATAACGCCGTTTGGACATGTTATTTCAAAATAACAATTATTTTGAAATAACACTTTTGCCCTTCTCCTTCCCAGGGTACCTTCCTTTTAGCCTATTTTGGGTGGGGGCATGGCCCAGGGAGGGGGCCATGTTGCCACACCTCCCATGGTGCCCCTCTCCTAAAGCAAAATAGCAAGTCCTGTGTTTGGGCATGCTATTTTGCTTTGAGCTTTTCCCTTAATTCGAATGAACATTTTCTTAATTCGAATTAACTTATTTCGAAATAAGGACTTTTTTTTGGAAGGTGGCGGGGGGAGAGTCAACAAACTGACTTACTTAGGCCAGTGAAGAAAAGATTTCCAGTGTCAAGTGCCCTTTACTGGGGACACACAACTCCAGCGCTCAGATAATTAAATCTAGTTAATAGTAGATCAAACAACACAGCTGATCTCAGTTGTTGTTTCTAATAGTTTATGCTGTTATATGTGAATTATGCACCCTTCTAGGAAGTCAGTCACTTTCTGTACCATATGTAGTTTCTGATTGTTTGTCAGGTATAGCACTGTCTACTTACTGTCTTCTAAACTAGGTTACAATATATAGATGGGATAGATCACATACGAAAAAACTGCATTCAAGGGAAATGTCTCAAAAGTCCAGCCACATTCTAATGGGAAAAGATGCTTTTGGGCTATGAAGGCTGTTACTTGATTGTATATTATATTAATTACTCAAGAAGTTCCAGTTACGACTCAAAGGCTTGGAATGTTCTTGTCTCAAGCCCGGGCTCAAAATAAAATAAAATAAAGTTTCATTGAGAATCCCAACATGCATAGCTGCAACAACCACAAACAACAACAACAAAGCTATGTTTTGTAATAGCTGTATTAACACAGCTAGCAAAGTTACACTGTAGCCCAGAAAGGTAGATAGAGATAATACAGAATGTATGTCTGAGCATCCATGTACTCACACCATCCCTTGGAAAAGAACCTGAAGTGTCAGTTGCTGTTGTCATCATCATCATCACCACCACCACCACCAGTGGTCTCCCTAGAGTGATATCTCCTAAGGCACACAGGCTGCCCTACAATGTCTATAATGTGTTATGCTAACAACATCTAATGTATTTTCAGGAGGGGTTTCTCAGCTTTTCCTTATTTGTATTTCCTCATCCTACTAACAATGGGGTGCCCTTCAATGGGCTACAAGCCTCTTTATCTCAACAATTAGTTACCATGGCATTCTTCTTGTCAAACAGATGCTGATGTTCCCAACTTAAAATATCCCAAACTGCTATAAACTAGCATCTTAGCACCTATCAGCTAGTCAGTCATTAAAACAATCTTCTGATATCTTATATGCTACAGTTACTTCTGATTAACTGTATGTGCTAAGGCCTTATCTCTTGTTTACTACACTATTATCTTACAGGCCTGAGGCCTATTGCTTTATTGACCTAAGTGATGTTCGTGCCTTATCTAGAAAATGCTTATGCCTATAGGCCACAAGCCACAAATAACTTCAGGAACAGCCAGAAATTAAAAAAAAAAGAAAAAAAAAGTACTTTTTGATATACAGTAGACTAAACACTTTAGAAATGGAGATGCAGTTCACTTACTCACAAACTCAGCATGATGAAAATGAAACACAGAGCCTTATTTCCTGCATGAACCATACAGTTGGAAAGTTGTCCAGATTGTTTCATTGTCTCTCTCTTAGTCTCATCCATGTGTTGAACAAACTGGATCTTCAGAGTAAAGTAGTAGTGTCTTCAAATCACCTATGGAAGATCACAGAAAAGAAAATAGGGAGCCACCAATGATTGGCATCTATCCCACCTATGGAGTTAATAGATTTCCATCAAACCTTATGGACAAGAGTGAAAAGGGCTGCTGGAAGATTCACATGTAACAGTGTAAGTCTCTCTACTTTATAAGGAAGTTCATCAACCAGTAAGATTAATACAGCCTCACTGTCAAACCCAGAGTTAAAAGCTTGACTGAAAAGGACACACAGACTAAAAGATACTGAATGGCTCTAAGCTTCATGTACTACAAATTTGCTCAAACTCATAGGTCCATGAAAGGGGGGCTAGATTGTATTCTGAATTGCATATCCTTAAGAAAATTTCCTGATATGTTCATATTTCAGACTCCTTGCTGAAAATGATAATGTGAGAGTCTGGAACAGCACAGCTTGATTTTTCCTATTCAAAATTAAGTTTGCAGTCCTGGATATTAGAAAAATAATCATTTGGTTTGCAAATTAGCAATCTGTAAAATGAACAAATTAGCTATGAAATACCTGAGTGTGACTATGTTACCATAAACCATGCCTAAAGGACTCGAGTACTGTGATAAAGATACTCCTACTGCAAAGATGTATGAAGCATAAATAACTAAACTGACTGAAAGAAAATAAATATGAATTTTAAAAGGGATAGCCGTGTTAGTCTAGTCCAGTGAAAAAACAACAAGGAGTTGTGTGGCACTTTAAGACTAACAGATAAATATGAAACCCACAATATTCCTTTTACATTCATTTTTCTGCCTGTAATTACACTTGGAAGAAATAATCAATAACAAGCTTTTTTTAATCTTAATTTTACAATTGCAATTTATATAAAAGTGTGTTAAATATACGTTAAAGAGTTGTACCACCCATCTTTAGAAAATAATGAATAGTTCTAACAATCTTGGGTGAAGAATGGTAATTAAGAAAAGTTATTAATCTGCTCCATAAAATATTTTGGATATCAAATCAATTAAAACTGTCTTTTATATGCTGTCAATTTTTGGATATCAAGCAATCTTTTACATGTCAAGTCAATTAAAAAAAATCTTGACAATTTTAAAAACTTGATTCCATTTTGGTTCTCTGTTTAGAGAATCTCTGTAAAAGCATATGTTTCCTGCTGCAACTCTGTAAGATTGCTTTTTACAGCAAACCTTAATGTGATGGTTCATGCAGAAGATGAAGGGCTGTTGTTGTTTTGCATTGGATTCAAGCAATTCCCAATGCAGGAGGTGGGAGAACAGCTGCAATATGCAAAGTGGCATTTGGAATGAAACCAGAGCATCTTCATCTCAGACACCTAGCATGCTTTTGGGAGCTTGAAAATAATTATGATCTCTCTTGTTGGAACTGGGTATTTTTGTCTGTCATTTATAAGACATCCCTTTAGAGTTAATATGTGGCTGATAATTTTCAAAGACATATGTGGGGGAAAAAGGAAAGCGGGAGGTATCTGTAAACATTACTGTAAAATTTGAAAACATCCTCCTGCCTGAAGAGGAAGCATCCCCTATCAAAAAGATTTTTCCCACACCTTTGAATGCCCCCTTCATGAAATTCACTACCTTGTCCAATTTTCTTCTCCCTCTCCTGCAGCAGAGCAACTTGCTTGCTTTGGTAATACTCACTTTGCTGTTTATTTAGGGAAACAGACAGGCTGTGTGTATGGCAAAGTGAAAATAGCCAAAGCCACTTAATCTTTAATGTGTGTTGTAGCCACAGCACATGGATTTCATTGGAGCAACTGCTGGAGGAAGACTTAAGAATGGAGAAGAGAAAGGGGGGGAAGATGGGAAAAAGGCAAAAAAGACTACTCAGGCTAAAATGTGTAACATCATGGCAGTCACTATACAAATTAGACAATATTCTATCCATAGGGAAGTAACCATGAAAATACTGGATTAAGGCTCTAAATGTGATATAATGCTAGGCAACCCTCCAGTGACACTCTACATGCTATCACAACAATATTTGTACAAAATATGCATAGTGTGGCTTCATATTATAGCTAATAATATGTTTTACATGTACATGTTAGGGCAATCTGCGAAGTTATAAATTCCCTGTTTGAAATTCCTAGAAGTTGCATGTTTAAGACTTTGTCTACATTTCCCACCATTTTCAGCAGCTGTTGAAGGGAGATATGCCAGTCACTTAAAAAAACTTCTAAAAAGGTAGCTGTCTTAGTCTAGTCAAGCAAAACAAGCTGTGGCAAAACATCTAATGGAGTAGATTTTCCCCCATGAAAGCTCATTCGATAAGTGCCACAGGACTTCTTGCTTGTTTTGCTTAAAATAACTTGTGTTCTTCCTTCGACTTCCTAATGTCTGACACGGTCACTGCACTGAGTCAAATGAAAATGCCTTCCCCTTGACTTATGCCATTCCTGTTGAGGAGTGGGGTTAATGGATCAACACCCAGGTCAACTGAATGGATCTTCACAGACCCGTCAGTCAAACTGGGAACTTCGATCTGACATAGGCAAATTTGTCCCTGTCAGTCTAGACAAGCCCTAAGACAAGTCAGCCTAGCTGAGGTAGAGGTGATAAATAGTTCTAGACAAAGGAATGTAGGTTTATCTCAGTTTACGTAATAGCAGTGAATAAAGCTATTGCGCTAACCAGCAGGGTTACTCTGCTCTTGAACTCAAGACAGAGAATTTAACATGGCTTCCACTCCTAGAAAGGCACTGGATACTGAATCCCCAGGAGGCCTTTCAGACATTAGAGAAAAAGGTAATTCTTTGGGAAATATAAGGAACAAAGACTCCATTTTTGTCCTTCACATGAGGAGATAAAGTGATTTGATATCTGTGATGGGTCCTAGGCAATGTAAAGCTGGAAAAAGATATGTTGGATGAAAGAAACCATCTTGCACAAAGACCTCATTTTGCTAGATTAAGCTTCAGACTTGTAGCTGTGTCTTTTCACTTCTATTTCCTTGTGACCATCTCCACCTTTATCTTGTTTATGTGGTGTCACTTACTGCATAGTCCTTTGTTAGAAAACTAGTTTTCCTTTTTTATTGTTATAAATTATCATTGTTGTGGAAGTTCAGTAAAGTGTGAGGTTCTAGGAAGCTAACAGGTGGGAGTGTTTTACTGCCTCTGCAAAGGCAGTGAACCTAATACTTTCCTCTGAGAGGGACTGGTCCTTGTAGTAGGATGATTCAGACTGGGGGGATACTAAGATCAGCCTGCACAGAATAACCAGGGTAAGGCTAGTGAGCTGCTGATGGGCTGTTGTGGCCAGAGTTCTGCACCAAAGCCAAGGCATAAGATATCCAGTGTTATAAGACAGAGTGACCAAAACTCTTATTGGTCTGGGTGAATCCTAAGGATGGGCTGTTCAAACCTGTTGTGCACTTTGATCTAAGTCTGCATCCATGGACATGAGTAGAGAAAATTTCCCATTAACTTCAGTGGTAAAAGAGTAAAATCCATGTTGAGCTCACTTATTTTGTAAAAATCTTTTCTATGAAGTAAAGATGTAACTTAATTTGCTTTCACTTTATTTCCCTCCTAAATGTTTAAGGCTAAGATTGATTCATGAACTTAGCCAGATGTGATTTTCGATTTGCTGTTGCAGTGTGACCTGATCCCATGTCTTACACTCCTCTGCATTTATTTTCATCCAATTCAGTAAGTTCTCCCCCTTCAAAGTGTCTGACAAAGTGGGATACTCTCCCACGAAAGCTCATGTGATAAATAAATCTGTTAGTGTATGTACACACACTCTTCTTATTTCAAAACAACAGAGGTTGTTTTGAAATAAGAAGCGGCATGTCCACACAACACACTGTTATTTCAAAACCGCTAAACCTCACATCTAATCGAAATAGCCGTTGTTTTGAAAGGGTTGTTTTGAAACAACAGCGTTTGGACACATTGTTTCGAAACAACACCATTGTTTCGAAACAACTGTTTTGAAACAACATGTCTGAACGGCCTTGTTTTGAAATAACCATTTCAAAACAACAGCTATTTTGAAAGCAGACTTTCCCTTAATTCAAATTAACAAACTGTTAATTCGAATTAACTTATTTTGAAATAAGGACTTTATTGCGAAATAACTCATTTTGAAATGGGTTATTTCGAAATAATGATGTATGTGTGGACATAGCCTTAGTCTTTAAGTGCCACAAGACTCCTTGCTTTTTTTGCTTTACAAGACTAACATGGCTTCCCCTTTGGAACTTCACTGACTTAGGTGGTCCTGGGTCACATCCTACTTCTGGACAAGTGACCAGAAGCAGGAAGTTCAGGAAGCAAATAGGCAGAGAAACTAAAGTGCTGGATGGTCTAGTTACCATGGTGACTGAAGCGTTGGGTAGCTTGGTGATTCTTGGCTGGTCACTACCCAAACGTCCTGCTTCCAGTCACATACCTGGAAACAAGAAGTTTGGGTAGTGATTGACTGACTGAAAAATGCCTGATGCTCCACACATAAGCAGAGTGCCAGCAATGGAAACAAACCCTTGGGTGGGCTTGCTTTCAAAGTGGATGGGCCGTGGCCCACCCATAGCTAGATCCCTGGGTTAATTTAAAGCTTTTGGTGCAAACTGAGCTAAGTGAGAGGGAATTGTCGTAATTAAATCACAAAATAAAACAGAAGAGTAAACATTTTCCATATTTTCTTTTGTTCCTAGATCAAATATACTGTCTGTGTGAATCTCTTATCCGTAATGGGTATATAGCCGAACATTAAGATGTCTTTCTTGTAACTGTTAATGGTTCTTTGAAACATAATCAATCAGTTCATCAGGGTACTGTCATAAAAATATAAACCACAACATGCATGCAAATTATTCTGTCACTCTTAGTTACTGTGAAGTATAGGAAGTGATGAAATGTCAAAGATTTTTTGATCAAGAGGCAGAACTGAAGAATTATGAAAGTAATCATTTCTAGCAGATGTATGTGTTGGACTGCTTATGTAAAAGTATTCTTTCAATCAATTATCACAACTCCATTTTAAGTACTTTGCATATGTTAGTGATTACGGAGATGCTTGTTAGAAATTGTATGTATGACATACAATTGAAGATTAAATAGTATTCACCAAATAAACACAATGTATGGGCTCTGGATGTAAAGGAAACAATCTGATTATTTCTGTCTTACATTCAAAGCACTTGATGAAATATAGATTTTACTAGTAAGAATGGATGAACTAATTCTGATTTTAAAATAAGAAAAAAATCAGAATTTCACCTATGATTAGGTTCAAAGAACTGGCTTTTTGTTTACCCTTTTTTGTTTTTACTTTCATGATAATCTGTATTTTCTGACAGCGATGGTTTACTATGTATTTAAAACTGTAGTGGAAGTGCTGAACTGCTTCAACAGAGCCTATTTCACAAGTTAGAGGCAGTGAGTCATTACCATAAATTTCACAATAGAAAGAGATAGAATAGTTTCATCATTGTTCATTTCTACTTTGCATATTCAAAAAGATAAGATAAGCATCCAAAATCTCTGGGTATTCTAACTTACCCACCTAACAGTAAGGTTGTCTGTCCTTGTTTACCATATGATTTTATTAGTATTTGTTATGTAAATCCATGCAATTGATACATATGTAGACTGTTTAAATTATATTTTCCTAGTGCTGATTGGGTAGAATATGACATCTAATAGGCAATCTTATTTATATCCCTTCTTTAAGCAACTTTGTTTTATTATTCAATCATCTCCGACAAGGACTTTGCAGTCTAGCTTTCTACATGTTCAGTGATGACAATTCCAGACGTCCTTGCCAACTTTTTGCATTGCTTGTCTTTCCTTATACTTGTAGTTATAGCACTTCCCCAAAAGTATCATCATTTTCCCTTGTACTGCTTAAACCTATTAATTCTGTCATGGAAGTTAATGCTGTAAAGGATATATTAAATTACACCGTGGTTGTCACTGAATCATATGTGGATACACAGAGAAGTAATTCACCAGCCACGTCCAGCTCTGGGTTGAATGGTAGCATCTGCAAGGCTGCTACTCCCTATCTCAAGCAAGTGGATAGAAATGGGGATTGGATATAGTCTTAGTTTGGCTTTAATTTCCCAATGTTCTGGCTGGCAGAGCTGAGCCAACACAAGGAAAGATGTAAGCTGCACTTTCCATATGACTGCAGAAAATTACTTACTTCTTCATTTCCCTTGGACAATTATTTCTGTGTATATCACATGAGTAAGAAATTGTTTTTTCCCCCCAACCTTAGATTCTGTCTAATAGCTTAAATTTGCCCCATAACTCCTTGCTATCTTGACAGATGAGTAAACTATATTATGGTAGATTAAAGTGCCTGAATCAATACTATTTTTCCTAGCTTTTTTAATGCTAGTATACCCAAAAGAATAAAACTTGAATCACAGACTTAAATTGCATGTCAGAATTTAGGGCCATTCCAACTGTGCGATATTCCAAAACACAGACATGGATATTGAGAATTTAAAAGAATCTGTTCCCTTGCACACATTTTAGACCTGTCTATCACTAACTGAAAACTAAATTATAATAGAAAAAACAAACAGCAGGTTGAGAAATAATATCTTTCTGCATGATTTGTTTGGGTTATAAGTGGGATATCAGTTCTAAGATGAGATAATACCGTGGACATAGTTTGTGGGGATAGGCAAGGGGAGCATTGCTCCCACACACAGATGCAAGGTATGTGAGGGGCATGTGGGGTCATGTGCCACTGTTCTCCTCCCATTTCTGCAAGTGGCAGCTGCCCAGGACTTGCTTTGCTTGGCCTGTCAGGAAAGCTGGGAAACTCTGTCATTTTCAAACTATACCTCCCCCTTCCTCTGTCTCATTTCTGACTCACTTAGCTACACATCTTGCCACAGGCTGGGCTTGAGCTGGGAGTGTGTGGACAGAACAGAGTCGCTTATGCTGCCAGGAGCTTGCTTCCTCTGAAGTTGGATGCCACCTTCTGTGTCCTAGAGATGGCTGATTTCCATTTGTGTGTGTGCTGAGCACTGTTTGCCATACCAGTAAGGCAGCCAGACAGCATGCGAGGTAATATGTAAGAAAAATTCCTGATATTGGGATTGTCCTTATAAAATCAGGACTTTCAATCACCCTGTGTAATGATGAGCACCCATTAAGATGGCAAGCAGATGGCAAGGAGGAGAATGTGGGGGAAGCTGAGGAGAAAATGGGACTCAATTGTACAAACAGCACAGGGAGGTGGTTCTGAGCTGCCTAGGGATGGGAGGGGTGCATGAGTGTGTGTATGTCATTCTCTTCACCCCATGCTGGGGTGGAGGAGGGATGTGCATGGTTAGGGGCGAACTGTGTACACTTGGGCATACAACAGAAATGTCCTCATGCAACTGCACCTCTACTGTTCTCATTTTTCTCCTCTCCTTCCTTACCACCTAGGCAACTAAAGAGCTCCATCCTGGTGAGTAAAGCCTGCCTCTGTGATCTATAAAGGACAGATTCCTGCACCTCTGAGACATCTGGGTTTGCTTTGATGTAGGTGGTTCAACTTTGAGGATGTGCTGCAACTGCTAGCAAAGAGTGTGTGGGGGGAGGGTGCCAAGCTGTCCGGGATGTGATGCCTTTGATGGGAGTTGGGGGAATTTGCAGTGGATGCCAGTACTGTTGTGTTTTTTAAACCACAGAGTGTTGTATTGTGGGGGCTTACTGGAAAACAGGACCCTGGCATGCTGTGTCTTTTCAACAGCAGCAGCAGCTAGGGCTCCTCGGTTAAACCAACCAGTCCCAAACCCATATGAATCGCAGCAGTCCAGGTACAAATCCAGGTGGGATAGAGAGCAGTGAGCTGGGGAACTGTTGTAAGAGTGTGTGTGTGTGGTGCATGGACGCACACATCACTTCCCCAAATATAGCAGTCAAACTATACCTATGGGTACTTATGTAAAATATAATTCTGGAAAGCAGCGATTTAGACAACGATTTAGATGATGGTACAGAGAGTACACTTGTAAAGTTTGCCAAAGATACCATGCTGGAGGGGGGGCTGCAAGTGCTTTGGACGACAGGATCACAATTTCAAAATGATTTGGACAAACTACTGAAATAGTCTGAGGTAAACAGAATGAAACTCAATAAAAACAAGTGCAAAGTACTCCACTGAGGAAAGAACAACCCATTGCACATATACAAAATGGGCAATGACTGCCTGGCAGAGAATACTGCGGAAAGGAATCTAGGTGTCATGGTGGACTATAAGATAAATATGAGTCAACAGTGTAACACTGTTGCAAAAAAAGCAAACACATTTCTGGGATGTATTAACAGGAGTATTGTAAGTAAAACATGAAAAATAATTCTTCCACTCTATTCCACCCTTATTAGGCCTCAGCTGGAGTACTGTGTCCAGTTTTGGGTGCCACAATTCAGGTAAGATGAGGACAAACTGGAAGAAGTCCAGAGAAAAACAACACAAATGATTAAAGGTCTGAAACACTTGGCTTGTGAAGGAGAGATTGAAAGAGCTGGATTTGTTTAGGCTGGAAAAGGGGGGACTGAGAAAGGACATGATAACAGTTTTCAAGTACCTAAAAGATTGTTGCCAGGAGGAGAGAGAAAAAAATGCTCTCTCTAACTGTTGATGATAGGACAAGAAGCAATGGGCAGGCTTGAATTCTGGTAAGGGATGTTTAAGTTGGACATTAGAGAAAAATTCCTAATATATCAGGGTGATTAACCACTGGGATAAGATACCTAGGCGGATTATGGAATCTCCATCACCTGAAGTTTTTAAGAGCAGGTTAGACAAACACCTGTTGGGAATGGTTTAAGATGATACTTGGTCCTGCTGTGAGTGCAGGGGACTGGACGTGATGACCTCTCATGGTTCCTTCCAGTTTCTGTGATTCTATGACAGCAGTTCAACTAGTGATCATCACAACATTATAATACTAGAGGCTTCATGAATCCTTAGAATCTGAGAAAGCCAAACTGGCACAGCAGAAGTTGTTATCATCATTGCAACAAAGATAATATTGCCTACAGGTTGTGCTGTGTTAACTATGACAGAGAGCAGAAAGATGACTGGAATCAGAACTCCAGTGATCTGTTCCTGACTCTGCCTGGTTACCCTGCACAAGTCATGTCACCTAAAATTATATTATAATATATTATTTTTGTTTGCTTTTGAAATGATGGTAACATAGTTGTCACTCTAAAAGCCACAGCTATCACTTTCTAAAGGAAATCCTTAGTCTGGATACACAATTGTATAAAGCAGATGAAAGCCATAGGTCAAAGCCAAGGTACACGTTTTTAATAACTGACAGTGATTAGTGTATCAAATTACCAATGTCTCTAATTCTTGATTCTTCAAATCAAGACTGGATCACTTTCAGAAAGTTAATACTTAGTCAAGTGCAAGTTTTTGGACACAATACGGGAATAATGGCTGAAAATTGTATGGTCTGTATTATATTGGAGGTCAGACTAGGTGACCTAATCACAGTGGTTAAAGTATAATTTGATGGGCCCTGGAATGTTTTTAATCTCTGGGGCCCCTGCCAACTGCCCAACCCTCCATTTTGCTCCCCTTACATGGCCAAGCTGCTCCTGCCCTGAGCACACATCTGAGCATGCTCAGGGTGGGATGTTTGAAAACTCCCCCAGCCTGGCCACAGTTCCCAGGCCAGAGCAGGGCAGAACATGCATTCCACTCAATTTTTCTATTTTTCGGGGCCCTTCTGGCATTTATATCTATGAATTGAAAGAAAACAATTGCAGTTTATAAAGGAGATGTTTTGACTGGCTTGAATTTCACAGACTGTCAGGTGTCTGTGTATTATAAGAAAGTGCAATCTTCCAAAGCAGAATGATTTCAGCCTGTTTCTCTAGTTTTTGTTTTTGAATGGGGACAAGCAGGGAACACTGTCAGGTTCTTATGACTGAAAAGTTTAGATGCAGTTTATTTTGGACTTTGAGAAGTAAGATCAGGTCATCCAGCCAGATTTCTTTTAAAAGGAATGGTGGTGCCTCCAGAGTTGAAAAGAGAGAAGCCATCTTATACCTAGATGTGTGTCAAAATCATTTTCTTGTTCTTTTTGTTTGTTTTGCTGCAAACCACTACTTGCTACATAATCAAGATGATTAATGAAGTGATTTAGAGAGCTGTTGTGAGGCTTAATTAATGTGTGTAACAAACTTTGAAGTCCTTAAATGAAATGTGCTGTAGCATTGCTCCCAACCTGTGGCCCGGAGACCTCTAGCATTCTTGAAAAGGGCCCATGAATGCATCTCACCCCAGTCACTGCTGGCCAGTGGTCCATGTTGGAGAGGGCTCTAAAGTAAGGGCGTCGAACTTACTGCCCACGGGGCCAGATCCAGCCTGTCAAGGGCACTGATCCAGCCCATGGAGCTGCTACTTGGGCTGTGCCTGGAAGCTCTCTGCAGCAGTGAACTCCAAAGAACAGACTCCCAGCACAGCAGAGCCAGGTGTGCTTCTGACTCACTCACTGGATCCAAGTCACAGTGCAGGGGAACAAAGGAAGCACTCCAGCCAATCCCAGCTCAGGTCTGCTGTGGTCTGCCAACCAATCAGTCTCAGTCACAAAAGGCTAGGCCACCTCCGGAGAGCCACCACACTGCCTCCCATCCCAACTGTTCATTGTCAGTTAGTCAGCATGATAAGTTGATTGACAGCACACTGCATGAATCACAAATAAAAAAGGAAAAAGTGGCTGGGGCCACATGGTAACAAGCCAATCAAAGCCCATCTCAGACTAAGACAACCAAAGGCCATTGTGAATGACTGACAGTGAGTGGGCTGAGAGGGGGAGAGGCAGGAGTTCCAGCCAGCTTGTGGTTGACACTGATTTTTTGCCTGCCACCACAAGGTAGAGGAAGCGGAAAGGGAAGGGAAGGAAGGGAAGTCTGGGAGCCAGCATGAGGAAGGGGGACCCACAGGGCTGGGGAAGGGGAAGGGAGAGCCTGCAGAGCTGGGAAGGGGAGCCCATGCCACTTTGAACCTGGAGGGAGACAGGGTTGGGGAGCCCCTACGGCCACATGGCCCACAACAGATGTTCTGCCCTCCAGTATGGCCCTCATAGATTGAATAAGTTTGACACTTCTGCTCTAAATGAATTGTGTTTGGCTGCTGTGAGCAGCCACACCCTGGGTATTTCATCATCCCTTGGGAGCAGGCAGGGCCGAAGTTCTCCACTGCCTGCAGTCAGCGAGAACAACTGTTATCATTTGAGGGCTCACAAAATTATTTGATGTTAAAAAGGGGTTCTCTTACTCAACAAAGATTGGGAACCACTGTGCTATAGAAATGTACTTAGAGGGTCAACTCTTGACAGAAAGAATAGAAACATTCTTGCACTTGTTTTAATACAAACCACAACAGCAAAGAATTTCCATAACTGCTTTTCTGTGCAAATGAGCAAAGCTAAAATAATACTAAATACAGTATATAACAACATAATTGCATTGCTCTCTAGTTATTTTTAATAAAATTTTGTTTTGCCTTTAACATTGTAAATGCATATAAAGCATGTATGTTTATACTTTGATTTCATTCTAACAAAAAGGCAAAGGGGAAGGAAAATAGTGAATTCTAATCTTTGGGGTTTTATTGCTTCATTTTTCTTAAACCTTTGATCCTATGTTCTCTCTCTCTCTCTCTCTCTCTCTCTCTCTTTTTTTTTTTAAAGTGGTGCTAGGAAATTCTCCCCCACCCCCACCACCTTCACTCTTAAATATCCGTTGGCTAAATGACTGCCCACCATACTTAATCAGGATTACTCTGTGCTCAGAACAATTGTCAAAAAAAAAATTTCTCTCTGTTTCTTGGGAACCAGTAACTTAAACCAAACCTTGAACTTCTTATACTACAGGAACTGGAGCTGGGGTCTGGGATATAAAGCAGAGCCAGCTATGTGGAGCATTAGATATTGTGTTTTAGAGAAAAGTGACTCTGGTAAAGCCTAAGGGTAATGGGCTCTGGGACATGTCATAATTATGATTCAAAATAGACTGGCATATGTTCTTTCCAATAAATGCTGGTAACTGCAGACTTTTGGCCAGAGGACCATGTATTGATCACACCCACTATCCATTAGAATTCATTTCCATATTCTGTCCTTCTATTTGAATATGTAATATGCTGGCTAGTCCTGTCTAGCAGTCGGTGGAGGGCTACATGACAAAACCTTTTGAGAACAGAGCCCAAACAGAAGAGCTGAGCTGGCGATAATAGAATGTAGGGAGTGCCACTTTCATAGGATGTCCGTATCTTCCCTTCCCTACCCCACAGCTGTTCCCAACCCCTGTACATGCACATAAATTTTAGTGCTCCACATCAGTGGCTCTCAACACTTCTGGACTACATTAGCCCTTTCAGGAGCCTCATTTTTCTTGCATTCCTGTAAGCTTCACCTCATTTAAAACTACTTGCTTACAAAATCATACGTAAAAAATACATGTCAGATCATACTATCAAATGAATAACTGATTACTTTCTCATTTTTACTATAGAATTATAAAGTGAGTCAATTGGAATATAAATATTGTACTTAGATTTCAGTGTATATATAGCAGTATAAGCAAATCATTGTATGAAATTTTAGTTTGTACTGACTTCACTAGTGCTTTTTACATAGCCTGTTGTAAAACTAGGCAAATATCTAGTTTGATTAAAACAACTAGATGAGTTGATGACCCCCTGGAAGACTTTCGTATACCCACAAGGGTACACATACCCCTGGTTGAGAACCACTGCTCCATGCCATCATGGATCTAGAGGGGAATAGGCCCAGGGGTAAGAAGGAGCAAGGATGATGAATATTCACTCTGGGGTATTTTCAGGAACTTCACCCTAATTACTTGGAGGGTGGCTGTCTGTGTGCAACTTATTATGATCATCAATAGAACATGAGGTGCATAGATTCACAACTCATGGATGATAATAAAAAATAATTTATTGTAACCTTTCTATGTCTATGGGGCAGGCTCAACCAAACTGGGAACAAGAGGAAATGCCATGTGACTTCAACTATTATTTTTTCCCCTCAGCAAATTAGATATAAACTTAAAGTGAACCATAAAAAGATGCCATAAAATTTCCACAAACTTCCAAATAGAACCAAAAATTAAGTGTTCAGTTTTCGCATGTTCAGATCATACTAAATTCACCCTTTCCCAGTCCATAGGGCTTCAAAGGAGAAAGGCACCTACCCTTACCCAAGTCACTGCTTAGGGCTCAGGATCACCCATTCCCAGACCATAGAGCTCCGGGTGTAACGTGGTTAATTAAAGAACCTACCCATTCCCAGTCCATAGGGCTCCACGTATGATTTTCTGTGGGTTTGCAGGATCTTTTACCAGGAAGGAGTCTTACACAGTAATGTCCTGATTCTGAACTTATCACCAATCACCAAAGCAGAATACACGCACTAAGCATACAATGCTCACTACTCTCAATAAGGCAAGCTTCTGCTGATGGCCAGTCAAAATTAGATCATCTAGGGACTCTAGCTTCCACACAGTGTGATTCCCAGGGTGCAGACATGTGGCAGCTCTGATCTGGACCTGTGTCCTGGAGTTAGATTCCAGAGAATTTTCTTTTGGACCCCACTTTATAAATTAAAACTTGGGTCCTGCTTAGCTGTACCATAACCAATCATTTTAGACTAATACTACAAAACACCAATCCTAGCACACTGTGAAACAGTCCTTTAAAACTAATTGTATCCCACCAACTTAACTGATTTAAATAAGGCACTTAGTTATGTAACAGACAGACACAACTAAAGAACAAGACAGAACTCATTTAGATATACAATAGAAAAGCAGGGCGTATAAAGATAAAACAATAAGAAGCGTAGGTTTAGAAATGACAACTGTTGACAAGTTATGCCTTTCCAGACAGAAAGTTGTCAAGCAAAGTTTTCTTTTAGTATCTAAAACTTTGTTTCTTTATCTGGTGGGGGCAAGAACCATTAGGATAACATCATCTTCTCAACAGCCAATTACATTGTTTTGAAGTAGCTTCAGGAATGTGAAGGTGTGACAACATGCTATATAGATCATGGCTGCTGTCTCATATGGTTGTTTCTACTTGGCCCAGAAACAAGGCCTAAGACTAACCAAAAAAACAAGGCCTCAGACCTTAAAGTCTATTTTCCATTCACAGGAAAATTTCCAGGACCTGTATAGCACTAACAGGGTTACTGATCCAATCATTTTCCCATTAGCTAGCCTCTGCTAACTACATGGGAATGCATTCTCTGTGTTGTCTCAAAACTTGGGAAGATAAGATATTGCTCAGAGTAAATTATATGATAGGATGTGGACATCAAAGGGAAATATGTACCACACAACATCTAGTCCCTCCACCTCATCATAACCACCCGTGATCTATAAATGTTATCTGAGCTTGTACAGAGATGATTCAAAAGGGACAGATGCTCTATGCAGTATGTGGAAGGATAGATACTGCTATTTGACTGCCTTCTGGTTATTTCTTTAAAATTCCATCAGGTACAGTATGTTCCCAATTTTATTTACTCCATACAATTTTGGGAAGAGAAGTTGGTCCCCCTGTTGGATGTGGTTCTGTCAGGAATCTAAAATAGACTTCCTCTAACTAAAAAAAAATAAAAAATAGAACAACAGGGAACAGAAATGGGTTCAGCTAAACTAAGTACTGACCCTAATCTTAAACAGAGAAACAAATTCTTTAGAAAACCAAACGTGACTACAAATAGGATAGTTGCGGGGCCGTTATTCAAATTTAGGCTCCTCAATTCCCAGTGTTATACTGTTTCTGTTAGATCATGGTGCATCCTTGAATGACAGTAGTTGTGACACAGGAATTACAAGGCCTAACACCAGCAAGCATGTGAGCCTATCCTAACTGAGTGAGAGAGTCATGTGGCACCTTCCAGACTAACAGAGTTTTTCAGGCATAAGCTTTCGTGGGCTCCAACCCACTTCATCAGATGCATCTGATGAAGAGGGTTGGACCCCATGAAAGCTTATGCCCAAAGAAATCTATTAGTCTATAAGGTGCCACAGGACTCTTGCTGTTTTTGCTGTACACAGACTAACACGGCTACCCGACTGGTGATTTCTATCCTAATTGAATACAGTAACAAATCAGAATAGAACTTTAATTTTTTAAATATTTTGCTTAATGTGAAACAGAGCTCTTTTAATATCAGCCAGTTTCTTCTAGTTGAGGACAGAGCCTCCTAACTATTGCAGTGCTCCTATAATGGGCATAGAACCATAGTTTATCTTCTACCAGGGTGCTATAGGGCCTTTTAAGCCAGTCACAAAGTGAAAATATCAATCATGAGGCCATAAAAACCTATAAAACTCAGAGTTGCTGAAAGCACTCAAATGAGCTACATTGTTTTGCATATAGTTACTTGTTTGCAAGTGTTTTATAAACCTGAGCAACTAAAATGGAAATGTAAATGCCAGCAATATGATATTTCACTCTCTCACTGTGGCACTTAATAATTTCAGTTGTACATTTCAATCAAATGCACACTGCATTTAATAAGGAACTTTATGTAGTTTTCTTTTTCAATTCAAGGCGATTAGTATTCATTCTGTAGAAAATACAAGCAGAATGGTTACACAAAAATTGTTTCAGAACCACTATAGGTTATATTAGTATATCAGTGTGTTTAGAAGCTGACCTTCAGAAATTACTTGAAATTCAAACTGGAAAGTAAAAGAGTAGTTCTTCTTCACCAGACAATATACAGCAGTCTGTAACACAAACAAAATATAACATTTCACTTGCACCTCAGTACTCCCCTAAGCAAAGGTGTGTTTACTGTTTTCAGCAGGGGACTACAGAGGTGTAGACCTTAATTACATGTGTGCTACACCCACAATGTATCTTGTCTCCATTAGAGATGCTCTAGAATAGACACGGATATCTCAGGACCATGGCACAATGCTTGCAAATACAACTCATGTTGTAAAAAATGTTTATGATCTTCCACCCACAGGAAGAATCTGATCAGGTTATTAAAGTTCAGATAATATAGTTCTATTTTTTTCAATTTATAAGATAAAAAAGAAAATAGTAACTTTCACATTTATCTACAGTCATTTTTTCCACTTGTCCATCTTACTTTCAAGTAGTCATTCATTAATAAAATGCTACAATGTTGGGAAACATAGGGATATTTACTTGCTTTTGAAAATGTTAATATCCCATGTAATGATATGGACATATTTCTGTGAGCCTTGAAAAATCAAGCATTTACAAAACTTAAATCATGAATCAAATCTGATCTGACAGATTCCTTTAAAACACTGACACCCTTGAGAATTACTATAAGATATATTCAGTAGGATGTTGATTTATTTATTTGTATAACACTATAAACAGAAGATAAATAATTATCGTTTGACAACATCAATATCAAATAAAAATGCAATTTTTCCCCTAGCACTGCAGTATAGGAATTTATTGAAACATTGGTGTTATAGGTATGAACTTCAAATATTATGCTTTTTCTGCAGTATTTAGGTAAAACAAGGAGTTGTGAAACAAGTGGGGGTCAAAGTCTCAACTTGCATTAACTAGAATTCAAGTCAATTAAACTATGCTAATTTACACCAGCTCAGCATCTGGATTTCAAAGCTATTTGACTTAAACTGTTAAAACATTCTTAACGTTATTGTGATGCTTTAATTATTTATATATTTGAAATTTAAACAAGGTGATTACTATTTTTTATCCAATTTTAGAGAAAGATAGCCTTATGATAAACCTAAATGTAAGCAATATGTTTCTAACATGAGTGTAGTATGCAGTTATTCCATTTTGCTGTAGAAACACAAGGAAAGTCTCATTTGTGTGACATATTATATCTGAAATATCAGATAATCTCTATTTATAAACCTCAGAGTGTTTCCTAAATGCTTCCTGGAAATCTTAATGAATGCAACTCCTTTTCACCTAATTTATGCAACCTGGGCTCTGTCCTGAAGCTGTGCAATCATTTACTCAGGTGACTAGTCTTTATTCCAGTAACTGTCAACAGGATTATGTAAGAAGATCTCTGAAGTAGTTATTTACTTTGTGTGTTTACAGCAGTTAGCACAATGGGGATGCCCCAGTCTTAGTTGGGTTTACTAAGAGCTAATACCACCCAACTGACTAAGGCATATTCACCTATGTAGGGGTTCATAAGAACCCGACTTATTAGAAATTCTTCAGCCTGGAGGTGGAGAGTCATTGACATCTGATGGAATGTGGATGATATAGAAGGTATACAGTACCTAATCGGTTAGGTGGTGCTGAGTACAACCCAGGAAACCTAGGGACACGTTCCCAGGTGGTGTAATAGTGAGTTAAACTGGGTTGTAATTAAAAAAGATCCACCTCTACTGGAGTTGTAGGAGAGGTGAGGACCAAACATTTGCTTAATGAACTGGAAAATTCCTTAGCTAAGTTAAATTCTGTGTTTTTTTTCTCCAGTTACATTTTCTTCAGGAACATGTGATTCACTACCACCAACAAATCTCACTGTGGTCATTTTCTCCCTACTCCTCCCCCCACAAGGATGGCTTCTAGGCTTGTTTTATGGTGAAACATGAGTGTTTTATTATATTTAGATCATCATCATGAAGTCAATGAACTGTTTCATCTTTGCATGGAAAATATAACACAGGAGTGAGTCTGAGACTGGGAGAAAATCTTCAGTTTTCTTTCCTTTACCAGAGGCTTGATTGCTTGTAGGTCTTTGAGTAATCACCACAGCTCAGGGCTATTCACGCTGAGGAGTTATACCTCCATACCAGCTTCAAGGACTATTCAGCCAGATCCCTCCAGACCTCTAACAATGCACTTGCATTAGAACTCTACTGACCCTGTCCCATCTGCCAGCAGTTGCCCAGTAATCTTACTTTAAAGGATGAGTGATGAGGGGAGAAGCAAGGATGAGCAAAAATTAAAGCATTACTTACATTACATTAACTTCTCTTCAGATTCTGTTGCACACAGAACATCTATCCTACTGACTCTTCTTTTATTCATACATTAATTCCAGCACTTGAGGAGGGGGAGAATGGAGTCATAAGGTATGACTCCACTTGTGTGAGGGAGGCAGAGAATTCAAACATATATGAAAATTTCTCTTTATTATCTCAGGTAATAGGATTCCTCCATATATGTATATCACATTATGTATTTGAAACTTCATTGACTTCTGGAGTACCCTCAGGGTCTTCTCCAACATTCATAAAAGGTGAGGGTACTATTTTCTTTGACATAAATAGAAGTAATTTCAGAGCTGGAAAGGGGAATACCTAAGCACAATATTTAATTTAAAATATACAGTCATGGATGAGCAGAAGTGAAATTCTGACCCAATGACAAAAATCCAGCTGACTTTAGCATGGGCCAGGTTTTCACCCCTGGAGTTTCTCTTTCCTGAGCTATCTAGTGAAGCAAAGGATAAGAGAAATGCAAGAGGAAAAGTGAGAATAAGACAATGAAATGGAGGAAATAGTTTTGTTAAACAGACAAGTTCCAGAAGAATCAAGGTAAAAATGTAAGTGTCACAACTGAAAGCCTGGAGCCAAAAAGCAAGTGGAATTGAGTGATTGATTATACATAAAAGACAGGCATTAACAGAGCTTGTTTGTTCCCAGCACCTCTGCATATTATAAAAAGGTCATAGTAGAGAGGAAGTGTGTGATAAGGAGAATAATATGATGATTAATATGTTCAGCATGTGTGCAACTCTCAAATACAGTTTCTGAGTTAGAGAGAAATGTTTAAGAACTCTTGTAATGCCCCTTAGGCTATAAATGTACCAATGATAACTCTGACCCTGTGGGGCTCCTTCTACTTTTAGTGATACCTTATTGTTTCTATCAAAAGCACCAAACAATTAGTATCCTTTGTAAGGATCTCTGCAGAGTGATTTAATTTTTCACAAGAAAGCTGATCAGGAGTTTTGTTGTATTTCATTGAAGATGCTAAACACAAAATAGAAAAGCACAATCAGGTCTTATATCTTGAAAACACAACAGAATAAATGTATAAGTACTGCATACCTGTTTCCCTGCACAGCCAACAATAGACAAATTACTCTTCTGATCCACTTATGACTGGTTTAGTTAACCTATATAGAAAATTGGTTCTTATAGATGTCTTAATTTACAAAATCTCTTTTCCTTTTTTTTTATCTTTCTGTGAAACACTTAACTCCCATGTACATCCTTATGGCCTAATTTTGTATTATTTATGTTTACCCTTCTAGTGGAACCATATATTGTTTAATACAAAATGTGTCATGTAATATGTTTTTGGAATACTCACGGTATATTGTTATAGTGATATGTTTGTTGCAATGTCATGTGTATAGTTATGAGGCTTTGGTATGTGACATTCCCAGATATGTGTCTCCTGGCTTGAGACAGATGTAGGCAAAACGCTACAGCAGTGGTTCCCAAACTTTTTGAGTATGAGGACTCCTTTTTAACATCAAAAAATTTCATGCAGCCCCAAATGATAATAGTTGTTCTTTTAGTATATATTGATTAAGGAAGTACATGATAATAAAAGGGTAATAAATTCAGTAATCCTTTTAAATGAATTTGTATTTTATTAATCACAACAGCACCTATATACATTTGAAAAATAGTAAAAAAAAAACACCCCCTCCATTACAGAACACAGCAGCTGATATGAGGCATAAGATCACGGATAAACTAGCTACAGTCAACCCTCGAGACCGATTACCAAGGCTCATTGGAGAAATACCATCAGATAGTATGCTAGAAGATGCCAATAGAGCCCTAATGACAATACCTACTACCACCATCACTGAAACCAATGAACTGGTATACGCTACAGCCTCTGTAATCCTGGAGATGCTTGGCTTCACAATCAAAAAGAACAGCAGTACATACCCCCCCTGGAAAATGAGGTTGGAGGATAAGATCAAGGCAACCCGGAGAGAAGTTAGCCGGCTGGTGGAACTACAGAAGGGTGTAGAGATTAAGGATAAGACTCGGCTACTGAGAAAATACAAGGGCCTGACTCCATCTGAAGCCCTAGAGACTGCTAAGCAAAGGCTCACAGCACTGGCCACCAGGCTAAGGAGATACACTAGAGCAGCAGAGGCCAAAAAGATGAATGTCCTGTTCTCCAAAGAACCATCCAAGGTGTACTCCCAACTGCAGTGCAACAACACAATAACAGCAGAGCCACCAACAGCAGAAACTGAAAAGTACTGGAAGAACATATGGGAGAAAGAGAAGACTCATAACACCAGTGCAAAGTGGCTGCAGGACCTGAGAAGAGAACACAGCAATCTCCCAGAACAGGAACCAGTCACCATCACAGTAGCCGACATCCAACAGCGGGTCAAGAACATGAAGAGCTGGACAACACCTGGCCTGGACATGATCCACACCTATAGGCTAAAGAAGCTAACAGCAGTGCATGAACGTCTAGCAGCACAGATGAACCAGCTGCTAGCAGCAGGCTCCCACCCAGACTGGCTAACACAAGGAAGGACGGTGCTGATCATGAAAGACCCCCACAAGGGAACAGCACCATCCAACTACCGGCCAATAACCTGCCTCCCCACAACATGGAAAGTCCTATCAGGCATCATAGCCGCCAAGCTACAGGACCACATGGGCCAGTACATGAGCACAGCTCAGAAGGGTATTGGGAACAACACCAGAGGCTCAAAACACCAGCTGCTCATAGATAGAGCAGTCACCCAAGACTCAAGGTCTAGACAGACCAATCTGAGCACAGCCTGGATTGACTACAGGAAAGCCTACAACTCAATGCCACACACATGGATCTGTGAATGTCTGGCACTATACAAAGTCAACAGGACAGTAAGGACCTTCCTCAAGAACTCAATGGGACTGTGGAAGACAACACTGGAAGTCAACTCAAGACAGCTTGCATAAGTGACCATCAAGTGCGGCATATACCAAGGTGATGCGCTGTCCCCGCTGCTGTTCTGCATTGGCTTGAACCCCCTCAGCCAGATAATCACAAGGACTGGATATGGATACAAGTTCAAGAGTGGAACTACCATTAGCCACCTCCTCTACATGGATGACATCAAGCTGTATGCTAAGAATGAACGAGACATCGACTCGCTAATCCACCTGACACGGATCTACAGTGAGGATATTGGGATGTCATTCGGACTGGAGAAGTGTGGCCGGATGGTAGTAAAGAGAGGAAAGGTAGTGAAGACTGATGGGGTGGAACTACCAGCAGGCCACATAGCAGACATACAGACCAGCTGCAAGTACCTTGGCATCCCACAGTCCCATGGGAACCACGATGAGGAGGCAAGGAAGACAGCAACATCCAAGTACCACCAAAGGATAAGACAGGTCCTGAAGAGCCAGCTGAATGGGAAGAACAAGATCCATGCCATCAACAGGTACGCCCTGCCAGTCATCAGATACCCTGCCGGTATAGTGAGCTGGCCAACGGAGGACATGGAGGCTGCCGATGTGAAGATCCGGAAGCTCCTCACAATGTACGGAGGTTTCCACCCCAATTCCAACACCCAGAGACTGTACGCTAGCCGGAAAGAAGGCGGGCGGGGTTTGGTGAGTGTCAAATCCACTGTCCTGGATGAAACCCACAGCATCCAGGAGTACATCAGTAAGATGGCACCCAAAGATGAGCTGCTGAGAGAATGCCTGAGGCAGCAGCAGACATGGGAGGAAGATCAAGCAGAAGAAGTGCCATGGCAAGACAAGACCCTGCATGGAATGTACCATCGACAGATAGCTGAGGTGGCTGACATTGGGAAATCCTACCAGTGGCTGGAAAAGGCTGGACTAAAAGACAGCACTGAGGCACTGATCATAGCAGCACAAGAACAGGCACTGAGCACCAGATCCATTGAAGCAGGGGTCTACCACACTAGACAGGACCCAAGGTGCAGACTGTGCAGAGAGGCCTCAGAGACAGTCCAACACATAGTGGCAGGATGTAAGATGCAGGCAGGAACAGCATACACTGAACGACAACCAAGTAGCTGGCATTGTGTACAGGAACATCTGCACAGTGTATGGGCTAGACCCTCCCAAGACCAGATGGGAGATCCCACAGAAGGTCGTGGAGAATAACAAGGCTAAGATCCTGTGGGACTTCCAGATCCAGATGGACAGGCAGGTACTGGCGAATCAACCAGACATCGTGGTAATAGACAAGGACCAGAAGACAGCAGTGGTGATAGATGTAGCAGTGCCAAGTGACAGCAACATCAGGAAGAAGGAGTATGAGAAGCTGGAGAAGTACCAGGGCCTGAAAGAGGAACTAGAACGGATGTGGAAAGTAAAGGCCAAAGTGGTCCCGGTGGTGGTAGGAGCACTCGGGGCTGTGACTCCTAAGCTGGGAGAGTGGCTCCAACAGATCCCAGGAACAACATCAGAGCTCTCTGTCCAGAAGAGTGCAGTGCTCGGAACAGCTAAGATACTGCGCAGAACCCTCAAACTCCCAGGCCTCTGGTAGAGGACCCGAGGTTGAGGATGACACATACCACCCATAGGGGGTGAGAGAGGAATTTTTTTTATATATATATATAATGTGTGAGTGTGAGACATGCTATTTATTCAGTGTACAAAAGAACAGAAGGTATAAGGAGGACTACATTGGAAGGTGGGATGCCTGTCAGTGACTCTCAGTAACATTGACAGGTTGATGTGCCATGTGGTTGCATGGGCTCCCCAACATTTTCTCCCTCCATGTTCAGAGCAGCGTGGGCTCCCCTTTCTGACTCCAACCCTGCAGGATCTCCCAGACCTTCCCTTTCCCCTGCCCCGTGGTCCCTGCTTCCCCAGACTGGCTTCTAGATCCTCAGCCCTTCCCCTTCCCTTTGCACTTCTCTTACCACCTGGTGGCAGGCAAAAATATCAGTATCAGTCACAGGCAGGCAGGCTGGGCTCCTGCTTCTCTCCCTCCTGCCCATCACTGTCAGTCATTCAGAATGCTGGCATTTAGTTGGCTCAGTTCCAACTGGCTTTTGACTGGCTTGTTCCCATGTGGGCCCCAGCCACTTTCTCCTTTTTTATTTGTGATTCGTGAGATGTGGTATCAATAAAATTAGCATGCTGACTGACTGACTGACAGTGAACAGTTGGGATAGGAGGCAGTGCAGTGGCTCTCCAGAGCTGGCCTAGCCTGCTGTGACTGAGACTCCAGTTGGTTGGCTGACCACAGCAGAGCTGAGCTGGGATTGACCGGAGTGCTTCCCTTTTTCCCCTGTGCTGTGTGACTTGGATCATGTGAGTCAGTCAGAAGCATGCCTGGATCATGTGAATGAGTCAGAAGCATGCCTAGCCCTGCTGTGCAGGGAGCCTGTTTTTGGAGTTCGCTGCTGCAGAGAGCTTCCAGGCATAGACCACGCAGCAGATCTGCAGGCCAGATCAGTGCCCTTGGTCTGTAAGTTTGATTCAGATGCAGCCTCGTGGGCAGTAAGTTTGACACCCCTGATTTAGAGCCCTCTCCAACATGGATCACTGATCAGCAGTGACTGTGGCTGGATGTGTTCATGGACCCCTTGCAATAAGTCCACAGACCTCCAGTGGTCTCTGGACCACAGTTTGCGAACCACTGCTCTACAGAGCTGAAGAGTAAGTCACACCTCATTAGGACTTGTATAGAACAACCCAGCTCAGAATTCCTGGAATGAAGGGTTTAGCTCAAATGTCAACAAAAATTTCCCAAATGTCCTCTGTGACCCAGAGTATGAAGTGTTAACTTTCTTTTCCACGTCCATCTACAAACACCACCAAACAACTAAACTGATCATCCAGGGGATGGCCTGGCTAGAGGCAGATCAGTTAGCGATAGCGAGAATCATCTGAATACGTAAGGTTGCTAAAATTGTTAGGCTATGTCCACATGTACATCATTATTTTGAAATAAGTTATTTCAAAATGAGTTATTTCAAAATAAAGTCCTTATTTCAAAATGAGTTATTTTGAATTAAGAAAATATTAGTTCGAAATAAGGGAAAAGCTCAAAGCAAAATAGCATGTCCAAACACAGGACTTGCTATTTGGCTTTAGGAGAGGTGCACCATGGGAGGTGTGGTAACATGGCTCCCTCTCCGGGCCATGCCCCCACCCAATATAGGCTAAAAGGAAGGCAGCCTGGGAAGCAGAAGGGCAAAACTGGTATTTCGAAATAATGGTTATTTTGAAATAACACACCCGAACGGAGTTATTTCAAAATAACCATTTTTAAATAACAGCCATTTTGATTTAAAGAAGGTTTAAGCTATTTCAAAATGACGGCTCTTCGAAACCCGTCGTTTCAAAATAAGATTACGTTGTGTGGACCTAATCTCTTTTATTTCAAAATAACCAGTGTTATTTCAAAATAAAAGAGATGTGTGGACATACCCTTACATTTAGTTTAGATTGTGTATTTCTTTTGTTTATATTAATCAAATCTGCCTGGTTTTCTCTGATTTAGAATCACTGAAAATCTTTCTGTACCTAGTAAATTTGTTTGTTCATTTTATCTAAAGCAGTGCACTTTTTTTAAGGTGTGTTATAGAGTCCATTTGAAGTGCCAAGGCTGGTGCCAAGGCTGTAACTACAGCGGGGCAAATGGGGCATTGCCCATGGTATGCTGGAGCAACTCAATAGAGCTGCTCTATTAAAGAGTGTGTTTTGCGCTGCCGGCCCTAAGCACCGCTAATTGCAAGGGATGCTTTCCAATCAGAACATGCCCCGGGCGCTGAAACAGAACATTATGGCTCTGGCTAGTGCATATATATTTCTTTGATAAAATGATGAATGCATGAGCTTGCAGTGTGCAGGAGGTAGCACTGAACACTGTAAAACAGCAGTTCCTAGGGTTGTGTTTGGCACTAGGAGTGTTGGCTGAGTTCATTCCAGTGCATAATCCCAAGATCGGTTGGGCAGAAGCACTCAGCCAGTTGTTAACACCTTGCTTGCTGTAGGATTTCCATGGACTGACCCAGGAGTGGGAGTTCACTTAGTGGAACAGAGTAAGATGGGCTTCAACAGTGAGGGATTGGTATGACACAGTAGTACATGAGTCTAGAGTGAAGAGGGGAGTGTCACAATTCTCCACCTTTCTCAGGTCCCATGACTTTACAAGTCATGTTCTATTCAGTCCACTCCACCCAGGTGACATATAAATAGTGCATCAGGTTCATTACATCTCTGTCCCCTTTATTTTAGAGGATAGAATCTTGTGTTCTGGTTGTCAGATTTTTCTGTTGAGATAAGCTCCACAGTAAGCATCAAGATAAAAGTTCAAATTTTCAAAATACCTCAGGATGTTGAGCAGTACTCAGTTCTTAGGAAAAGCTGACCTTTATTTGGGTGCCTACATGCCAGACCATCGCTAGGTGGTGATGGCACCTGGGGCTCACACTCCCACCTCCCCCCCAGGTCATCCACTCCATCCCTGGGGACAGGGCAGGCCGGCCCAGAGGCTGGACTCTGCTCTTGTTCTCCACATCCATGTCGGCCTTTCCTTCTCCAGAAAAGTCACCCCAGGGGAGGGGTGGGAGAGCAAAGCCCAGCCTGTGGACAGGCCCTCCCTCCCTCTGCACGAGCTGTCCCACCCTAGGGCATGAGGAGGACTGGCACAGAGCCTGGGTGCCACACTCCCCCCCATCCCCTATGCTGCCTTTGGCTTCCTGCCAAAGGCATCAGGGTGAAGCATTGAGCAGTGTGGCAGTAGAAGGGCAGTGATGCCAGCCCCGTGCAACCCCGCTCAGTTGTGGTACCTAGGGCAATCACCCTCTCACCTCCCCCTCCAGGGATGGCTTTGACTATAGGAAAGCTAAGCTTTTGAAAATCTGGCTCCATTTGTGGGGCTGAGCACTAGAAAATCTGGTCCTGAACACTGTTGAAATTTGACCCCCTGTGAATTCTATCAGAAATACTATGATGGTTTCATGGATAGACCTGCACATTGGAACTGCAGTATTAACCCTGGATTTCAATCTGCATAGTTTGTGCAAATAGATTGTCAACAGTGAGAAAACACTACAAGTTGTTAGCCAAAGCTAATTCAAATCTCAGCGTCATTTCAATGGGAATAAGAATTAAAACTCTGTATGACACTTAAAGCCTTGATTGGAGTTGACACTGAAGCCCCTGACTTTACATCCTCAACGTAAGCCTCTGACTCACAACACTGGTTGCTGTACGTTATGCAATGGAGGTTAGTTTGTATTTAAGAAAGTAAAATGTTTCCTTTCTGTTTTGTTGTATAAGCTACTGCATACTAATACCTGCTCATATGCACTAAATCCCAGATCACAGTAGATTCCTTCTAAGACACTCAAGTCATTATCGTACAACTAACTAAAGCTTTTCGCCTCAGGTTAGTGAACTGTTCATGACATTTTGACATTATCTCACACCTGGCAATATACAGCAGGCAAAAAAGAAAAAGTCTGGGTTTTAAAGTTCCTTAAATCAATGTCTTAAGACAGGGATCTGTAAATAGTGTAGTGGCTAACACCTCTGCTTAACATGCAGAAGGTCCTGGGTTCAATTCCCAGGGGGTTGGACTCGATGATCTCACGAGGTCCCTTCCAGCCCTATGATTTGATTTGGAACCTGTGGCTCCAGAGCTACATGAGGCTCTTTGGCTGCCCCCTTGCAGCGCTGGTCTACAGTGCCACCCCCCCCCCCCCGGCAACAAATCCACACAATTTAGACAACAGCCTCAATTACCATATAAATTCCACATGCATCTAGGGAAATTGGAATAGAACCCAGATACTTCAAATCCAGTGGTTAAAAGATCATTTCATGGGCCCTGGAATCCTCCTAATCTCCAGACCTCCCTCCTGTATAGTCTGGGCCCCAGCCCAGGTAGGCATTTGCAACCACTTCTCAGTACCACATGCACCAGTTATCATGAGACAGGCTAGGGGCCAGTCTGTAACTGAGCTGGCTGCAATGCAAAGGCTGTGGCAGTCTCACGAGCTTAGAGCCCAGTGCTGCATATGCTCCAAATGAGCCCTGCACATGTTCCCATAAACCCTCAGACTTCCTGACTGCTTAGTTGGGGCTGCCAGCAGGAGTGCCCCCGGCCCAGAAAAAGACCCGGGGCTCAGACGCCAGGATTCAGGTCTCATGCGCTTTAAGAACATACTGCTGCAGCCACCACTGCAGCAGACCCAGGGCTCTGGTGCTGCAACTTGGGGCTTGAGCCACATAAGCCCAGTGCCAGCAACTCCCCTGGCTGCCAGCAATGAACAGTGCAGACACCCTGGGGGCAAAGACCTGGTTACGGCCTAAGGCTCAAAATAGTATTAAGCAGGGCATTGGGGGTTGTGGCAGCGGAAAGCCGGCCTGGGGCCAGGGTGGAGAGCCAGAGGAAGAGAGAGAGAAACAAAATCCTTGTTTGAAACTTCTTGCTCTGCTGCTGGAGAGAAGGAAAAGCAAGAAAATGCACAAGCAAGAAGGGTGTACCTAGAGTGAACTGGCTGCTGTGGAGTGGCAGCCTCTCTCTGGGATCTGTAGCCCCCCAGGTGTACTAGGTGCATGTGGCTTAGTCTCTGCAGCTGGGCAGCCACCCCACAGCCATGTTACCTGGTTAAGGCCACTACTCTCAAGCTGCTTGCACCCCCCATGTTGGGCTGACATTAAGGGGGGCTGGAAGAGACACAGGGGGGCTGGGTGCTATGACATGCTTCAGCTGATGCCCTCCCTTCCACAGAGCCACGTGCTACTATGCACTCACACTGTTGTTGCAGACTGGCCTGGCTCCTTCCTTCCCTGGCCAGACCTGCCCAGGGTGGCCTTGAGGCTGCCTGAATGCCAGGGCGGAGGATGGGTGGTGGTGGCCTGAGCCTCACTCTGCCCGCACCAGGCAAGTGCTCAGCCCCTGCCCTCGGGGCATGGTTGCAGCAAGCGGAAGGGCGAGCTGCAAAGGCTTTGAGAGCTGAAATGCAGGCACTGCACTAGGCACCCATTTCGGGGTATCCGGCATGGAAGGTGCTGGGCTGCTTGTTCTGGGGGTGTGTTCCCAGAGGAGTTGAGCTCTAGTCTCTGCTCATTCCTCATCCAGATGCTTTAAGCAGGGATTAAAGTAAGGGGAGACTCACTGGAATGTTGCATTCCGCCCCTTTGTTCTATTTTTAGGGGTCCTGGAACACTGTCCCCTAAAAATGGTGGGCCCCAGAATGGTGTTTCAGTGCATCCCCGCTTACTTTAACCCCTGTAATCAACTCAAAAGACACTATCTTGTGCTACTTTCTTTAAATCTCCTATAGATGATAGCAGTATTCAATAATAGAATTGTCTATTCTACCACCACATCTTCTATGAACTCAAATACAAGAGTGTAACCTCTCTCTCACTCTCACAGTGATCCTAGGAGTAAATCCAACTTTTGCCCTGTGCACTTAGTCTACATATTCATAAAAGTTACAAAATGGCTCTGATTTTTAATCCAAATGTGAGTCGGTTGGACTAGATCAGAGCTGCTGCAGACTGCCCTCTTTCCTTCCTTATATCCAGAATAGTCCACTCAAAGACAATAAAGTAACAGCACATAGGATGGCTCACAAGTTCTGATTGTACCATTAGTATAACAAGCTATTCATAGCTCGTTGGCTCTCACTGAGTAAACAGAATAACAACATGACATAACTTCCAACCCAAACACACTGTAGTCCCACATCCTCCAAATATCTCTTTGCATTTCCAATATGGATGGGTCAACTGCATCAGAGAAACAAAAACTACAGTCTTGCCTGACATATAAACCAAACCAAATCTGATGGTAACCATTTTTATGTGCCCCCCCCAACCTCAAATCACATTTTAAAGTGTTCTTTCGCATCTTCTTTTTTTTTTTTTTAAGAAAAGTTTGCGGACCAATTTCACAGTCCTAAATATTTGGATAGTTAATAGAAAGATCCACAAACTTTTAGATTTCTGGTAGATAAGACCTTCAAATATTTATTTAGAGATCAGGTGATATTGCCATTTTATGTGTACAAGCTAGAGAAATATATACAGAAATCTTGTAGTCAAACCATAGAATTGTAGAAACTGGAAGAGACTATGACATGTCATCAAGTTCACTTCCCTGCACTCATGGCAGGACCAAGTACTCTATTAAACCATCCCTGACAGGTATTTGTCTAACCTGCTCTTAAAAACCTCTAATGTAGGAGATCCCACAACCTGCTGAGAAAACTTATTCCAGTATTTAATCACCCCATCAGTTAGGAATTTTTTTCCTAATGTCTAGGCTGAACCTCCCTTCCTGTAATTTAAGCCCGTTGCTTCTTGTCCTATCATCTATGATTAAAGAGAATAATTTTTCTCCTTCTTCCTCATAACAAGCTTTTAGGTATTTGAAAACTGTTATCATATCCCCCCTCAGTCTCCTTTTTTCTAAACTAAACAAACCCAGCTCTTTCAATCTTCCCTCATAGGTTAAATAATCCAGGCATCTAATAATTTTTGTTGCCCTTCTCTGGATTTTCTCCAGTTTCTCCACATCCTTTTTGAAATCAGGTGCCTAAAACTGGACACAGTACTCAAGTTGAGGCCTAATCAGTGCACAGTAGAGTGGAAGAACCATGTTTCCTGTCTTACTCACAATACTCCTGTTAATACATCCCAGAATGGTGTTTGCTTTGTTTTGCAACAGTATTACACTGCTGACTCATATTTGGCTTGTGATCCACCATTACACCCAGCTCACTTTCTGTAATACTTTTTCCTCTGCCATCATTGCCCATTTTGTATGTGTGCAATGGTTTGCTCAACCCTACGTGGAGTACTTGACGCTTATCTTTATTGAATTGCATTCTATTTATCTCAGACCATTTCACCAGTTTGTCCAGATCATTTTGAATTGTGATCCTACCCCTCAAAGCACTCAAAACCCCTTCCAGCTTAGTATCATCTGCAAACTTTATGTTTGCTTTATATGCCATCATCCAAGTCACTGATACAAATTTTGAACAAAAACCGAGCCCAGAACAGATCTCTGCAGCACCCTGCTCATTATGTCCTTTCAGCCTGAATTTGAACAATTGATAACTACTCTCTGGGAACTGTTGTCCAACCAGTTTTTCACCCATCGTATAGTAGCTCCATCTAGTTTGTACCTCCCCAAAAAATGAGGAGGAGTTCTTAGCTAGGATTTCAAGATGTAGCCATATTGTCTAAAGAAAGGCAATCAACCCTTATGAGTACAAGAAAAACAGGGCTAAATTCCCAAGTGACTGGAGATATTGAGTACTTCAGTTCTAAGGTTCACAACTTCAGATTTTTTAAAGATGCCTGATTTTTTATTGCCAGTTTATGAAAAGCATGCTCCCTTAAGACATCCCTGCACCCAAAATAGTCATTTTTGAGGTGGACAAAATAAGTGGAGCTTGTGATCACAAACATCAGTCCTTGCAATATTGCTAAATGGATGGAGTACGCTGTTAGAGCCTGGAAAGGTAAGAGATGATTACAGTATGCAGAATGCTGAGAGTCTGAGGGAAAATATCCATTATGTAGTTCAGGGTACTGAGAGAAATATTCAGGTAATATGCTGCATAGTTATAAGGATTTTGTGTTTTGTAGTTCTGTTTAGCTCTCATTTGGGAACAGTTGTATGAGTTAAATGGAGATATAACAGGTGGTGATTTCAAAGTGTAAGCTTGTAACTATGACTTATCAGAGTGTGCAAACTAAACTGCACCCTGGAGGGTGGGATTTTCTTTGCTTTTCCATTAATTTGTTTGAATTGCATCTATTCTATGATGCTGACTGCATAAGACTCCATTTGCTGCCAGGGGTGGGGGGCTTAGTTAAACTGAGCCTCAAAGTTGTTTGTTTTCTGTTTTATGAGAAGAAAATGGGCCAACTTTTGCAGTCAATTATAAATCCATGGTAACTCTATTAATTGATGTATCCCAGGATGTGTAAGGGCTTGATTTAACTTGTGTCATACTGAAATCTGTGGGATTCCTTAGTTCAATGGAAGCTGGATCAGGCCCTAAGAGCAGACTGTCTCAATAAGACCAAATTCAGTAATGAAAGCCTAATGAACAAAGCAAAGTAGTCCATTCAACATACTGGTGAAAAAAAAATGCACTGAACCACAGAAATGCAAAGATACAAGGGTCATCAAGAGGTTTTCTCATACCTCTTCAGCTCTGAGGGAGGATTATAAAAGCATAGACGTCCTTAATAAAAGAGACTGGGTGAACATAAACTAATGCCCCTGACTAGCTGCAAATAACTTCCTTCTTTTGTCCATGGTTTTTGCTTTTAATGAAAGAAATGTGTTATAAATTGTAAAATTAATAGCTAGGAACCTTGAAAGAAACTTTTTACTATATATATAGTTATTACTTCCATTAATATCCCTTAATGATACAGACCTGCAGACTATATATTTTCTCCTTCCTCACAAGAAGAGAGAATGTGCGGGATTCTTCTGGAGGAAAAGCCCCCCCCACACACACACTGATCTTTATTACTGAAACTTGTTTATCACAATATTTTAAAATCCATTATCAAGAGAAATCATATCTTCATGTAATTTTTACTTGATGACACTTTAAAATATTGATACCTGTTAGGAATGCTTTTTCTTTTTCTATATTAATTAAGTTCATGTAATAAAGATTTTGGGAAAGTAGTTAAGGTATTAACAAAAAGTGTTTGAATTGTAAGGCCCCAGGCACTAGTTTTTAACCAGAATGATTTGTACAGGAATTTCATAAGATTTAGTATTGGGCTGTATCTAGTTAACCTCAGAATCTTCTGTTCTGTGGGAATTCAGGTGTGCAAGGAAAAGGCCCCTCAAACTGCTAAAATTGTCTACTGCAATGCAAACAAAACTGAGAAAGAATAGACAAATAGGAAGAATAGACAAAGAGACAAGGAATACTGGTTATAGCAAAAGTTTTCAGTTATTGACTGGCTGGTTGAGAAGCCATAAGTGTTAGGAAAGATGGTTTCAGTAAGGGATGAATAGTAATAATGACAAAATTAGAATTCTCTTTAGCTCATTTATCATGTAAGCTAAAGATACTTAAAAAGAAATTCCATCAATAAGGAAGAAAAATTAAAAAGTGAAAAGAGGAAACATGCTGTAATTAATCATGGAAAAATATTTTCCCTCCCAAAAGAGGTGTGGTGTGGGTAATTTTTTGTTTGTTTGTTTGTTTGCTTGCTTGCTTGTTTTTTGTCTCAGACCTTATACAAAGACAGGTGTTTGGAGAATTAGGTGGGAGTACAAACAATTAGCACCCCACTAGTTAGAGAGGAGATGCAGACTGTGTGTATACCACAATTAAAAACCTGTGGCTGACCCAAGCCCAAGCCCAAGCCCTATGAGCGCAAGGGGCTATTTGATTGTGGTAAGATGTTTGGGCTAGAACTGGAGCCCTGACCTCTGGTAAAGAAGGAAGGTCCTGGAGCTTGGACTACAGTCCATACATCTCACCACAATTAAAGAGATCCTTAGCCCAAGCTCTGTGATCTCAAGTAGTTGTCTGATGGCAATTTACACTTACCCACAGTGGCTAGCTCTTTACCTTCCATCAAGAATGATAATACATTAATTCTTTCTATATTTTACAATAAAGTACTAATATTTGATTGATAATCTTATATTAAGTACTTCTGTTTGAACCTGTTATTCAACATTTCAGAAGGGCCCAAAAGGCAAACTGGACTTTCAGCTAGCAAGGAATGTGAAGGAAAATAGGAAGGGGTTCTTCAAGTATGTCAATAACAAGAAGAGGATCAGTGATGGCATAGGTCCCTTACTGAATGGGGCAGGTATCCTTGTAGTGGATGATGTGAAAAGACAGAAGTACTCAATGCTTTTTTTACCTCAGTCTTTACAGACAGGGTGCACTCCCAGGCTACTATATGGGGTAACACAGAACGGAGAGAAGGAGACTAGTCCTCGGTGACAGAAGGTCAGGCTAGGGACTGCTTAGAGAAGATGGATGTGCACAAGTCTATAGGGCCGGGTGAACTGTATCCGAGGATGCTGGCCAATGTGATTGCACAGCCACCAGCCACTATCTTTGAAACATCATGGAGAATGAGGGAAGTCCTGGATGATCGGAAAAAGACAAATATAGTGCCTATCTTCAAGAATGGGAAAAAGGAGGACCTGGGGAACTTCAGACCAATCAGTGTCCCCTCAGTCCCTGGAAAAATCATGGAGCAGGTCCTCAAAGAATCCATTCTAAAACACTTAGTGGAAGATTGAGTGATCAGGAACAGTCAGCATGTATTCACCAAGGTCATATTGTGCTTGACCAACATGATTCCTTCTATAATGAGATGACTGGATATGTGGATGGGGGAATAGCCAGTGATGTGATATACCTTGACTTTAGCAAAGCTTTTGATATGGTTTCCCACATTATTCTTGTCAGCAAGTTAAAACAGCATGGTTTGAATGAATGGACAGTAGAGTGGGTAGAAAGCTGGCTAACATCATGGGGCTCAGCAGGTAGGGGTCAATGGCTCAATGTCTAGTTGGCAACCAGTATCTAATGGAATGCCCCAGGGGTTGCTCCTGGGGCTGGGTCTGTTCAACGCCTTCTTTAATGATATGGATGATGGCACAGATTCCATGCTCAGTAAACTCATGGATGACACCAAGCTGGAGGGAACAGTAAACATGCTGGAGGGCAGGGATAGAATTCAGGGAGACCTAGACAAATTGGAGCTTTGGGCCAAATGAAATCTCATGAGGTTCAACAAGGACAAATGCAAAATCCTGCACTTAGAATAGAAATATCCCATATACTAGTATAGGCTGGGGGATGATCAGCTAAGTAGCAGCACTGTAGAAAAAGATCTGGGGGTTATGGTGGATGGTAAGCTGGATATGAATCAACAATGTGCTCTTGTTGCCAAAAAGTCCAATGGCTGCATCAGTAGGAATATTGCCAGCAAACAGAGATGCAATTATTCCCCTCTATTCGGCTATGGTGAGGCCACATCTGGAATACTGTGTCTGGTTTTGGGCTCCTCACTACAGAAAGGTTGTGGACAAATTAGAAAGACTCCAGCAGAGGGCAATGAAAATGATTAGGAGGTTGGGACAAATGAATTACGAGGAGAGAGTGAAGGAGCCACACTTATTTGGTCTGCCAAAGTGAAGACAAATGGGGGAGATTTTATAGCAACCTTCAACTCCTTGAAGGGGTGCTCCAAAGAGGAGGGAGCTAAGCTGTTCTCAGTAGTAACAGAGGACAGAACAAGGAGCAATGATTTCAATTGGCAGTTGGGGTGGTTGAGAGTGGATATTTGGAAAACCTTTCTCACTAGGAGAGTGGTGAAGCGTTGGAATGGGTTACATAGTGAGGCGATGTAATCTCCACCTTTGAAACATACATAGCCAGGTTAGACAAACCCTGGTTGGGATGATTATGTGGGAGTGGTCCTGCTTTTAGCAGGGGTTGAACTAGATGACCTCATGAGGTTTCTTCCAATCCTATGACTCTATGATTGTATTTTGAATCAAACTCAAAATATAACATGCAAAAAAATGGACTAAAGGGCTCTTTCGAACAAATTGACCTTGCACTTTCAGTGCTGTGCACATTTTTTCTACACTTTACTCAACTTGGATAATGTTGAGAACAGTCTGTTTTTGACTCTATGTTTATCATCAATTTCATTTTCTAGTTTTTTATGCAAAGTCACAAGATTATTCTGTTTGGATTTCCACTTCTTCAGGGGAGTGTTTCAAATCCAAAACATACCTACAATCACTAATAAATCTCTTGTCAGATATATTTAACAAATCTTGAAATTATTTCAATTCACATTGATTTTTCTAAAACGCTTTCCTTAAAGTAAGTAAGTAAGTAAATAAATAAAAGTGGTACTATTTCTACCTGCCCTTTATCACAGTATAGAGGAAATTATATTTTTTTCACTAGTACTACCACTAGTTCAGCTATAGCCGGAGTAGTATAAGTATCAACACTACGCTGAAGGGGTTCCAGATAGCTTACTGATATTTAAGAGCTTTTGTCTAGTTGTGATCAGAGCATGTCTTTATAAAGTAACATATAAAACAATTTCCAAATTGTAGCCATGTTAGTCTAGTTCAGCAAAACAAACAAGGAATCCTGTTGCACTTTTAGAGACTAACAGATTTATTTATCACTTAAGTTTTCATGGGAGAAAATCCCACTTCGTTAGATGCTTCAAGATAAGCAACTTACAGAATGCAAGGAAAATAAATACAGGGAAGTGTTAGTCATAGGATCAGCTCAGATTTTTAAAGCAAATCAAAGCAGTCATTTACTTTCAAACAGTGGAAAACAGCACACAGAGCATGGAGGGAGGTGAAGTCAAATCACCTGCTGTAATAAAGAAATCAGAGATCTCTATTTAACCCTAAGGCTCTGGTGTCAAATCTGCATATGAATTCTAATTCTATAGCTTCCCTTGAAGTTTTGATTTGTAAACCATTTGTTTAAGCACAACTATTAACATATCAACTGAATGATCAGGGAGATTGAAGTGTTCTCCTGTTGTTTTTTGAATGCTGGTGTTTTTTTCCTGATGTCAGATTTGTGTCCATTTATTCTTTTGTACAGAGACTATCCTGTTTGTCCAATGTACAAGGGAGAGGGGCACTGCTGGCATTTGATGGCATAAATCATATTGATGGATGAGCAGATGAATGAGCCCTTGATGGAGTAGCTGGTTTGATTAGGTCCTGTGATGGTGTCTTTTATTGGCAGTGTGGTTTGTTGCAGGGATAGGTGCCTGCTTTAATGGTTCTGCTGTTTAGTCCATTGGTTCTCAACCTAGTCTGTACCGTGGCACTGCTTGATACTGCTAGTTATTTTGAGGCACACCACCATGTAGTCTCTGAATGAACACATGAATATTCATGAGCCAATCCAGAACTCTGAGTAGTTTTTCAAAAAATTCCATGGCATACCTGCTCAGGCCTGAGGGCCCACTGTTTGGAAAAGACTGGTTTAGTCTGTAGTTTCTGTTGAGTATCTGCTTAAGGTCGGGGGATGTCTGTAAGTAAGAAGAGGTCTGTCCCCCAAGGCTTGAGAGAATGCAGGATCGTCTTGTAGAGTAGGCTGTAGACCCTTGATGATGTGTTGTATAGGTTTGACTTGGAGGTTATAGGTGATGACCTGTGGTGTTTGTTCCTTTTTTCCTTGGGCTTCTCCTGAAGTAGCTGACTTTCAGGTGCCTGTCTGGCTTTGTCAGCTGCTACAGGAAAAATACATGAAAGAAAATAACAGAATGCTACTGGTTTGTTTTACATAAAACAGTGGTATACATTGTTACCTTGTCTACACTAGAATTCCCACCAATGCCATGTCCAGCAAAGGTGAACAGGTGGTAGCAGCAACAGAAAATCTGAGGCAAAAAAATGCCTATTGTAAGCGCTCCTTAAACTGTATAACCAATGACCTGTTCTCTTCTTCATTGCAATAAAACAATCAAGTGTCAGACTGAAACACATAGGAAAAGGCTCTTTAATATAGCAAGCAGATATTTCTTTTCTATCACTACATGAACCTATTTTGAGGCTTCTATTATTGTGATTTTTTTTTTCACAGCTAGCACCATCTCTACAGGATGACAATTATCACACATCAGTCAGGTAAGGAAGATACATTCGAGCTTTGTACAGTTCTGGTTGCATTATCTTTTAATAATAATAACTGTAGCAGACAGGAATTTTATTTTTGGCAGTGTATTCAGTGTGTTAAACTAAATTATCAGATTTCTGGGCTGAAAAGAACATTTTGTTTGATCTACTAGGTATAAGTCATTGCTGCAGAAAATACAGGAAGTTGTGGCTTTTAATAAAGAAAAACATCAAACATAATTCGATATTGAATTTTATTTTGAAGCACCTTTTTAAAAGAGCTAGTGGCATAGAAGAACTCTACATGTGACTTCTGCTGATGTCCATCTTTTTTTTTTTAACTTAGTAAGCTTAATAATATTATGTTTGTAAAAACAAGAGAAATATTCCCAGGCATTTACTCTGTGTCAGTTTCTTCAAATCCATGTACTAGTGGAAGGTAAATTTCACCTATGATGAGCCAACCAATGTAAATCTTAACCCATATTTGGGACATTCAGAATAGGAGAAGACACAGCAGCATTATAGATGTCATTTACCAACCATAAGTGTGACAACATCAAAGATACAATAATGCCAAGGAATCTGTGCTTCACTAGGTTAGCCTTTCCAAAACCTCATGGGACAGATTAGCTTCCTACACTGCACCACTGTAAAATACAGTATATCTAGGGTGTTGGACTCTTGATGATGGAAGCGAGTTTGTTTAAACGCAGAAGGAATGGGGAGGGGATCTCTGAACAAGCTGCAACTAATACTCCACAAGAGTAGGCAGTCTAGAGCCAACCAGCACAGCCCCAAAATACATGGAGCCAGTAGTTAAAGTATAATGTGACAGACCCTGGAACCTTCCTAATCTCTGGTCCCTCTTACCATGTTATCCAGGTCCCCATCATGCATGTGTGGGCCCAATTTTTCTAGATTCTGAAATCTGGGCCCCAGAACTCTGACCCGTCAGATTTGTGGGGCCCTGGAATGATGTTCCAAGGCATTCCTACATACTTTAACTCCTGCATGGGGCACACTCAGTTGTGGGTGTGTCCAGCCTAGTATGAAAAGTGCTGATTCAACACCTCACTCAGACAGCAAGAATTCTATTAAGAAACTCCTGGATTTAAAAGATTTCTTCCTCTTTTGGCCGTCTTTCAGGGAGCTGGGATGAATCCATCCTTTCATATGATACCCCCTCTCCATCCCACTCAGAAGCAAATTTACTTTCCTGTACTTTTCTGGCCTAGTGTTTGTAGTAGCAGTGCCTGGTAGTTTAGCCCTCACCTTGGAGTAAGAGCTGTAGACATAATTACCTTGAATTTTTCTGTAGTAAATTAAATGCCAATATGCCTGTCTCCAAGTTCAGGTATCCTAGATCTGTCTTTTCTTCTTTTTAAACTTGCTTCACCTTTATCTCCAACTGCCTAAGATTAATAAATGGCACCATGAGAAATGAAGTTGTCTGTCAAGTTGAATTATTCCACATAAACAGAAGCCATGTGCATGTATATGTGTATTTAGCATTCCCTGCAACCGGGGCCAGATTATCAAAGGGACTAAAGCCCTGTGCCCTGGCCAAAAGGGAGGCCCATGGCTCTAGCCCCTAAACCCGCAGCTATAATCCAGGTCCCCCGGTCCCTTTCAGTGCCGGCAGGGCTGCAGCATTGAGAGTGTGTCTGCCCTGCAGGCATACGGTGGGGGGGGTGGATAGGGCCACAGGCTGGGCTCTGAACTCCTGCCCTTTCTTTGGGTCCCAGGGGTGGAGCAAGGTGGGCCAAAGACTGTTCACTCTGTCTGTGGGGGTGGGGTTGTCCGGTGCAGCCTCTGCTCTGGTGCAGTTTGCCAGGGCCCATGGCCCTGGGTGGCTGCATCAGGAGCTGCCAAACTGCATGCCAGCCGCTCCCTTTTGCATCCAGAAAGACTGGCTGGGTGGGAGCACCCTCTGGACCCAGGAGCCCCAATCACCGGGTGGTAGGGCCCTGGCCCCCATGATGGTGGGGGCAGGCGGAGGTGTGGGGGTGGGGCGGGCCGCTTAATCTGGCTCTGCCAGCAACCTGCATTATCAAGTGGGAAGTCATTGATATATACCAAAGTGGTGATTATTAGGAAGAAAAGATCAGAAAGATAATGTCTAACCTTGTCCTCTACCAGACTCTTCTTTTTTATCTTGCTGTTAGTGAATCTCCCCAGATTTCTGTCTATTCTGTGAGTGTGCAATAAAATTTATCTTAACATTATCATCGTTATTATATTATTGTTATCTGGTGTACTTCCTAAGTACAAAAAATAAAAACAAAGAAGCTGGCCCACTCTGCTGTAGCTCTGGATCTGTTTTATACTTGTCTGTTTCTTGCAGCCTTTTCTGTCACAGTTACTTCAACCACATCCTTGACAGTCACATTAGAGGTTAAATAAAATCAATTTTCTTCTAAAATTGAATTTAAACAGAAAACTTTTGTTTTGCACCAAGAACATATTAATGAAAACAATTTATTTGATATGAATGCACATAAATGCTGTAATGCTAACATATGTTTGATGTAATTTGAGATCTTCTTATGGATTTCTATGAATTCTTTATGTCCATAGGCCAATACAGTAAATATACTTCAGTGAAAATGCTAAAGAAGAACTAGTGAACTGATGACTGTTGAAAGTTTTCTGTGGGTTAGTGGAAAAGCCTGATAGGTGTTATTCTGATAGGCACAGTATACTGTGAATATTAGATAGAGCTGGTATTTAATGTTCTATTAAAAAAATCAAAGAAAGTGAACATTTGATGTAAACAAAAGATTTTAAAAGAACATTTTGGATTTTCACTGAGAATGCCCCCAAACCAACAGTCTGGTGAGTTTCAAGATTCTTAACACCAGAAAACTACAAAATATTCCTTTGTCCAGTAAGTGGACAACAAATGAACAAAAGAATGAGAGACGTGGGAGAAAAGAGCAACAAGTAAATGGGATGGAAGAGATCTGGAAATAACACTCAAAATACCGTATATCATTGCGTATAAGCCGAAAATTTTGTGCCTGAAAATTGGCTTCAAATCAGGCTCTCGGCTTATACTCAAGAGAATATGGTAGACAGCCCCTACCAGGAGTTTCCCAGACCCTGTGGCAGGCCGGAGCCCCAGTGTTGCTGGGCGGCCATCTTGGGCAGTCAGCGGGGGCTGGGGCTGGAGTGAGGAGGGGACCCCGGCGACTGGAGCGGCCTCGTAAGGGGCCTGGGGGGTCGGCCTGGACATTGGGGGGGGGATTCAGGGAGGCCAGGGAAGCAGCGGAAGGGACCGGGGGTTGGGGAGTTGGGGAAAGTGATGGGACGGTTGGGAGGGTTTCGGGGGGTGTTCAGGGAGGCCAGGGACGGGATGGCAGGGCTCGGGCATTGGGGATGGGGTCGGGGAGTCTGGGAAATCGGCAGGAGGACCCAGGGTTTTTGGGGAGCCCAGGGAAGCAGCAACAGGGACTGGGGATGGGGGGGTGCGTGGCATGCTGGGAAGAGCAGCAGCAGGGGTTGGGGGGTGACAAGGAAAGGGTGTTGGGGAACAGGGGAGTTAACAGCAGGGAACTGAGAAGGGAGTGGGGGGCAGCAGTGAAGAGCCAGGGGGCAGCAGCAGGAGCAGTGGGGCAGCAGTGGGGAAGGGGCACAGAAGGGGGGCAGCAGTGAAGAGCCAGGGGGGCAGCAGTGAGGAAAGGGCAGAGCAGGGGGGGCAGCAGGTAGCAGTGAGGGAAGGGTGGAGTAGGGGGTGGCAGTGAGGAAAGGACACAGCAAGGGGCAACAGTGAGGTACATGAGGAGTGAGCAGGGTGCAGCAGTGGGGGGGGCAGCAGGGGTGACAGCAGTGAGGAATGGGCAAAGCAGGGGGGCAACAGTAAGGAAAGGGTGGTGCAGGGGGCAGCAGCAGGAAACTGAGAAGTGAGCAGGGGTGTAGCAGTGAGGAAGGGGCAGAGCAGTGGGCAGCAGGGGTGAGGGAAAAGCAGCAGCAGAGATTTTGGGGTAGGGAAGCTGTCAGAAACTCCAGAGGAAGCCAGCAGCAGTGGGTCGGGGGTTAGGGGCCAAGACCAAAAGGGGACCACGGCTTATACCTAGGTCACCAATTTTAGCTTCTTTTTTGGGCTCAGAATTGGGGGCTTGGCTTGTGCCTGGATCAGCTTATACCCAATTATATACTGTAGGTAATGGGTTTGCTTTGAGCATTAAGCAGGCAGTATTCTTGCTGTGCTCCTAGCATAGCAAGCCACCTTAGTTCTGGTCCAACCATCATTCCTTCCTAGAATTTGCTTTTTCAGTTTACTTTTCTCAGAATGAATAGCACCTGAAGCCACAGGTCTTGCCATTTATGTCAGCAGAACTACATGTGGTAAGGTGTTACTCAGAATAAACAGGAGTATCAGAAGCCACCAATTAATTAGCAACAGAACATAAAGAGCCCAAGACTTTTAAGCTTTGCTGTCCCTAAGGATTTTCCATTCCTGACCCATCTGTCTCATTCCTTGTTCTCCTTGTCTAGGAGAGACACACAAATCATTTCTTACTGCAGTGTTTGAACACTAGGGCTCACCTTGTCTGAAAGTAGGATTAGTCAACAGAAGAGCTGTGCATCTTTACACAAGGTCCTCGGAAAGTGAATACTCTGTGTGGCATGTTAATTGCTTTATTTTTAAATAATTAAATTGAAAAATATTTCTAGGTAATTAGAGGATCCTTAAGAGGAAAAATACTTGCTCAGATGAGAAGAACTGGAGGAAAAGAGAGTGGTTTATTATACAGGGTCAGGAAGGCCATTAAAGACAGAGGGAAAAAATTAATACACAATAAACATGAGAAAGTTGAAACTTGTAGGGGGTGAGAGGGAAGAAGAAACAAACATTAGCAAGTCTGAAAATTAAAGAGATGCTACACTAAAATCTAATTTTGGTCATAAAAGGAATTAAATATTAATACATGTGGAGGATGAAATGGTAAACATTTATACCAATGGTCAAATTTATAAAATGTTCAGAAAAAACTTCTAAAAAGGGATAATTAAATTTCAGGTTAATGATTATGAAAGCTATGATTGTAGAAGTTATTGCCACTGAAAAGAAAATAATTGAAAACTGAAGATCACAGTTATATTTGTTTTGGCTGATGTAAAAAACAAAAGGCTAAAGAAAAACCTAAAAGAAAACAAAACTTTAAATTTGAAATGCAGCTAACACGTTGAGTGCAAACCAACTCCATTAACTAAAAGTGAATTTACAGCAGCTGAAAATGTAGCCCAAAATATTTTTAATGTTTAACAGAAAGTAGAAGTGCACACCACACTGTTGGATTTTCTTACTAATATTTAGAAATATTGGAACTTGTGGGAAAGAATACCTGAACTGATATTTTATTACTTGATTATTTGTACTTTCAAATATGTTGGCAAAAATCTTGGTGACGTGGAGGATTCCTAGGGCTAAGGAATGTTCTGTAAACCTCACAGTCTATGTTTTAGACTAACAAGATTTGCAAAATTAATTCAAATTTGCAAACAATTTCCAAACTGTAATTTAAACTGACATTTAAGATACAGGAATATAGCACCTCTGGGGAATTCCAGAAGGAATTACTGGGTAGCCATGTTAGTCTAGTTCAGAAAAACAAAGGAGGAACCTTGTGGCACTTTTAAAGACAAACTGAGCATCATGGCTATGCAGTTCTTCTCAAAGCTCTGTGTTGTCCAGGGAGAGTACAGAAACTGCACTGTCCTTTTGGACAAATTTGCCCACTCTGCAATGCAGTGATGTGGTAAGTGCGCCTGTGGCCTTATGACCTCCTTAACACTGATACTGATTTCCCATGCAGGGAGCTGGCTGTCTGCTCTTCCAAGTGTTATGATGTCTTTCTTTATTGAGCACATGGAAAAAGAAGGAAGAAACATCTTCCCTTCCCCATGCACAAACAAGAGATGTAGACAATCTGGACCTTCAGGTAAACAGTGCTCATCAATATAGATTGTCTCACTTTCTTTCTCTAGTGCATAAAATGTATTTTTAAAATTAGAACGTTCACTGTTTCTGCCTCTTTTCACATTTTGATGCTGCAACTACAAGGGCATAGATACTGGTGGGACTCTGCATGGGGAAACAATTTTTTTCTTCATCCTATCAGTTGCAGAATCAGAACCTGAGTTTCTTTCTGCTTGTTTTACATTCTGTTCTTTGGTCTATATATCCCCTTATGTTTCTCTGGGAATTTTGCCTCTCCCCCAAAGTCTAGCCTAAGCAAATCAAGAAGAGAATAACATTCTAATCAATATTTCAAACTCATCATTTAGGCAAAAGCCCAGTCCCCTGTCCCTCTTAGTTATGTTCTGCCAAACAAAAGTTCCTCTGCAATTTTAATTGCACCACAGTATATTTCTTGCTTCTGTCTAGGTCTTACAGTCACTGGTGGTTGTTATTAGTGTATTTCTTAATGCAATTGCAGATTTAAAGTACCTGGCAGAAGGCTTCCAGCACAACTGAGACTCTATTGTACTTATAGGACTCTTATTGTACTTATATTTTTAATAGTAACTATTGTCACAGTTCAGGACAACTGTATCTATATTCTCCTTCTGTGGCATTCCTTTTTACTGGTATTTTTAGGCTTCATAGCTCCCTGATTTACATTAAGATATCCCCAGCAAGTCAGACTGCCAAAGCAAGCAAGCATTTGTGTTTTCCTTTTTTCTTCAGAGGCTATAAAAAGTTGTAGTTGCCCACAGTCCTTAATTGTAACACAGCTCTTTCTAAACAATCATATTTATTCTTAAGGTAATAGCATTACAGAGAACACATATCTAAAATGGTAAAAGAATCTACACACATTCTAAGAAGTTTACTAGAGATCACCCCTCAGCTCCAACTTCAAGCACTGGTAAATGTCAGGCCTTCAACGCCCCCGCCCCCCACCCCCCCAACTGGATTTTCATCCTTCTGACAAATTTATAACTGTTTCAGATTCAGAACCTGAACCCAGGTTGAGCAGTTGAGACATTTTTTGTTTGTTTTTAATGCTGCTCAGTAACAGCACATAAGCAACACATAACTGTTGATATTGGAGGTCTACAATGTAAATACTCAGGGTAGGTACAAAGGCTCTGGACTGCCCCACACATCAGCTCTGGGAGCAACTACCTTCCAGATTCCCCTCCCTGGACCAGGACAGTCAGTCCTGTCAAGTCCTGGTGGGTGGGGGGGGGGGAGAGATGAAACCACAGAAACAGGAAGCACAGGCCACTGGCTTAGCCTTGAAGCTATGTGGGGAACTCACAAAAACAGATTTTCCCTAGAGATTATGTACCTTTGTGCACACCTCTGCTAAAGTGGAGAGACTATGAGGGTAAATGGGATTGCAAGAAATAGCCAATCAGCACAGGACCCAGAAAGTCCAGTCAAAACTGTAGAAAGTTCTCCAAAAGACTTTGTTTTGTCTGTTTCTTCCTCCAGTGGATGAAAAATGATTCACTAATTTATAATAAGTTTCATATGTATATATTTTTGTCTATTTCCAGTTCCTGGATTTTAGAATCAAGTCTTTCAGTGGATACCTCAAAAACTCAATTAACAACATTATTGTTTCAAATTACTCTACAGAAGAAATCAGACAAGAGAACTAGAAAAATCATTATTATATATTTTGAGGTTGACTGTTTGGTCAAACCTCTTTGTACTGTGATTTGTGTTTGCTGCATTACTCTTTTCTGATTTAAATTATGGAAATAGAAATAGACTTACTGCATGGATGGCACATACAATAACAGGCTTCCTAGAGAATGAGCAGAACCAAAATCTTACATGTGAACTGCCTCTAATTTTGGAGAACTTTCAATACATATCTGAACTCTGGACTTCTACACTGCAATATGGAGTGAATCAAAACCTCAGTCTTAAGAATTTTTCTTTACTGAGTAAATTGGATTCTTGTTTGTAGCTCACTTACACCTATCCCTATGCTAAAACACTCAGCACAGTGCATGACATGACCCAATGTTTATTATCTTCACTCAAATGTCAAAGAAGCTTGAATTCATACTATGTGTATTGTACGTTCCAAGGGGTAGCCATGTTAGTCTAGTTCAGCCAAACAAACAAGGAGCTCTGTGGCACACTTAATACTAACAAATTTATTTGTCACATGACCTTTTGTGACAGAAAATCAAACTTCATCAGATGCTTTGAAAATGGGGGGACATACAGAATTGGAGCAAATGAACACAAGGAAATTAAGTCATGGGATCAGGTCACACTGTAAAAGCAAATCAAAGCAGTTGTTCAGATTCAACCACTGAGGAACAGGATATAGAGGAAGATGAGGTCAAATCACCTGTTGAAATAAAAATAAAATCCAGAGTCCTTATTTAGCCCTGAAACAACATTGTAATATTTGCATATGACTTCCAATTCTGCAGTTTCCTTTTTACTCCTCTTATTCAGTTTTCCTGAGCACACCTATTAACAAATTATCAATGGAGTGATCAGGAAGATAGATGTGCTCACCTACTGGTTTTTTATTGTTGTGATTTCTGAAGTCCAATTTGTGCCCACTTAGTCTTTTGTGTAGAGACTGTCCTGTTGTCTAAGACATAAGGCTGGGGTGCATTTCTGGTACATGATGACACAAATCACATTGGTGGATAAGTAGGTGAACGAGCCCTTGATGGAGTAGCTGATTTTATTAGGTCCTGTGGTGGTGTCTTTTGTGCAGATATATGGGCAAATTTGGCAGCATGGTTTGATGCAGGGATATGTGTCTGTTTTCATGGTTCTGTTATGAGGTCTGTGGCTGCTGGTGAGTATCTGCTTAAGGTTAGGGGACTGTCTGTAAAGCGAGGAGATGTCTTCTCCAAGGCTTGAGAGAGACAGGGGTCATCTTGTAGAATAGACTGTAGATCTTTGATGACGTGTCATAGAGGTCTGACTTGAGGGTTGTAGGTGATGACTAGTGGCATTCTGTTGTTTTCTTTCTTGGGCTTCTTATGTAGTTGTTGACTTTGGGGTACCTGCCTGGCTCTGTCATTCTGTTTCTTTACTTTTACAGGTGGGTACTATAGTTTTAAGAATGCTTGATAGAGATCCTTAAGGTGTCTATCTCCATCTGAGGGATCAGAGCAAATGCAGTTATATCTTTGGGTGTGGATATAGACCAGTGGTTCCCAACCTATAGTTCCTGGCCCACTGGTGGTCCACAAGAGGACAACAGGTGGTCCATGGAGGGATGGGGCAGAAGATAATGTTATAATATAATCCCTTCTAATTAGGTGAGTTATCTTTTTCCCCACTGGTAGGTCTACTGCAGGTGAAAGTACCATGACAAGTGCAATGTGATAATAAGTGAGTATAATAATTTATTAGAAATAGCTGTGTTTTAATACCCCTTTGTATACAAGTTTGACTCCTGCAAGCCATAGGCTATGTTTAAAACAGCTTGCTTATGTGGTAGTTTGCAAAAGCTTTTGATGATGAGGTAGCAGTTGACATAAAGGAAAAGGTTGGGAACCGCTGATGTAGACAATAGATTGTGTGGTGTGTATTGGATGGAAGCTTGAGGGATGTAGGTAACTATAGCTATCAGTATATTTTTGGTATATAGAGGTGTTTATGTGTCCATCACTAATTTGTACTGTAGTGTCCAGAAAGTGAATCTCCTGTATGGATTGTTCTAGGCTATATTTGATTGTGGAGTGCAAATTGTTGAAGTCTCTTTGGAAATCTTAAAGAGCATCCCTACCATGGGTTCAGATGATGAAGATGTCATAAGCATAGCATAAGTAGAGGAGAGGTGCTTTGGGATGAGACTTTAGGAAGCATTGTTCTAAGTTGGCCATACAAATGCTGGTGTATTGTGGAGCCATGGGGGTACACATAGCAGTGCCACTGACTTTGAAGGTATAAATTATCCTCAAATCTGAAATGGTTGTGGGTGAGTATGAAGTCACAAAGTTCAGCCACAAGATGTGCTGTGGTATCATCTGGGATGGTTCTTTTAATAGCTTGCAATCACTTTTGTTTGGGATGTTGATGTAAAGAACTTTTACTTCCATAGTGACCAGGATGGTGTTTTCTGGAAGCCCGTGAATGGACTGCTTTGATTTGCTGCTACAGCGTGACCTGATCCTATGACATACAGTTCCCTGCATTTATTTCCTCCAATTCAATAAGATTCCCCATCTCCAAAGCATCTGATGAAGTGGGATTTTCTCTCACAAAAGCTCATGCAATAAATAAATTTGTTAGTGTTTAAAAGTGCCACAGGACTGCTTGTTTGTTTTACTTTATTTTAAGTACTCTTTTCTTTTTATGAACCAAGTGGACTCAGCAAGGGCCTCACAACATTCACCAAGGCTGATGGGAACATTGCCACATACATGCTATTCAGCTAGAAGAGAGTTCATTTTCACACTTTTAATACTCTACCTCCTGCACGATCTTGTTGACTTAGGCAACATAAAATCTTTCAATCAAGCTATCTAATTGTCCCTGTATTGTGTCTTTCATAGGGAGAGGCCTTGGATTTGCCAAGAAACTCATTAAAATTTACCCCAGAAATGTCTTTTCAGTGCCTTTTTCTGAACAAAGGAGTTATGGGATGCTGATCAGTAAACTTGAGGCACCCCAGAATCCATGGGCAATTCTGTACCCAGCCCATCCATCCTGCAGCCCCTGGTACTTTCCAATCCTTGTGGCAGTCCATTCTGCCCCACTTTTCTCAGTAGCAGAGCTAGTACAGTGTTCCAGCTCCTGCTTTACCTTCAATTCACTTGCATTAACATAAAGAGAACACTGCCTTTAGTGTTTAATTAAAACACCAGCCATAGTAGAACCTGCTTAGGATGAAAACAGATCCACAGAAACTCTCTTTATATTGAAGTGTAATTAGAGCCCTGAGTTGTTACAGTGTATGACACAGTAAAAATGAAATTCTGCTTAGAATGAAATTGACTGGCAGTGGTGGGGTGGGAGAGGAATGACTTTGCAATGAAGGTTGAAACTGCTGCAAAGCCTCTTCAGATAATACATACACAGAAGTGAGGGGGCGATTTCCCTGCACAAGTATTTCAGGTCTTGGCCTCGTGAAAAGGAATTTGAGTGTGTCTACATGTTTGTATTGTTAGGTATGAATTAATACTAAATGTTGATGCAAGTCAGGTCCTACCTTTTGTTATTATAGAACTTCTTTTTATTTCTGTGGTGGGGGAAGCACCACAACTCATTAACCTCATCCTTTTTGTACAGCAAATACAAGCAAAATTGCAGCAACATATACATATATTCTTGTTTCCCTAAGAAACAAGAAACGCAGACCAATTCACTTTTGCAAGGCTTCAACAGGGCTATGAGTCAGTCTCCAGTATTCTATTCTGCAGGGAGTATGTGCAAAGGATTTTTTTTTTTATTAAATACCAAGGGTGTAATTTAAATATAAATACAATATGGTTGTGTTTTCTGGACAGTAGAGCGATCAACATGAATTGGTTTGTTTCTTTAAAAACTGGCCACTAGGGGACCTTCATTGCACTGATTTCAATCAGAGTTTATATAAACTCTAATCCTTCACCAGTGTTTAAGCCACTACATTTTACCTGGATATTATACATCTCCTATATCATCTGGGGTTTGGGTATTCATGTACAGGCACTCGATCTAAGTTGTTCAGTCAAAAAATGGGATTAGACCATTAGAAAACATTCCTTTTCACTGTAAGACTGGACAGATGAGTGTGTGTAACTCCATTAATTATAAGAATGACATAAAGGGGGACTAAAACATTTTAGTGATATAGCTTATGTATGCCCAGTCCTGCTGTGCGATCCACGCTGGCATGATGGTCAGTCTTTATGGATCCTCCTTTCGGACTGGGTTTAATTATACATTTCTTTGGTGCTGATTGTCATATCTGATGGTCCCTTTTTATTCATTATGCTTATTAGAATAGTACCAAAGGAATATCCATGTTCATCAAGTTCAGCAAAACAAAAAATAGGTCTTGTGGCACTTATAAAGACTACCAAATTTATCGCACGAGCTTTCATGGGAGGAAATCCTTCTTTGTCAGATGCTTGAAGATGGAGAATCACAGAATGGGAGGAAAACAAATGCAGGTGAGTGCAAGTCACAGGATTAGGTCAAATTGTCACAGCAAATAAAGGAAGTTGTTAAGATTCAAACAATGGAGTAAACAATTAGCAAGGCGGTGGGAAGGAAAGCAGAATTACCTATTGTAATCAAGGGCTCATTCACCTGCTCACACCAATGTGATTTATGCCATCGTATACCAGAAATCCACCCCCCACCACCTTTGTACATTTGGTAAACAGGACAATTTCTATGCAAAAGAGGAAACGGACACAAATCTGACAACAGAAAAAAATGTATTAAAAAACCAGTAGTGGAACACTTATGATTATTCCACTTCCGGTCCGTCAATGGGTATTTTGAGGAAAATGAATAACAAATCAAAGCTTCAAGGAGAAACTGTATAACTAGAATTCATATGTAGATGTGACACAATGATCTCAGGGCTGAATAAAGACTGGGAGTTCTTTTCCCATTACAACAGGCAATTTTGCTTTCCTTTCTGCCCCCACCCTCCACCTCCCTGCTAGTTCCTGTACTCCACTGTTTGAACCCTAACATCTGCTTCTATTTGCTGTGACAGTCCGACCTGATCTTATGACTTGCACTCCCCTGCATCTGTTTTGCTCCCATTCTGTAAGTTCCCCATCTTCAAGCATTTGACAAAGTGGGATTTTCTTCCCCAAAAGCTCATGCAATATATAAATTTGTTAGTCTTTAAAAGTTCCACCAGAGTCCTTCTTTCTTTTATCAGAATAGGTTACCATGGAATTCTCTAGATCTTAAAACCTCTGAACAGCTAAAGGAACTTAAATGTCATAACCTGAAAGATTTTTTGCAGTATCTTATTAACTAATGGTTTCAATAAGCTTCAACCGGAGTGTGATTCAGTGAAGTTCCAATTGGAATGATGTACATTTTTCAGTGTATATGTTTTGTCCCACATATTATTTTCTATGTAATATTTATCTTATTAGATATATTCAAAGGGAGAAAAGGTGTGGATTTCATCATTTTACACTCCTGTTTCTCATGTGTATAATCAGTTAGGACCTGGTTCTGCTTTCACAATAGGTTTACACAACTGTAAATCCATGAATCTTAATAGTTATTTCAGATTTAGACCAGCTGAGATCAGAATTAAGCCTTGAATTGCTTCTGGATTGAAAGGAACACTTCAGCCGAGTGTGATGTATAATGATGACTTTAAGGATAGGAGATCTGACTCCTATTTTCTGGTATATCAAGGATTTCTTCTGTGACCTTGGGTGAATCACTTCTTTTCTTCCCAGTATTTGCAAGGTGCCTTTGACTATATTTTCTGAGCAGGCTTAAATTTTAGCCAATCATTCTGTTCATGTAGATTGCAAACTCCTTGTATACTGAGATCGCTGTGAGACAACATTGTCTCTGGTGTATAAAAAGTTGACAGAGTTACTTGTCATTGTTGTATTGCTGGTAGCATTGCTTTTGTTGTCTCACAGTATCATTTAATGATGATGCAGAGAAATAAAGAACATGGCTGTGTCTGTTTCCTTATCTGTAAAACCATGCCAAAACAATATTTATCTATTTGACAGAGGTTTATTAACATTTGAAAAGTACTTTGAGATCCTCAGATGGAAAGTGCTATAAGAATAGCAATAATTTTGGAGAGGAATGAGTACTTTGCAGATGTCACTTCACAGCTCTGAGCCTCAGTCACTCTGTCAGTACAATGGAGTTCATATTACTTAATAAAAATAAATTTTGTGATGTAGTTATGTTTTATTTTCAAACAGTCAGTGAGGGACCCTGACTACTGCAACAAAACAAACAAGGAGTCCTGTGGAACATAAAGACTAACAAATTTATTTATTGCATTAGATTTCATGGAAGAACATCCCACTTTGTCAGACCCTTTGAAGATGGGGGAATTTACAGAATGGCAGGAAAATAAATGCAGGAAAGTATAAGTCATGGGATCAGGTAACATATGTAACAGCAAATCAAAGCAGTTGTTCAGATTCAAATAGTGGGAAATAGCATATAGGGGGCGATGAGGTGAAATCACCTGTTGTAATAAGAAAAGACTGCAAAGTCCCTATTTAGCCCTGAAGCAACACAGTCAAATTTGCAAATAAATTCAAGTTCTGCAGCTTCTCTTTGAATCCTTGAGCTGTTATTCATTTGTCTGAACACAGCAACTAATGAATCATCAATAGAGTGATCAGGAAGATTGAAATGCCCACTAAACGGTTTCAGAATGCTGTGGTTTCTGATGTCAGATTTATGCACATTTAGTTTTTTGTGTAGAGACTGTCCTGTTGTCCAAGATATAAGGCAGGTGCGCATTTCTGATACACAATGGCATAAATCACATTGGTGGATAAGCAGGTGAATGAGCCTTTGATGAAGTAGCTGGTTTTTTTAGGTTCGTAATAGTGTCTTTTGTGCAGATATGTGGGCAAAGCTGGCAGTGTGGTTTGTTGCAGGGATATGTGCCTGCTTTCATGATTGTACTGTTAGGGCTGTAGTGGCCGGTGAGTATCTGCGTAAGTACCTGGTTTCAATCTTCCTGATTACTCCACTGACAATTTACTAGCAGCTTGGCCCTAAGTAATCTATGTTAGCTGACTTGGGCTCACAGGGCTCAGGCTGCAGGGCAAAAATTGCTGTGCAGATGTTCAGGCTGAGGCTAGATTACAGGTTCTGGGACCCTTATGTCTCATGGCCAGGGTTAAAGTGAGGAGGAATGCACCAGAACACAGTTCCTGGGCCCCCTATTTTTTAGGCTGGCAGCATTCTCCCCTCCCCAAAATAAAGGAATGCAGCAGAACACTGAGTTCCAGGGCCCCCTAAAAATAGCACAAGCCGCTGGAAGGCAACATTGCCGTGGCTCCACCTTAAGCCCTGCTCCTCCTTAATCCCAGCCAGTAGAGAGCTGGGGCAGGCTGGGAGTTGGTGAATCTCCCCCTTGGAGGGCAGAGGATCTTGTGGCTAGAAGCAGCTTCTAGCAGCTCAGACAGACTGCAAACAGCCCAGGCAAGGGCTTTTGGGGTGGGGTGGGGTGGGGTGGGGGGGCATGCGCATCTATCTGGGGGCAGCTGTGTCTTTGTGGGTATCGGGGCAGGGGGTGTTCTGGGGATGGGTATTGGGGGGCCCACCTGTGCCAGAGGGTTCCAGGGCCCACGAAATTATAGTTTTACCCCTGTTCAAAACCTGGAATCTAGCCCAAGTGCAAACACCCCCAAAGCCCAGGCCCCTCAAGCCTGAGTCAGCTGACACAGACAGGCCAGTTGCTGGTATTTAATTGGTGTTCCACCTACTTAAGATATGTCTATGCAAGCCAGTAAGATGGTGGCAATTTGAGGCTCTGTAGGTGTGCAGAGCAGGTATTTCTACAGCACAGCCTCTGCAGAACAACCTCCTTTAGTACTCTTGTTTAAAGTTATCCTCCTTAGGGGCCCTTTGGTTAAGGGTAATATTGATCGTGACACCTCCTCTCACATACAGTAGATCCCCTCTGAGGTGTATCTGTGTTTATGGAAACATGGAACATATGCATTATTTACACACATACATCCCCCCATGGAGGAAAAAAATCAAGCCTTTCATATGGAAATCCCATTGGGCTAGATATTGTTATTAGTTAGATCATGCTGCTCTGTTTACACCTCTAAAGTACACACTGTCTATGTGACTAAATTGGATTCTAACTTTTGGTAGAACATCAGCTTTGGAAATAATAAAAATACAACCTCTGTACCTTAGCACTACATGGCTTACAGTGTTATAATAAAACTTTCTTTCCCTCTGAAAGGAATTCTGCAACAAGCAGCCCAGAAAAGAAAAGTTTACAATGCTATAAAAAGAAGTGACCTGCTTCAAGGAAAGCAATGAAAGCTCTTTTAATCACAGTGTGTTTCAAAACAACAGATCTTCACTAGTGTGTAATTAGACATGATGATAAGGCATTATATAATCCATGTTTTAGCAAAGTAGATGGTGGGCATGGCATGGGTCCATAATGCTTAGCTTGCCCAAGTTTCAACAAGTAATCAGGCAACTGATCCAGCATGGCACTCCATAAAAGAACATACATAGAATTTAGTCCCTAAATTAATTAGCCAATGCCTTTGCATTAATGATGGTTTCACCAGTGTTCTGTGTTACTATGAGGACAGAAAAGAAATCTTCCACCACACATACCTATTGTTTTCTGTTTTATTTAGGTTTTTATTCCACACCCTTCACCTTATTATCTGAAGTACTTGGAACAAATTCCTCTTCAAGAAGAAATTAGGCTTTGTAGTTTGTTTTGATTCAGCACTGGGGTGAAATAGAGAGCCTTAGAAATTTCTTCACACACAGACTCCCTTCTACCACCTGTTCCCAGAACACACAGACAATAATCTAGCATTTAAGGTACCAACCTAGGATCTGGGGGACCCACACTGAAATATCTTTTCCTAGTCAGTCTGTTGTCTTAAACAAAAAGCTGCTTCTCCTTATCCTGCAATGAAATAACTTTTCTCTATCATACATGGAAAAGCCCAAGCACCAGCAATATATGGAATTCTCCACCAAACTGCCTCTACTTTGTCTTGGATGGATTGGGGTTTATATCAAAGTTAAGTTGGGAAGAATTAGATGTCTTCTATGTCACATTGATGAAGAATTAGAGTCTTCTATGTTTGGATTGCTTTCAAATATGGTTTGACACAAACAGTGGCTAAGCATGTATTCCATACATGAATCATAGGGTTGGAAGGGACCTCATGAGATCATCTAGTCCAACTCCTCTGCTAAAAGCAGGACTATTCCCACTAAATCATCCCGGACAGGGTTTTGTCTAACCAGGCCTTAAATGTTCCCAATGATGGAGATTCCACCACCAAGCTAGGTAATCCATTCCAGTGCTTCACCACCCTCCTAGTGAGAAAGATTTTCCTAATATTCAACCTTGAACACCCCAGCTGCAGCTTGAAACCATTCCTCCTTGTTCGGTCCTCTGTTACTACTAAGAACAGCCTAGCTCCCTCCTCTTAGGAGCACCCCTTCAAGGAGTTGACGGGTGCTATCAAATCCCCCCTCAGTCTTCTCTTCTGCAGACTGAATAAGCCTAGTTTCTTCACTCTCTCCTCATAAGCCATGTGTCTCAGCCCCCTAATCATTTGTGTTGCTTTCCACTGTGTTCTAATTTGTCAACATGCTTTCCATAGTGTTCCACAGTATTCCAGATGTGGCCTAACCAACACTGAATAGAGGGGAATAATCACATCCCTCAATCTGCTGGTAACACTTCTACTGATGCAGCCCAATACACCATTGACCTTTCTGACAACAAGAGCATATTGTTGACTCATATCCAGCTTCCCATCCACCATAACTTCCAGGTCCTTTTCTGCAGTGCTGCTACTTAGCTGATCAGTCCCCCAGCCTGTAGCAGTGCATGGTATATTTCCATCCTAAGTGCAGGCATTTTGCACTTTTCCTTGTTGAAGCTCATGAGATTTCATTTGGCCCAAAGCTCCAATTTATCTAGGTCTCCCTGAATCCTATCCCTGCCCTACAGTGTGTTTACCATTCTCCCCAGTTTGTCGTCATCCATGAATTTACTGAGCATGGAATCTGTGCCGTCATCCATATCATTAATGAGGACGTTGAACAGGACTGGCCGCAGGACTGATCGGTGGAGCATGTCACTAGATACTGGTTGCCAACTAGACATTGAGCTATTGATTCCTACCCACTGAGCCCCATGATCTAGCCAGACTTCTCCCCATCTTATGGTCCATTCATCTAAATCATGCTTCTTTAACTTACTGAAAATAATGCTATGGGAAACTGTATGAAAACCTTGCTAAAGTTAAGGTGTATCACATCAATGGCTATTCCTGCATCCACATATCCAGTCACCTCATCATAGAAGGCAAATCAGGTTGTTCAGGAATGATTTACCTAAATATATAGCCCATCTGATGTGGCTGGTGCAGTGGAATGATCCTCAGCTATCTAGCCTTTATTCTCAAGTCTGATCATTCTGTCAACCATTCAGACTGTTGGTGGGACTGGAGAAGCACTCTGAAGTATGGTACAGAATGAAATCAGTAGCCTTGGTGGCAAAAGTGCAACTGGCATTTTTCATAGTTTTTCTATTTCAGGCTCAGGAAGTGGTCTTTGTAGTTCAGGGACTAGCTGTAGCCAATAGGTCTTTCTCCACCTGCTAAAAAAAGAGTGTAAATGTGTTTTTTTTTGGTTGAGGACCCTGCAACTGTTATGTGCTTTTGTCTTTTCAAGACTAGATCCTGATGCTATGCTCTGCATGTAAGTGCATGTCTATACCATTCTGAAATTGAAGACACAACAGAATACTGCAAGCTACTTACTAAATGGGATGCCATGAACAGAAGTCACATTTAAACTGACTGATCCATATTCACTAGGGCTATATCTTCACTGGCCAATTAGTTCAGACTAAGTAAGCTTAGTCCAGATTAATTTAGTTCAAGTCTACACTAGGCTTTGCCTAGTTCTAACGCGGAAATTTCTTAGTCCAAACTAATATGTTCGACTGGTTAGTCCAGACTAAGTGCTTGGTTCAAATGATGTAGACATGAATTAATGGTTAGTTCAAACTAAAAAGAGCTTGAACTAAGCCATCAGTTTGAACTAGCCACACTTACTAGTTTGAAGTGAAAAGCCATGGTTAGTCTGAACTAGCCTGACGCTAGTTGGGACTAACCTCAGACTTTTTTAGTTCAGACTAGCAAGTCTGAACTAAAAAAGCAGATGTAGACATAGCCTAGAAGTACTAAGTGTTATGCACTTATGGACACTAAAACAGAGATGACCCATTAGTGTACCTGACAACACAATGAGAATAGGAAAATAATAGAATGTACAAACACCACTACTGTGTTCTCACATGATGGTTCTTCTGCAAAATCCAAAGGAATGACCCCTTTGCACAATATATACTTGAAATGGATCTGATCTACAACCCCCTGAAGCAAATGATAGTCTTTTCATTGGTTTCAGTAGATTTTGGTGCAAGCCTCTTTCCTCATAGCAGAGATCCACTATAGGAAAGTGGATACATTTGCGTAAGATAGTTCTGTATAAATAGCTTATTTTTTTACATGCTGAAAATTAATTTTTAAATTTCAATGGCTAGCTTGTGTGGAGTCACTTTAATAGAAAGATCCTGGAACAAATGTGTTTCTAATATCATTCTTTAAATGAAATGTTTTCATTCAGATTCTGCAGCATGGGAACTATCCTTCAGAAGGGGGGTCCCAGCTGCAAAACAATAAAAGGATCTTTAAACATTTATCTGGTGATTGAGAGGGTTTTTGCCCCCTTTGACTTTCTAAAGTTCATGTTTATTTGTGCAAAATGAAAAAGGGGAGATTAACTGTTTAAAGTCCTTCTGAAGTAAATTGAGCAAAACTATTCCAGGCAAGGTCTAGGCAACTAAATAACTGGCCAGCATGAAGGTCTACTCTGTACCTGCAGCTCACATTGGCTATGTCTACATTGTAAAAGCTAAGTTGACTTTATTAAGTTGACTTAATAAAGTCTACTTAATGTCAACTTTAAGTAGACCTTATGAAGTCGACTTAGTGCGTGCATGCTACATTAAGTCAACTTTATAAAGTCAACTTTAAATGGGTGCCCTCGCTTAATTCGACTTTATAAAGTCGACTTAATGGCCACACTGCACTAAGTTGACTTTATTAAGTCGACTTAGTAAGCCCACATTGCCTTAAGTCGACTTAATAAAGTCAACTTAACGGTAAAGTCATCTTTATAATTGGACCTTATAAAGTCGAGTTTACTGGACATTAAAGTCAACTTTGTTGCCCTGCAGTGTAGACAGGGCTCTGTTTAAGTCAACTTAAGGGCCCTTAAGTCGACTTACACACATAGTGTAGACATACCCATTGAACTAAGTTAGACCTTTAAGCTCTGCAAATTAGGTCCCAGTCATTTCAAGTTCGGCATCCAGTAACAGAGACACCCAAAATGAGTCATTACTTTTGAACACATTAGCAACATGATAATTACATCTCCTTTTCATTAACAAACTAGGGAAGTACAATCTAAATGAAACTTCTATAAGATAGGTGCAAAACTGGTTGGATAACTGCTCCCAGAAAGTAGTAATCAAAGGTTCATAGTCATGCTGGAAGGGTATGACAAGCAAGGTACCACAGGGATTAATTCTGGGCCTCATTTGGTTCAATATTTTTATCAGTTGTTTAGAGGATGGCATAGAAATTACACTTGTAAAGTTTGTGGATGATACCAAGCTGGGAGGGGTTGCAAGTACTTTAGAGGATAGGATCACAATTCAAAATGATTTAGACAAACTGCTGAAATGGTCTGAGGTAAATAGAAAGACAAATGCAAAATACTTTAATTAGGAAAGAACAATCCACTGCACACATACAGAATGCACAATGACTGCCTATGAAGGAGTACTGCAGAAAGGGATCTGGCTATCATAAGGGACTGCAAGCTAAAAAAATGAGTCAATGATGTAACACTATAGCTAAAGAGCAAACACTATTCAGGGATGTATTAACAGGATATTGTAAGTAAGACATTGGAAATAATTCCACATTGATTGGGCCTCAACTGGAGTACTGTGCCCAGTGATGGGTGCCTCATTTGAGGAAAGATGGGGAAGGAATTGGAGAAAGTGCAGAGAACACCACCACAAATGATTAGAAGTTTGTGACACTTGACTTTGAGGGAAGATGGTAAGAGCTGGGTTTGTTCATTCTGTAAAAGAGATATAATAGTTTTCATGTACCTAAAAAGTTGTTACAAGAAGGTAGGAGAAAAATTCTTCTTCTTTATCACCAATGATAGGAAAAGCAGAAATAGGCTTAAATTACAGCAAGGAAAGTTTAGGGTGGACATTAGGGAATAATTCTAACTGTCAGGGCGATTAACTACTGGAAAAAGTTGTCTAGTGCAATCTCCATCATTGGAAGTTTTTAAGAGCAGGTTAGACAAAACACCTGTAAGGGATGGTTTAAGATGGTACTTGGTCCTGTCATGAGTGCAGGGGATTGGACTCAATAACCTCTTACGGTACCTTCAATTTTCTGATTCTATGAATCCTGTCATTGCTTTAGCTAATGGCATGTGTGTTGTGTTTAGAGCTGCAAAATGACTGTTAGAGATTTCAGAGAAAACTCTCTGTTCTTCATTTGGAATAATCTTCACAGAAAGGTTCACACAAAGCTTTTCAGCTTCTCTGCACAGTTTTATGGCTAGATTGTGAAACAAAATTATCCTGACAGATAGGAAGTTTTTCCTAATGTCAAACCAAAACCATTCTTGCTTCAGTTTAAGTCCACTTCCTCTTGTCCTATGATTCTCCAGAGAGAAGTTCCATTTCAGCTATTGTGCTGGGAAGCCTTATCACCTCTTCTTTCCTGCTCTCAAGCATTTCCAAAGCAGTTGTAAATTTACCAGATTGAATGAAAGTGTCTATGGATTACGTATAACTGTCTGCTCTTCATTAAGAAGAAGCTAGTGGGTGTGTGGGAAAGTATCACTGTTAGAACACTGTTTGGATGGGGAAAAACAAGACTTCAGTGGGGAACTGAGAGGGTGACTTCTTCGTGCTAATAAGAGTTGATCACCAAATTATATACTAGTTGAACCTTCAGTTTTTGTTTTGGTCACAGATAGGACCATGGCTCTGGGAATCAGAAATCCCATGTCCTATGCCCACCTCCACTGCTGTCTCCCACTGTCATATTAGGTGAATCACCAAATTCCTCTCTCGCTTATTTTACACATCTGTAAAAGTAAAAATAATAATGTCTATTTTATAGTGGTATGGGAGATTTAATTAATAATACTGTTATGATTTTTTTCTGTGAAAGTCACCATTGCAGTACAAAATATAGTATCACTATTATCATTAGAGTTGGATGGATTCACAAAACTAAATTCCTATAAAAACAGCAAGGAAAGAGGTGAGGCTAACTCAAGGAAAAAATGTAGTACTTGTGTAGAAATCTGTTTTCATTATTATTCATGATGGAACTGCATATATGACCATCCTGAAAGATTGCTGTGTTTCTGGGAGCTGCTAAGTCAAGAAGTGAAAATGTTATCATGTGACTTGGGGGAACTTGTCAAAGAGTGCAAAGAACAAATTAACAAATATTCAGAGCACTAGCTGTGGTGAATAATTTCCAAGTGACTCATACTCTATGAGTATGTCTACACTTATAATTTAGTTCAAATTATGAAGATTAATCAAACTAAATTCATGGCTACACTGGTTTTCATTACTTCGAACTAAGGAAGTCCTAATCAAAACCCAAATGTAAACACACACACACACACACACACACACACACACACACACACACACACACACACACTCTCTTTTATCCTACACTCACTTGGCACAATTCATCCTCCCCCAGGATGTGTCCTCATCCATCTCATTTTCAGCCCTTTCCGGATCTAACTGTTATCTTGTTTTTTAAAGAGGTAACTGCACTTCCTCTCTGAGTGTTAGAATCCTTCTGCCATGGGTTCACAGTCCTGGAAATGCTAAACAAATGGGCTATCAGTTGCAAAAAACAAACTCCTTACTCCACATGACTTCTTCCTACGTACCATCTTAGCCTTTCTGAAAAGTCATGTCCTAGCCCCATACCAGATTCAAATTCCTTCCCTAGAGGTGAATAACCATATGTCTTCTTCCTGGAGGTATATCTGAACTTTCTTTCAGCCTACAACTTTCACCCTCTGTAGGTCTTGAAGCTCTGAGAATCCTTGCCCATTCTCTTAATTGCAATCAATCAATCTTGGACCCAAAGTCCTGCTCCCCTTCAAGGAGGGTACCTACAACCCTCCTTCCTGGAACTGTGCTTCACTTTTGTAGATTTCCTCAAGACATCAGAATTGCATTCTTACTCAGGGACATCCCTCAATCTCTGCAGATTTTGAAGGGAAGTCCTTGAGGTTAGCTGACTAGATTATTTTTAAGTTATGTTACAAGACTGGACAAGGAAACTGCAGCTAATATCCCACAACCAGAGGCTACATATGCCAGTTCTGGCAGATCAAATGATTAGCAGAAGACTAGTGACTGGACACCACTTAGTATAAGGCTTCCTGTTTGTGCCCCACTACTAGTCGGAACAATTAGACTCTCACGGTGTTGTCCATGCCCTCAAGAGCAAATTCCTTCTACCTAACCCCATCTTCTGACATGCTATACCATATGTTACTAGGCCCATCCCTGGATCTGCCTGCTACCTTCATTGACCAAAATGTCCCTTTTTCTGTTCATTGTTTGTCATCATCCCATGGACTGTATACCAGTTGCTGAGCTAGTGATCACCCTGGCCTATAAAACAAAGTTGGCCCTTCAGACGAATAACTTCCCTTGATCTCTGAGTGGCTGTATCTATACTACGGAGCTCGGTTAAGCTGGCTTAATAAGGTCTAGTTTAAGCCATCTTAAAATAGACCTTGCTAAATTGGCTTAGAGCGTCCACACTCAAAATGCCAGGAGACTGCCCACATCCACACTGGCAGCTGCTAGGTCACCCTAGGACTGGTGTATTGTGGGTACCTGGCCCACAGTGCACCACAGCAAAAGTGCCCCTCTCTCCCAGCCACTCCTTTACTACAGGAAGTGAGTGACCACACCACCCTCCATACTGTGCGTGTGGCAACAGGGAGCCTGACATAGCATAGTGATGTGCCAGTGCTGCACTCTACACCCTCCATGCAATGCCCAGAGTCCTCTGGCTCTGGACCAGGTGCCACAGGAAAACTGCCAGCACAGAGGCAGGGCGCAGCAGTTGTTAAGACTCAAACACTGGGGGACAGCACATGGATGAAGGTGAAGTCAAATCACCTGTTGTAATGGGGGAAAAATCCATAGTCATGATTTAATTCTGCTTTCATACAATCTAATCTAAAAGAAATAGAAACTTTACTTTCTTTTTCTCTTTCTTTCTATGTGCTGTTTTCCAGTGTTTGAATCTTAACAACTGTTTTGATTTGCTGTTAGAGTGTGACCTGATCCTATGTCTTATACTCCCCTGCATTTATTTCCTACCATTCTGTAAGTTCCTCCATCTTCAAACCATCTGATGAAGTGAGATTTTCTCCCATGAAAGCTCATCCAATAAGCAAATTTGCTAGTCTTAAACAGTGCCTCTGGACTCCTTGTTTGTTTCAGAACAATATCAGGGGGGTCCATCTGAGAAGGGGAGACATACAGGGTTAGGCTGAGAGGGGCAAGGAGGGAGAAAGGCAGGGTCAGACGTCAGGTTGGAGAAGGGAGAGACATGCGGGGTCAGACTGAGAATGGGGAGGATGCTAGATTGGGTTGGCCTGAGAAGGGCAAGGGGAGAGAGAGGCAGGATTACACTGAGAAGGGGAGAGATGCTGGATCAGGTCAGGGAGATACATGAGGTCCTGCTTAGAAGAGGCAAGGGGAGAGACAAAGGGGGTTGAGCTGAGAAGGGAAAAGATGCTGGACAAGGTCAGGCTGAGAAAGGGGAGACAGCACGGTCGGGCTGAAAAGGGGAAAGATGCTGGATGAGGTTGGGCTGAGAAGGGGGAAAGACTCTGGTTCAGGTCAGGGAAGGCAACCTGGGCTTTAGTCCTAGGATGCAGGGCTGGGGCTAAGACATAGTGAGTTTGGATGCCTTGCACATAGCTGGGAACACTCCCAACTGTGCTGTGCCTTCTCTCCAGCCCCCAGCCCCTATTTCAAATAGCTAGGAGGCCAACTGAGTCAACTTAAGCCAATTCCTGGACCACATTGTCTCAAGTTGACTTAGTAAAGTTGACTTAACTTAACTGTTAGTCTTTAAGTACCACAAGACTCCTTGCTTTTTTTTGCTTTACTAGACTAACAGAGCTGCCCCTTCAGAACTTTACAAGTGAGATCTATTAAGTCAGTTTAAGCAAATGCTTAGGTTGACTTAATAGCTTCTCAGTGTGGCCAGGACTTTGTTTAAGTTGACTTAAGGGGCTTTAAGTCAAATGAAACTCCCAGTGTAGACATAGCCAATGAGCCCTGGCTGCTGGTCAACCATTTGCATCAACAGTGCCCATTTGCCACCCAGCCATAGCCCTGATCTCAAACCCTTTAGCCCAGCTTGTTCAGAGCAGGACATAAAAATCTTTCCTAATTCTAGGGTCCCCTTTCACTAACCTGTGGGATATGACTTTTTCAGGCTCAGAAGGTAGTCACTTTACTGATACTTGACTAAACTCTCAATTTAGTTCTGCTAATCCTTTCTGATCACCTGTTCTGAAAGGGTCCATGCCTTGGAAGAAGATTGGCTGGATCCAGGTTCCCACGACAGACAACTGTGTTTACATAAAGAAAATACAAGCCAATTGTTTTTCTTCCTGCAGTTAAACTTCAATATGCTGGTAGCATTAGTTTCTTTAAAGTCATGCATGTTTTCCTGTTATTTTTGCCAGTAGCCCCACATATTTCAGGGTAGTAGAAAGTAGTATGCTGTTTAGGACAGAACTGGATAATCTGGTTTTCATCTGTTTAATTTGTATGACAGGCTGCATGTGCAGATAAATGCTAAATAGGTGTCTTAATATCTGCCAAAGAACATCTAGTCTTGGAAAGTGGCCTCATATGGTGCAGAAAGCTACTGATTTTCATCATTGCTAGACAACAGCTGTTCTGTTTGCTTCTTCAAAGATGGCATAGGAAGCATGACAAGGGAATTTATTAGTGCTGGAACTATATGAATATCTCCCAACTACCTCTCATTATAATTCCAGTGTGCAAGAAAACTTAGTTCCAAATTTATCTTCATTTAATATAAACTTACTGTAATTTCCTTCATTTCTGTATATTCCCAAACTCAGAAATGTAAAATCATTTAAATGATAGAAAATGTTTATATCTTGTAAAGAAACTAAATTATGCAATTATCCCACATTATTTTAATTTTCTGTCTCTGCTATTCAGTGTTGCGTTCCTTATTTTGTGACAGTCTCAGCATTTTACTAATGCTAATGCTGGGATTCTGAGCTAGGTTTGGGTGGCAGTGTATTGCAACAGACACTGCATTTACACCTTGTGTCTTCTGAGGATCTCAAAGCATTTTACAAAGTTTTAACTTTTTAAGCCTAACCACAATTCTGGGATGAGTTAGGACATTTCACAGTTTGGGAAAATGAGTCAAGAGAGATTAAATGACTTGCTAACGCTTAGGGAGTCAATAACAGAAAAGAATAGTACCACCTAAAACTTATAAGTCCCTGGGTGAAACTCTGGCCTCACTGAAGTCCCACTGATTTTAATGGGCCACAGTTACCTGCCTCTCATTTTCCCTGATCATTAGATCACAAACCCCAGCTCAGTGATTTAAGGAGAAAAAAAATGCTTTGCTCAGGGGTGATTAATTTGAGTGTGAAACCCACATTATCTCTTGTGTGAAATATTCTTCTGCTGCAGAAGCAGAAATGGAAACATTTTATTTCCCAAATGCCATCAAAAACACACCTGTCATTCCTGGTTTCTCTCTCTTTTTTTTTTTTTTTTGGTAAGCATTCATAAACCAATTCATTCCGCTATAATTTACCCAATCTTTTTTCTGCCCCACCCCAGCTATATTCAGAGTTTGTAGTGGAAAAATCTCTCATTAGCTTTACAACATTTTTTCTCTTCTTCTTTTAAATACATGTCAATCATATTAAAATTATGAAAACTGAATAACAGATCTTTTTCATGCTGGAAAATGCTGTACCTCTAGATAGTAATAGTGAGTTGAGCTGGATCAAAATTCTTCCATTTTTCTTAGTCACATCTTTATAACAAGAGTTAAAATCTAAACAGAAATTTTCCAGTGGGAGGTGGAGGGAACAAATAATATAAAAACTTAGCAAAATAAAAATGACCAGTTGCGAGACCAGCTCCACCAACACCACTGTGGAACCTCATCAACCCCTATAAGCAGAAGGCATGCAGATAGGACAGAAAATACTCATTCAAGCCATAATTGGAAGAATAAGCAAGGAGTCCTGTGGCACTTAAAGACTAACAAATTTATTTATTGCGTGAACTTTCATGGGAGAAAAATCCCACTTCATCTGATGCTTTGAAGATAGGGGGATCATCGAAGGCACAGGACTTGGTGGTGATGGGGGATTTCAACTACCCTGACATCTGTTGGGAAAATAACATTGGAAGGCACAGATTATGCAACAAGTTCTTGAAATGTATTGGAAACTCCGCCCCCCCCCGGGGTCAAAAGCTACCAGGGAGAGGCCGTTCTCAATTTTCTTTCGACAAACAGAGAGAAACTGGTTGAGTATTTGAAAGTGGAAGGTAACTTAGGTTAACGTGATCATTAGATGGTAGAGTTCATGGTTCTAAGGAATAGTAGGAGAGGGAACACCAAAATAATGATGGATTTTAATAAGGCAGACTTCAGCACATTCAGGTAGCTGATAGGTAAGATCCCACAGGAAGCAAGTCTAAGAGGAAGACTACTTGAAGACAGTTAGCAGTTTTTCAAAGAAACAATATTAAGGGCACAAAAAACCCCCCACTATTTCAATGTGCAGGAAGGCTAGGAAGTGTGACAAGAGACCATCTAAAAATGAAGAAAGAGTCCTACAAAAAGTGGAAACTTGGACAAATCACAAAAGGATGACTATAAACAAATAACACAATTATGTAGGGGAAAAAAATCAGAAAGAAGATGGCAGAAGCTGAGGTTAAACTAGCTGAAAGCATAAAAGGTAACAGTAAAGACTTTTTAAAATACATTACAAATAAGAGAAAGACCAAAGGCAGCATAAGTACATTACTCAAGAAAGAGGGGGAAAACAATAACACAAAATGTGGAAATGGCAGAGGAACTACATGTTTTAGCCAAGAAGGTTGATGGTGACAGTATGCCTGACGTAGAGGAGGGCAGTAAAAATTGAATAGGATCAAAAGCTAAAATAGGGAAAGAACAAGATAAAAATTACCTAGAGAAGGTAGATGTCTTCACGTAAAGAGAAAGGCCTGATGCTATGCACCCTAGAATACTCAAGATGCTGACTGAGGAACTACGGAGCCATTGGCTGTTATCTTTGAAAAATCATGGAAGACTGGAGACCTGCCAGAAGACTGGAAAAGAGCAAATACAGTGTCCATTTATAAAAAGATAAACAAGGATAAACAAGTGCTCAATGCTTTTTTTTGCTTCAGTTTTCACAGGCAGGGTCAGCTCCCAGCCCACTACCATGGGTACAGCAGATTGGAGAGAAGAAGAGAGGCCCTTGGTGACGGAAGGGCAGATTAGGGACTGCTTAAGGAAGCTGGATGTACACAAGTCCATGGGGCCGGACAAAATGCATGCAAGGGTGCTAAGGGAATTGGCCGATGAGATAGCAGCACCGCTGGCCATTATCTTTCAAAACTCATGGAGAATGGGGGAGGTGCCAGAGGATTGGAAAAAGTAAATATAGTACCTATTTTCAAGAAAAGGGAGAAAGGAGAATCCGGGGAATTACAGACCTGTCAGCCTCACCACAATCCTTGGAAAAATTATGGAGCAGGTTCTCAAAGAATCCATCCTAAAACACTTAGGGTGTGTTCACACAGCAGTCTTATTTCAAAACAACACAGGTTGTTTCGAAATAAGAAAGGCCATGTTCACATGATGCACCGTTGTTTCGAAACAATGGGTTCCATTGTTTTGAAACAACGGGTTCCATTGTTTCGAAACAAACCCCATGTGGGGACGAAACAACGTTGTTTTGAAATGATTGTTTCAAAACAATGCCATCTGAACATGTTGTTTTGAAACAACAGTGATTCATTTCAAAATAACTTGTCTGAACATGCTATTTTGATTCCTGCTTTTTTCCTTAATTTGAAACAAACTGTTAATTCGAATTAACTTATTTTGAAACAAGGCGTTATTTCGATGCAACTTGCATTGAAATAGCCTTCCTGATCACTTTATTTTCCTCTAGGGGTTATGTTCACACACAGAGGGCTTGTTTTGAAACAAGACGTTTCAAAACAAGCTGTTTCGAAATAAAGGGTTATTTCGAAACACCTTATTTTGAAAAGACAAAAAACAGTGTCTTTGAAAAAAGGGAGCGAAATAGTGTTTTGCTTGGGGAGGAGACTGCAGGCACCTGCGGGGTGAAGCACAGCCAGGCACCTCACCCCACTGGTTTTAAAGACCGGGCTGCCCCCCAAAACCCGGCCCCTGCAGCGGCGGGCTGAGCCGGGCACCCCGACACCATGGCGGGGTTTGGGAGCAGCCTGGGGGGGGGGGTGAGCTGGGCGCCCTCGACCCTGCGGCGGGGTTTGGGGGTAGCCCGTGCTTTAAAGCTGGCAGGGTGAGGTGCCTGGCTGCGCTTCACCCCGCAGGTGCCTGCAGCCCTCTGCAGACACCCGCAGGGTGAGGCGTGTGGCTGCGCCTTCACCCCATGGGTGCCTGCAGTCCCCCTCTGCTGGCCAGAGGACACCCCTCAGCACTTTGTTCCGAAACAACATGTCCGCACAGGGTTGTTTCGAAACCACTGCTTTTGAAACAACCTTGTTTCAAAAGGAAATTGGGTTTAAGCCATTTCAAAACAATGGCTCCCATTTCGAAACAAGGGGTTCCCTTGTTTCGAATGGCCGTGCATCGTGTGGCCATGGCATTTCTTATTTCGAAACAACCTCATTGTTTCAAAATAAGAATGCTTTGTGAACACACCCAAACAGTCAGCATGGATTCGCCAACGGTAAATCATGCCTGACCAATCTCATTTCCTTCTATGATCAGATGACTGGTTTTCTGGATGCAGGAACAACCATTGATGTGATATACCTTGATTTTAGCAAGGCTTTTGATACAGTTCCCCACACCATTCTCACTGGCAAATTAAGGAAGTATGGGTTGGATAGGTGGACTATAGGGTGGATAGAAAACTGGCTAGATCAATGGTTTCAGCTTATAGGAATCAATGGTTCCATGTCTAGCTGGCAACCAGTAATGAGTGGTCTGTCCCAGGGGTCAGTCCTGGGGTTGGTTCTGTTCAACATTTTTATCAATGATCTGGATGATGGAATAGACTGCACTCTCAGTAAGTTTGCGGATGACACCAAGCTGGGGGGAACAGAGACACGTTGGAGGGCAAGGACAGGATTCAGGGAGACCTAGATAAATTGGAACAGTGGGCCAATAGAAATCTTATGAGGTTCAGTAAGGACAAGTGTAAAATCCTGCACTTGGGACGGAAAAACCCCATGCACTGCTACAGGCTGGGGAATGTTCAGCTAAGTTGCAGCACTGTAGAAAAGGACCTGGGGGTCATGATCGCTGGGGAGCTGGATATGAGTCAACAGTGTGCACTTGCTGCCAGAAAGGCCAGTGGCATACTGGGCTGCATCAAAAGAAGCATTACCAGCAGATCAAGGGATGTGATCATTCCCCTCTATTCTGCACTGGTGAGGCCACATCTAGAATACTGTGTTCAGTTTTGGGCTCCCCACTACAAAAAGGACAGGGACATGCTAGAGAGAGTTCAGCAGACGGCAACCAAAATGATTAAAGGGCTGGAGCACAAGCCCTATGAGGAAAGACTGAAAGCATTAGGCTTATTTAGTCTGCCGAAGAGAAGATTGAGGGGGGATTTGATAGCAACCTCCAACTACTTGAAGGGATGCTCCAAGGAGGATGGAGCTCAACTATTCTCGGTAGTAACGGAGGACAGAACAAGAAGCAATGGTTTCAAGTTACAGTTAGGAGATTGAGGCTGGATATTAGTAAAAACTTTTTTACTAGGTGACTGGTGAAGCCTTGGAATGAGCTGCCTAGGGAGGTGGTGGAATCTCCATCTGTGGGAGGTGTTTAAGGCTCAGCTGGACAAAACCATGACTGGGGTGGTTTAGTGGGAGGGGTCCTGCCTCTGGCAGGGGGTTGGACTAGATGACCTCATGAGGTCCCTTCCAACCCTATCGTTCTATGATTCTATGACAACCCAGGGAATTATAGGTCAGTCAGCTTAACCTCTATACCAGAAATAATAATAGAACAAATAATTAAGGAATCCGTTACCAAGCATCTAGAAGAGAATAAGGTGCTATGTGATAGTCAGCATGGATTTGTCAAGAATAAATCATGTCAAACCAACTTGATAGCTTTCTGTGATGGGGTAAGAAGCCTTGTGGATGGAGAGGAAGCAATAGATGTGGTTTATTTGGATTTTAGTGAGGTTTTTGATATGGTCTTGCTTCAATTTCTCATTAACAAACTTAGGAAGTATAGCCTGGATGGAGCTACTATAAAATGGGTGAAAAACTGGTTGGATAACCACTGCCAGCGAGTAATTATCAATGGTTCACAGTCATGCTGAAAGGGTACAACAAGTGGGGTACCACAGGAGTCAGTTCTATTTCTGGTTCTGGTCAATATTTTCATTGTTGATTTAGATGATGGCACAGAGCAGTGGATTTTCTTTGCTGTTTCACACCTTGATACCTTTAATTATGTTGAGGCATACCATCATAGGCTACATCTGAGTCTTTTTTTTTAGTTTGCACATGCTAGTCCGAACTAACAAGTCCAAGGTTAGTCCAAACTAACCTCAGCCTAGTTTGGCCTAACCGCGACTTTTTAGTTCAAACTAGTCACATGTCCTAGTTCAAACTAACTTTTCAGTTTGAATTAGTCTGAACTAGCCATGTATTCTAATGGCTTAATTCAAACTTTTAAAGTTTGAAATAGCCATTATTTCAGGTTTGGCATGTGCCCAGTTCAAACTAAAACGGCTAGTGCAGACTAAGCAAGGGGTCTTACTAGTGCAGACTAAGCTTTGGCTGGTATAACATAAGAAATTTCTTAGTTTGAACTAGCCAAAGGGTAGTGTGGCCATGGGCAAAATTAGTCCAGACTAAGCTTGCTTTAAACTGAAAACATTACCTTATAACCCAATAAAGATGACGACAGATCTATACATGAAGAAACCTCACTGAAGCTGAAAAACATTTACTATCATTCAGCTTTATTTTTCCTACCAGAATGTGGAATGAGAAAGAACTATGTTTTTAAGCACTCAAAGAACATTGTGCAGTTTGTGGAACACAATGTAAACTGAACAAGTTAATTCTTTGTTGTGTGATGCATTATGGATGGTCATAGATTCTTCTGAAGGGACTGTACAGATAATCATAGAATCATAGAACCATAGTGCTGGAAAGGACCTCATGAGGTCATTTAGTCCACCCCCCTGCCAAAAAAAAGCAGGACCACTCCCACTAATTTATCCCAGCTAGAGTTTATCCAGCCAGGCCTTAAACTTCTCCAAAGATGGAGATTCCACCACTTCCCTAGGTAGCCCATTTCAGTGCTTTACCACCCTCCTAGTAAAAAAGTTTTTCCTAATATCCAGCCTCAACCTCCCCAGCTGCAACTTGAAACCATTGCTCCTTGTTCTCTCTCTTACTACTGAGAATAGCTGAGCTCCATCCTCCTTGGAGAATCCCTTCAGGTAGTTGAAGGTTGCTATCAAATCCCCCCTCAATCTTCTCTTCTGCAGGCTAAATAAGCCTAGTTCCTTCAGTCCTTCTTCATAGGTCTTGAGCTCCAGCCCCTTGATAATTTTTGTTGCCCTCCTCTGGACTCTAATTTGTCCACATCCTTTTTGTAGTGGAGAGTCCAAAACTGGACACAATATTCCAGATGCAGCCTCACCAGTGCCGAATAGAGGGGAATGATCACATCCCTTGATCTGCTAGCAATGCTTCTTCTGATGCAGCCCAGTATGCCATTGGCCTTTTTGGCCGTAAGAACATACTGTTGACTCATATCCAGCTTCTCATCCACCAGGACCCTCAGGTCCTTTTTCTACAGTGCTGCTACTTAGCTGAATGTTCCCCAGCCTGTAGCAGTGCATGGGGTTTTTCTGTCCCAAGTGCAGGACTTTGCACTTGTCCTTGTTGAACCTCATGAGATTTCTATTGGCCCACTGCTCCAGTTTGTCAAGGTCTTCCTGAATCTTCTCCCTGCTTTCCAGCATGTCTACCGTTCCCCCAAGCTTGGTGTCATCTACAAACTGAGTGTGCAATCTATCCCATCATCCAGATCATTAACGAAAATATTGAACACAACTGACCCCAGGACTGACCCCGGAACACACCACTCATTACCGGTTGCCAAATAGACATGGAGCCATTGATTCCCACATGGTGAAACCGTTGATTTAGCCAGTTCTCTATACACCTTACAGTCCACACATCCAACCCATACTTCCTTAACTTGCTGACAAGAATGCTGTGGGAAACTGTATCAAAAGCCTTGCTAAAGTCGAGGTATCTCACATCAACAGCTCTTCCTGCATCCACAAAGCCAGTCATGTCATCATAGAAGGCAATGAGGTTGCTCAGGCACGATTCACCCTTGGTGAATCCATGCTGACTGTTCCTGATCACTCTATTTTCATCCAACTGTTTCAGGATGGATTCTTTGAGAATCTGCTCCATGATTTTTCCAGGGATTGAAGTGAGGCTAACAGGTCTGTAAATCCCTGGATCCTCCTTTTTGCCTGTCTTGAAAATAGGCACTATATTTGCTTTTTTCCAGTCCTCCAGCACCTCCTGCATTAGCCACAAGTTTTCAAAGGTAATGGCCAGCAGTGCGTGCTGCTCATCGGCCAACTCCCTCAGCACCCTCGGATGCAGGGCATCTGGCTCATGGACTTGTGCACATCCAGCTTCTTTGGGTAGCCCCTAACCTGACTTTCTGTCACCAAGGGCCTCTCTTCTTCTCTCCAATCTGCCCTACCCAGTGTAGTGGGCTGGGAGCTGGCCCTGCCTGTGAAAACTGAAGTAAAAAAGCACTGAGCACTTGAGCTTTTTCTTCATCCTCCATCACGAGGATACCTGCACTATTCATTAAATTTAGGGTCCTAAGTAGATACAGATGCATCCTGAAGGTGAATGCCTGGCTGCGAAGATGATGTTGTCAGGAAGGCTTTGGCTTCCTTGACCATGGAATGCTGTTCCAGGATGGAGGACTTCTAAGCAGAGATGGACTCCATCTGTCGAGGAAGGGAAGAGCATAGTTGGACGTCGACTGTCTGACCTAGTTAGGAGGGCTTTAAACTAAGATTGAAAGGGGAAGGAGACCAAAGCCCACAGGTAAGTGACAAAGTGGAAGACCTGGGAGAAGGGATGGAACTTGGGGGGAACGGGGACTGTAACACCAGGGATAAAAGAGAAGGTAGTTGGAACTTGGGGGGGGGGAAATCAAATAATTGTATTACATGTTCTAATGAAGCTTTAATGCCTGAGGCAGATGCGGGAGGACAATCCCAGGAGAAAATAAAAGGAGGTAGATGCAATAGAACTGAAAATCGACATAGGAAAGTAGGGCAATCAGCCTGGTATCTTAGGTGCCTGTACACGAATGTGAGGAGCCTGGGAAACAATCAGCAAGAATTGGTAGTATTGGCGCAGACAAGGAACCGTGATATAATTGGAATAATAGAGACATTTTGGGATAGCTGGCATGACTGGAGCTCTGCCATGGATGGGTATAAGTTGTTCAAGAAGGACAGGCAGAGAGTAAGAGGGGGAGGAGTAGCACTATATATAAAAGATCTCTATGACTGCTCAGAGCTCCATTATGAAAGTGGAACCAAGCCAGTTGAAAATCTGTGGGTTAAGCTTAGAGGAGAGGGCAACAAGGGGGATGTTGTGGTGGGTGTCCACTATAGACCTCCGGACCAGAAGGAGGAGGTGGATGAGGCATTCTATGGACAACTGGCAGATGTTGCCAGATCAGAGGTCCTGGTTCTCATGGGGGACTTCAATTACCCTGACATCTGCTGGGAGGCCATTACAGCAGTGCACAGACAACCCAGGAAGTTTTTGGAGAGTGTTGAGGACAACTTCCTGGTACAAATGCTAGAGGAACCAACTAAGGGCCTTGCACCTCTTGACCTGCTGCTCACAAACAGAGAAGAATTGATTGGGGATGTAGAAGTTAATGGCAACCTGGGGAGCAGTGACCATGAGATGCTGGAGTTCAAGATGCTGATTAATGGAAAAAAGAAGCAAAACGCAGACCCTGGACTTCAGAAAAGCAGATTTTGGCTCCCTCAGGGAGCTGATGGGCAGGATCCCTTGGGAGGCTGAACTGAAGGGGAAAGGTGGCTGCATTTTAAAGAAACCCTGCTAAGGGCACAAGAAGATACCATTCCGATGAGCAGAAAGAACAGCAAATGTGGAAGGCGCCCAGTGTGGCTTAACAGAGAACTCTGCACTGAGCTAAAGCATAAAAAGGAAGCTTACAGGAAGTGGAAGCTTGGACAGATGACTAAGGAGGCATATAAAGATATTGCTTAGGACTGCAGGGATAAAATCAGAAAGTCCAAAGAACAATTGGAGTTTTGGCTAGCAAGGGATGTGAAGGATAACAGGAAGGGGTTCTACAAGTATGTCAATAACAAGAAGAGGATTAAGGCGATTTTATAGATTGAATGTTTTAAATTTGAAACATTTCACTTGTTATAAAAATGTGTATGTTTCAACTTTCACTTTCTTCCACATTGAGGATTGCATGGCACAATTATTTGCTGAAAACTTGTTTATTTAAGAGTTCAAGTTCTCATGTCTTCTTTGGTTATGCAATTAGGGTGACCAGCTGTCTGGATTTTAAAGGGGCAGTCTTCATATTTGAGGCTTTTTCTTATATAGGAGCCTATTACTAACCCCTGTCCTGTTCCCCCCCCCACTTGCCATTTGGTCACCTTTACATGCAAGCAGTAGAAGAGAACCACAAACAACATGGGCAGATAGTCAACACATACCATGCTTTGTGGGGTAGAGGAGATTACAATAATAGATTTCAGCTAATGTGCTAAATTAGCCAAGAATTTAAATTTTGATGCTTGGGAACTATATTAGTGACATGAACAGACCAAAACAATACAGAAGAGTCAGCCAGTAGATGGTAGCAGAATATCTAACTTGAATGAAACTTTTGTTTAAACACACAGATGTTTAGAATTGGCCTAGCAAAAACAATTTCTTATCTGTCTTACATTATAAAAATGTTCATATACCCCACACATCAAGCACTCATCATATGTCAGAATACAATATTAATAGGAATCTATGATAAAATCTCATTGCTCTTCAGAAATTGTCTGAATCCTCAGTATAGCAGGATAGTTTGGCACATTCTAAAAGTTATACCTGTCTTTCAAGATACATGTTGAAACTCACTTGAATGTTAATTTCTGCACCTTCCTGCCTGGATTGAAACAGACAATTCAAGGCATTATTTTTTTTCCCTTTTCACTTAATGTAACACATTTGTGGTATGAAAGCTCACCGGATTTGTACCCATTGCTTCATCCACTAGTTATTAGCAAATGTTTACATTGATTATTCAGTTATGAATAAACTAGAGATTAAAACAGAAAAAGCATTTTGACCCACAAGTAGAAAACATATTTCCATTAAAGGTCTGCTGACACAGTCTGAGATTTTAATGTACTTTTGAAGCAAGGAGGTTTTATGAGAGTCCTGCAATTACCATAGGTGATTATTTAGAGAGGGACTGCTGTTCACTGGGTTAGGTACTGGATATGGAATTAGGAGCTATGCATTTTAATACTGACTTCACTATATACCGGTTGTTGAACCTTGGGCAAATCATCCACCTGGCACAATGGGATCCTGGTGCCTGACTGGGGCTGCTGGATAATATGGCAGTACACAGAAATTATCATCATCATCTGTCTTATTGTACTATGTCTTATGTTTAGGCAGGAAGGTCTTGGGGTCAGCCGCTATCTCTTATTATATATTCAGAGAGCGCCTAACACTGTGGGGCACTGATTTTGGTTGGGTTTTGCATGTTCTTCTATTAAAAATAAATTTTGGCTACCCACGCACCAGCAAAATGAGTACACACCATCAGATTGCTACCATGAGATGCAAAAATAATTAAGTGGGGAACAGCAAGCAAGGTAGCATCATAACATATTCAAGAAATGTTATTGAATGCAACTTCAAGAAACTTCTCAACTGGAATGAATTGGATTATTCCTCATCAATAATATTTCTTCTGAATTCTGTCATTTTCCTTTATTGTAAATCCTATTTGATTTTTATTATTCCCCCCCCCATAATTATTTGACATTAGAAGCAGTCAAACAAACAAAATAAAGGGTGGAGGTAGAAAAACTATTCTTGTTTTAGGTATGAAATCTTTTTTATTAAAAATTTCCAACTAGGTTTTTAACTGTTATTCTGTAAAAACCAGTCTCATTGAACAGAGCTCCCCAGATCTCTCAGAACACTGACAGATGCATAGCTAGAGATCTGACTGGGTTTCTGTGTGCTTTAGTATAGTTAAAATTGATATTAGAGTTGTAAGAATCTGTTTGGTGTTTAAGGCCTTATGAATAACATGTATGGTGTTGCATGCATTAACCTCACTTACCTATACCCTCGTTATGAAGGAATAGCAAATATTTGCCTTGTCAGCCTCTGTAACTGTGCCTTCTTTAGAGAAGCTTTATCTGCTGTAACTGCTGGCTTCCTACAGAAAATTAGTTTCTGCCCAGCAAAAAGGCTTTTGAAACCAAATGAGCTACTGTGAGACATCAAAGGGCAAACTCTTTTTAACTGCACTTCTTACCCCCTCGATGAAAAAGACAACTTGTGTGTGAGTTCATCCAATCAAATCTGGGCTCAGGGGAAAGGTGGACAAAAATCCCAGACAAGGAGAAGCTTGGTTCTTTATGCAGTTTGGATGCTAAAAGGGCAAGAATCACTAAGCATAAGCAAAATGTCCAGTCTGGTTTGTGTGAGTTAACCCTAAAAGACATATGGAGTTTACTAATTATAGAAGTTTCTATTATCTCTTGATAGCTATGACTAATCTACTTTTGCGTGTCACCAACTTTAACTTTGTAAATATCTTTCATTTCCTTTCTTAGTTAATAAATCTTTAATTTTTGTTTTTTCCACACAATTAGCTACAAAAACTGTCTTTGAGAGAGCTAGCATACGGTTGACCTGGGATAAGCAATTGGTCCTTTGGGACTAGAAGTAGAGTAACCTGAATGATGATGTGATTTTTGGTATAAGGGACACCCCCTCCCATCACAAGGGCAGGTTTTACTGAGTGGCAAGATTGATGTGACTGTGACTTCATGTTAAGGTTGTCAAGTGCTTTTAGGATCCAAAGGGGTGGTTATGTTAGTCTACTTCAGTAGTAAACAAAACAAACAAGGAATCCTGTGCCACTTAAAGACTAATAAATTGATTTTTGTGTGTTTGATTTGCATTTGATTAAAAAAATAAATTTGTTAGTCCTTAAGTGCCACAGGACTCCTTAACTGGTTTCAGGTTCAATTTCCTCAGTGAGCTGAAGTATCAAGTAGGAGAAATGGAGTCACCAATGGAAGCAGGAAAGAGTAGTCCCAGACCATCTAGTGACTGCCCTATTATGGGTTCTGACCATCATCTGCTCATGCTCAGTCCTTCATGCCCATATTAAGCCTTTTCACCCATATAACATTGTAGTGTACTTATTCTATAGGTAAACCTACAGATGTATATAAAACTCACTTCAACTCCTGATCATACCTGTCATCCCTTGCTTAACTGGATTTATGATTTTTACTTCTACATTTCTTGCAGTAATACTTACTGGAACATTCAGACGCCTAACATAAGTTCCAAAGGGGCAGCTGTATTAGTCTACTTCAGGAAAAAAAACAAACAAGGAGTCCTGTGGCGCTTAAAAAACTAACAAATCTATTTGTTGCATGAGCTTTCATGGGAGAAAATCCCACTGCATCAGACGCTTTGAAGAGGGGTGAACTTACAGAATGGAATGAAAATAAATGAAGGGGGGGGGGGTAAAACATAGGATAAGGTCATACAGTAACAGCAAATCCAAGCAGTTGTTAGGTTCAAACCCTGGGAGCCTGAAATTGAATTACCTTTTGTAATGGGAAAAGAACCCATAGTCTCGATTCAGTCCTGCTTTCACAAAATTTAATTTGCATATTAATTTGCCTGCACTCAGGGCTGAATCAACACAAGGGCTTTTGGGTTGGGGCTCTGGTAGGGTGGAGGCCTGGGGTCAGAGGCTGTGCTCTGTGATGCTCCTGACCTGCCCCTGAACTGGATGGTCGGCTCCTGTGGATGGGGAGCAACCAGAGCACTGGGCATCCTCCAGTGCAACCCTCCAGGACCCAGGGCAATGTTGGGCTGCCACACTGTGGACGGTGGGTGGCTGCATGAGCCTGAGCTGTGTGGACCCTGCCATGGTGGCCCAACAGAGATCCTGGTCCTGAAAGGCCATGTCAGAGGTTGCCCACTTGGAAGCCAGCCCCACCCCTGACCCCAGAGTGCAGCTGGCATGCATCAATTGGCCCAACCCTCCAGGGCAGACCAGCTGCCTCTGGGGCAGAAGTGTTGCTGCCAGCACTGGCCTCTGACCTGAAGACCAATGCCCACTCTGCTGCTAGGTCACCATGGTGGATGGCCATGGCCCTGTGGTAGGGGCATCATAGGAAGGCCAGGACTGTTGGGGGGGGGGGAGTGGGCAGTGCAGGGTCTCTTAATGTGGTCCTGTGCACTGATTGTTTAGCCACACAGAAATGCACTCCACCTGGATGCTTATGCAGTAGCTCCCTTCTGCAGCAAGCAGGATGGGAGCCTTAAGCCACTCTGAAAGTCCCTGTGGGACACTTTTAGCTCCCAGGCCACATTTTGAGAACCACTGCCCTATGTGCTACAACATTAAAGAAGGAAATTAGGTTGATTTGGCATGATTTGTTCTTCACAAGTGCATCTTATCTATTGCTCATAATATTATCCTCTAGATGTTTAGAAATAGATAAGCATCCTGTAGGGGTAACAGCCAGTGAGAATTTACAGAAATAGTTTCATTTTGACAAAGAAATACATGCAAATCTGGGGTATGTATGCATGCTGCCACCAAAAGACTGGAATACATTGCTGAAAAAAAATGTACTTTTTGAGTCATGGGAATAAGTGATTTTTTTCAACTGGTTTGTGAGGAATAAGGTTTGGAAACTACTTGTCAGTTTCCAAAGGGATAGCCGTGTTAGTCTAGTCCAGTAAAAAAAACAACAAGCAGTTGTGTGGCACTTTAAGACTAACAGATTTATTTTTTGCATGAGCTTTTGTGGGAGAAGATCCCACTTCCTCAGATGCTTCGAAGATGGGTGAACTTACAGAAAGGAATGAAACTAAATGCAAGGGGG
>ML681963.1:105459729-105474504 GCA_007922195.1 Podocnemis expansa
ACCCCCTTGCATTTAGTTTCATTCCTTTCTGTAAGTTCACCCATCTTCAAAGCATCTGAGGAAGTGGGATCTTCTCCCACGAAAGCTCATGCAAAAAATAAATCTGTTAGTCTTAAAGTGCCACACAACTGCTTGTTGTTTTTTTATTGAAAACTACTGCCTTAGAGGATAGCATTAGAATTCAGAATTGCCTTTAGAAATTAGAGAATTGGTCTGAAATCAAAACATGAAATTCAGTACAAATGAGTTTGAAGTACTACACTGAGAAAAGATTAGATGCACAATTACAAAACAAAGAGTAAGTTGTTAGTCAGCAGTACTGCTGGACAACATCTAGGGGTTATAGTGTATCAGAAACTGACTATGGCTATGTCCACATGTACATCGTTATTTCAAAATGAGTTATTTCGAATTAAGAAAATGTTAATTCGAATTACAGGAAAAGCTCAAAGCAAAATAGCATGTCCAAACACAGGACTTGCTATTTTGCTTTAGGAGAGGGGCACCATAGAGGTGTGGCAACATGGCCTCCTCCCTGGGCCATGCCCCCACCCAATGTAGGCTTAAAAGAAGGCACCCTGGGAAGGAGAAGAGCAAAAGTGTTATTTCAAAATAATATGTCCGCATGGCATTATTTCAAAATAACCATTTCAAAACAACAGCCATTTTGATTTAAAGAAGGTTTAAGCTATTTCGAAGTGACAGAGCCCATCATTTTGAAATAAGAATGTGTCATGTGGACCTAATATCTTATATTTCAAAATAACCAGTGTTATTTTGAAATAAAAGATGTGTGGACATACCCTCTGAGTCAACAATGAGATGCACTTACAAACAATATTCTGGGGTGTGTTTACAAGAGTGTTTGCATGTAAAATATGGGAGATACCTATCCCACTCCTTACTAGTCAGGCCTCAGATGGAGAACTGTGTGCATTTTTTTGGTATACTGAACATTAGGGAAGATGAGGACAAATTGGTGTGTCCAGAAGAAATTAAAAAAAAAAAAAAAAAAGCTTAGAGAACCTGACCCCCTGTGCATGCTCAGTTTTGAGAAAAGATTGGAGGGAGAGGAAGATGGAGGGAAGGGGAGATCTGATAACTGTGTTCAAATATGTTAAAATTTTTTTGTTTTTTTTTTTATAAATAGTACTGTGATCAATTGTTCTCCACATCCACTGAAGACAGGATACACAGCAGCTGGCTTAATTTTCAGCCAAGGAGATTTAAGTTAAACATTAAGGGGAAACTTTCTAATCACAAAGATATTTAAGCTTTGGAATAGGCTTCCAAAGCAAACCTCCCGTCACTGGAAGATTTTAAGAAAAAGTTAGACAAATATTTTTCAGGGATGGTCTGGGTATACTTGATCACGCCTGAGCACTGAGAGTGGAATAGATGATCCTTCCATGTGTGACCCAGGCCTCCTGGGATAATCACCTGAATATGTGAAGCTCAGGGCAAGCTGGAAACAAGGAGAGCAGATTCTCCCAGCACTGATGTGTTAACTGGAGATAATTCCCCCAGCCAGTCACAAACAATGCTTTCGGTCCCCCACAATGGATATAAAGAAGCCAGAATATAGTATACCCAGCTCCCCTACTGCATTCCAGGCACCAGTCCCCAATACAGCCACTGGGTCTGTTAAAGAAATAGGTTTTCCTGACCCCAAAGGGCCAGCCACATCACCCAGAACAATACAGGCTTGGATCTCACCCGAAATACCATACTACCAGCCAATCCTTTAGTAACTACAACTAAAGATTTAATAAAAAAAAAAAAAAAAACAACACAAACAAAACATGGGAGATGTTAAAGGGTCCAAGTGAATCACATGCATGCAAATGATTTAGAGTCCATAGAAATAAGTCCTTGTTTCACAGCTTCAGTTGTCAGAAATCCAGTTTTAAGGAATAGAGACCAAATAATCCAAGTGTAGAGTTTGTTCTAATTCTACCTATGAGAATTAGCAGGGCAGTTTCCAGGCCAGCACTGGCTGGGATGTCAATCCTGCAGTCCAAACTTTCCCTAAGAAGCTTGAACAGATGTGAGATAAAGGAATTATGTTTCCAACATCCTTTGATAGTTGTAGCCACCAATGTGGGCATTTGCAGGTCAATTCTTCTGTGGGCTTTGATGACAGTTCCCAGGTACTTTCTTAAGTGGAGCATAGCAACACATATTGTCCTTCGAAATAAAAACTTCACCTCCTGGGCACCCCAGGTAATTAACTGCATTAGGTCCATTAACAGACAGTTTACATTGGTAAGTCAAAGGCCCATTTAGATGTTAATGTCCTCTCTTGACCCTTCCGAACAGAACAATGGTAACAGATAGGGAAGCACTTCATTCACCTTGCTAACCTTTAACAGGACACAAGTAATCATCAAGAAACCACTAATGATAGAAATGCATATCAAAGCCCTAGCCTACTCAGGACTGCATTCTTCTATAATATGTCTTCAGAGGTTAGATTTAGGTCATGTATTTTACAAAGATGGCTTGGCCTTTTCAGGCCTAGCATGACACCAGGTCCCTTCTACCCCTACATTTCTATAGTTCTATGATCTAATGACTTTTCAAAACTTTGCTTTCTAAAACTGTCAGGAAGTTTTTCTTTTTGAAGATGGAAGTGGTACCCTGTGACACCTTTGGCTGTAGCCAATGGTTAAAATATAATTTGAAGGGCTCCGGAACGTTCCTAATCTTTGGGCCCTCTTCATGCATGTGTGGGCCTGATTTTTCTAGATACTGGAATCTGGGCCTTGGTACTCTGGGCCATCAGATTTGTGGGCCCTGGAACTGCGTTCCAGTGCATTCCAGCTCACTTTAACCCCTAGCTGTAGCATTGTAGGATGAAAATTTCAAGGACAACTTGTCAGTTTTAACCAGGAAGAATCTTTGCTATTGTGTTTAGAAAAAGTAGTAGAAGGCTATCTGCATAATTTAAGCAGTTGTCTAGATTCAAACAGTGTGAACAGAATATTAGAGTGAGGGGAGGTAAAAAGATGTCAAAATCACCTGTTGTAATAAGAACACCAATGAAAAGCTCTATTTGATCCTAAGGCAATAGTATAAAATCTGCATATGAATTCCAACTCTGCAGTTTCTCTTTGAAGCTTTCATTTGCTTAAGTAACAGATCAACATACCCGGATGTTCTCCTATAGTAGTCGAATTCTGGGTAAGACTCAAAAAGAAAAACAGAATGACATGATTCTACAACCCACAAATTAAACCTCTACAACACATGAAGGATCTACAGCCTATCCCTCCTACAAGATCATATTTCACTTTCTCAAGCCTTGGGATAGAGATCTCTCCTTGTAGCCCAATTCTGTAATTACTTTGGAATTTAGAATAGCAATATGGATTTTAGTTAACTGATTTGAACAGTAAGGGTCATGGTCCAGATTTTGACCACATATAAATCAAGACAAACTAATTTTCTCGAGGGACACTCCTGGGATGAGAAGAGGTATACAAGTTAGGGTATTTATAACAATTTTTTCCCCCAACAGCAGAAAGCATATAATTGATTAGAACACTAATTGATAAGGGTATAATGAAATAACAGAGTAAACATGAATGCATTCAGCAAATTCTATATAGTTGATAAGTAATAACCAGTTATGATTTCTATTAAAACTATAAGATAGCTTACAGATTATAAGGTTACAATTTGCTTATACTCATACCAAAATAAAGATGTTCAATTGAAGAGGAGAGTTGTTAGCTCTGACATTACTTAGCCAAAATAAAACAAGAAAACCTCTCTAGAGAAGGTAAAGTAGAGTCATGAGTCTGTGAAGACCTTCTTTTGAGATTCCTGAACCTGAGCTCAACTAAGTGGAAGCTTTGAATTCTCTCCTAATTCAGGGCCTTAAATACCCTTTTTTGTACAGTATAGGGGGTTTACCTTTTATACCCTTCCAAAAATAGATTGAATTATCTCATTCTTCCTGGCCCATATATGGGTCTTGACTGGAAAACATAAACAAACAAACAAACTGTTGCAGTGCCTCCAGGTTATCAGTTCAGGGCTAACTGACATTTTTTCTAGAACGTTCCCCTTCACCTTTCGCCTATTTATGACCTTCTGGGTTTTGTGGTTGGTTTGCAGAAATGTTTTCCACCTATTTCTCTGCAAAACATGATCAAAATTAGTTATCTGATACTTTCCCTTAAAGTCTGCAAGACCTATGATCACCTTTTACCTCAGGGGTCAGTAACCTTTGCTGACCCGTGTGCCAGTCCTTCCTCCCCAACCCTCAGCTGGTGCCAGCAGCTCCCCTCTGCTGAAAAAATGTGGCAGCTGCCTGAAAATTCAACAGCAGTCATAGCTGGAGTGGAAGCCCTTCCCAGGCATGCCACAGAAAGAAGTCACCCAGAATGCCTCATCTTGGCTGTGTGGCTGGGGTCAGGAGTGAGACAGAAATGGCTCTTTTCAGGGGTTCCCAGGCATGCTGCAGAGAGAACTGCCCAAAGTGGCTTCTTAGGGGAGCGTCACTCTACAGAGTTGAGCCACTCTGGGCAGATTTTTGTCTGTGTCACATGGAGGCATAGGCATGGGGGGGGTAATTCCCTGTGTCCCAGCTGCACCCAAAGGAAGCTGCCCAGTTTGGGTTTTGATGGCAGGAGTGGCAATTTCTGTGATACTGAAGGGGTGCCACATGCTGCTCTGAATGGGTTCAGGTGCCACTGTTGGCACATGTGCTGGTGGTTGCCTACTCCTGTCTTACCTAGTTAGCTTTCTTCTGTTGCATAGCAGATAGATGCAAACCTCAGCTTTACAAAGTTTGCAAGATCTCATCCTATTGCACAGCACTTACTTGCAGACTTTGTCACTTCTTTTGCAAAGCAATTATGTTCAGGAGTCTTGCATTACCAGCTTCTAGAAAGAAATAGTACTAATCTACTTACTTTTACTAAGTGAAATACTACAAACCTGTGGTTTCTTAGACTTGAAGATATATCTGTATGAAATGGATAGTAATATATGCATGCAAGCTCAATACAGTATAGCCAATGGCTGCACAGACAGCTTTCTTTCCCCCTCCCCCAACATTAAGCAGATACTCAATAGCAATTACAGACCAAACAACAGAACTATAGAAGCAGGTGCATGTTCCTGCAACAAACCATTGCCAATTTTGTCAACCTATCTGCACAAATGGCAACATCACAGGATCTAATCAAACCAGCTACTGAATCAAGGGCTGTTTCACCTGCTCATCTACCAATGTGATTTATGCCATTATGTGCCAGAAATGCCCCTCTGCCTTACACATTGAACAAACAGGACAGTCTCTGTGCAAAATAAATAAATAAATGGATACACTTCTGACATCAGAAATAACATTAAAAAACTAATGGGGAACTTCAGTCTCCTTTCTTAATCCATCGATGATATATTAATTGCCATACTTAAGCAAATAGTTACAAATCAAAGCTTCAAAGAGAAATGGAAATTATAGGCAGATTTGACACCATTGCCTTAAGGTTAAATAGAAATTTCAGGGGGTTTATTATTGTTGTTACAACAGGCGATTTTGCCTTCTTTTTACCTCACTTCCATTTAATAAGCTGTCATCCACTGAATCTAAACAGCTGCTTTGATTTGCTGTGACACCTGACCTTATGACTTACACTGCCCTGCATTTATTTTACTCCTATTCTCTGAGTTCTCCATCTTCAAGAATCTGACATGGGATTTTCTCCCACAAAAGCTCATGCGATAAATAAATTTGTTAGTCTTTAGAAATGCCATAGGAGTCCTTTTTTGTTTTGCTGACATAGACTTACACAGCTACCCTTTGAAACTTGCATAATATAAATTTTCAAAACTCAGAATAATAAAAAATTAGTCTGAATTCATCAAATCCTCAAAGGTACTTCCTCTCTCTCTGTCTGTGTTTCCATCATGTGTGTATATGTATTTAACTGATTCTCAGCTGGTGTAAGTTGTCATTATTTCCTTGGGACTTGGAGCTTTGCTGATGTATGACAACTGAGAATCTAGCCCTTTTTGTGTGCGTAATGTACAATATTTGTCTCTTTTGATGAATAGGCTATCAGTATTCCTGCTGAGTTTTCTTAATCTTAACCTTCATTTTCCTGCTGCTCTTTGTCTCCTACTTTTTCTGCTTGCTTTACACTGAGTCATGCTGCTCAGATTTTTCCTCCTTGCCACAGCTGGCTTTGACACTGCTGCAAGTTTTAATACACTCAGTGTTTCTAACATTGCTGAGCCTCTTTTTTTCTCTCTCCCAGGGGATCACCCATGCCCAGAAAGTGCCCTTCATGGATTTAGAGATTCTGAAAGCCTGCATCTCTTTCTTTCACCCTCCACAGAGTTGCTATCTCTGAACCTTATTGTTATCTGAAGTCTTCTGCAACAGTGTACACAGTTTAGCGTCCAAGTCACAGTCTATATCCACATAGGAACTCTGAAGTGTTCTCCCCTGCCTTTTTGAAAATACTCAGTATTTCATTTACAAAACCTCTTTATAGAGGAGAAAAGAAGTGCCTCTTTTTGTCTTTCAAATTCTCAGGTAGCAAAATAAGGCCAAATTGCTCTCACAGATTTTGGTATTTCCTTTCACTCAGACATGAGTGTGTGTGTGTGTGAGAGAGAATCTCTTTTTCCTTTAATGAACAAATAATTGTGGTGTCACCATACTGTTTTCAGGTGCAGGCCTTTTACTCTGGCATAAGTATGTGGCCCCTAGAGCACTCTGCAACTGTCAAAATGCAAGTGCTCTAGTCTCTACAGGCTTCCCTAAAAGCCCCATCAGGTTATTTTGTACATATCAATGCTAGAGAGAGAAACAGAAACATTAAAGCAGGCACACATCCCTGCAACAAACCATGTTGCCAACTTTGCCCATATATCTGCACAAAAGATACCATCATAGGTCCTAATCAAGCTAGCTACTCCATTAAAGGCTCATTCACTCCTCATCTACTAATCTGATTTATGCCATCATATGCCAGAAATACCCCGACACCTTATGCATTGGACAAACAGGACAACCCCTGCCCAAAAAAATAAATGGGCACAAAACTAACATCAGAAATCACAACACACAAATGTCAGTTGCTGAGCACTTTCAACTTTCTAATCACTCTATGGATGGATGATTTGTTAAAAACCATGCTCAAGAAAGTCAGTGGGACATCAAGACTTCAAAGAGAAACAGTTTAATTAGAACTGATATGCAGATTAAATTGTGTGAATGTAGGATTGAGTCATGACTATGGCTTCTTTTCCCATTACAACAGTTAATTTGATCTCACCCTCCTCTATGTGCTGTTTCCCAGTGTTTGAATCTTAACTGCTCTGATTTGCTGTTACTGTATGACCTGATCCCATGTCTTACACTACCTTGCATTTATTTTCATCCCATTCTGTAAACTTCCCCCTCTTCAAAGCATCTGACAAAATGGGATTTTCTTCCACAAAACTCGTGCGATAAATAAATCTGTTAGTCTTCAAGTCCCCCAGGACTCTTTTGTTTTGTTTTGTTGTTTTTGCTGGACTAGACTAACATGGCTGCCCCTTTAGGTCTTAAAGGTATCATCATATTTGAGACAACCACTGTGTGAAGTCTATTAAGACTCTTTGAAGAACATAGTTTTACTTTATCAAAGTTTCCTGTTTGAAGGATATGTCTGTTGTTGAATTTTACTGTGACAGGCTAAGAAGCAAATTCTTCTATACATATAACTATGTATATAAACTATAAATAATAGCATGAAATAATTCTTACCCCATTTTCCCCTCTCTTTAATAATCTTAGATGTTGCATCCTAAAATGTCATCTTTTGCAGGAGTTCTGGTTTTGCTCTGGGACAGCTGCATTTCCTCATTTCCAAACCTGAGCATGCTGATCTTTGCAGCCCAAGGCCTATATGTCAGTTAAGTCCCACAATCTATAAGCAATGACTGAGCCCTGCGATGGCCCCTGCATGGTGATGAATTGCAGCTGCATACCATTTAATAAGCACCAGGAATACATTTATGTTTTGTTCCATTATTTTGGAGAGAATTTAGTGCTCGCAAAAGCTGGATAGCACTGTTACATACTTCTTCCACCTGTGTGTTTCAGAACTAATCACTGAGTCATTTGCTGTTTAGATCAATCAGCCTTTGCACTCACTGTTATTATTATTCATCAGGAAAAGTTATTCATTGAACAACTATCAGATGATAACAGCTTTGAGGGTCACAGAGGTATAAAAAATAGAACTTGCAGTAGTTTCTGACTTAGTGACCAAGACATAAGACTTGTCAAATTGGCAGTAAAAACAAGCAGCTAGAGCCCAGTCTCCTCTGCCCCCCACCCCAGCTTCCCAGGCCAGCTGACTCAAATAACCCTGCAACTTCCTTTTATAGTGGCCTCCTGCCTTCTGATTGAACCAGCAGCCCAATCCCCTCATTGGTTGCTGTGCCAAGCCTAGTTAACCCTCAGAGCACCCATAGTGGGGTAACTGCACCACCACAATCTACTCTTTTGTTGAGTAGGAGCAATACCTTCATCTCCTGCTGGGGGGGACTGCAACCTTCATGCATAGAAAATAGCATTTCTTAACTGTCACAGAATGCTCAAAATAATGGGGAAAGTAGATGAGGGATTTGGGGAATAAGGACTGTAACTGATGTGTTTTTCATTATACTCTTCTTTCAGTAAGAAGTGTGTAAAACAGATTCACCATTATCTTTGTAAGCTATACACTCATTAGGTAAGTCTGTATTAACTCCAACAGCTTTGCTGATACCTCTGCTACTATGCACCCTTCAACTACTAATGCTCTGTTTAAATTAAGGAGTAAGGAACTATAGTGCTTAGGGGATTGATAATGGATATGGAGCCTTCCACCTCTCAGTCTCCAATTCAAATGTGTATAGTTCAATCACTCAGGGAAAACTGGTGTGGGGCCTATATGTCCTCCCCAACTTATTATACTTGTGATAGTGATAATTCCCTCACTGTAGCCATTGGACTATTTCTGGTCCCTAAAACCCCCAGCACTTCTTGTTTATTGATGTAGTACTGGACCAGTTCACTAGTGTTTTAATATTATTGCTATCTGATACCTATTCAGTACCTCATAGCTGATGACAAACTCAGTTTGGATAGATGTCTATGCCATAAAGCAACTACTACCAATATGATGTCACTAATTTGTATCTTCATAGATATTTGCAGTGGAGAGGATGTGATGGTGCCCTCCCAAAATCTGGTCCAGTGTGCCTCTGTCACCCCCTGGTCTCCGCTTCTGAACCCTGACTTACCCTTCTATGCCAGGTGACCACTCACTCCTGAGTCAGTTCACATCAACCTCCTGCAAGTAATCTTTCCCAGGCAGTGACTGTATTCCCTATGGCCACTGGAGGAATGGTCTCAAAGCAAGCACTCCCAGCCCCTAGCCACCAGGAACTTCCATTCAGCAGGGACTGGGCTGCATCCCCAATCACCAGAGACTCATTGACCTGGTCTGTCCTTTTGACATTGAAATGGATGTGCCCAGCCTCTCTGATTCACATTCTCTAAAGTTCACACAGCCTTAGATAAAATATTAGTTTATTGATTAGAATATTATTTGAAATAAGTATATAGCAAATCAGTGCTAATAAGGGAGTCAGCAGTAATCACAAACAACTAAAAGTTATAAAATACATGCTAATGTAACAACACTACTACAGTTATGCCCATCTCACCACTCAAGTACAATTGTGATGCTTTACAGCAATTCTCTGCTTATTTCTAGGTAAGGCCCACTTCTTCTTCTTGGTGTTTCAAGATGGAGAGTCTCTGGCAAAAAGCCTGGAGCAGTTTAAGATGTCTCTCTGTTTCCACAGCTCTCTACACTGTCCCCTTCTTCCTGGGCTGAGGTGCTACAGTGATTTAGCTAGCCCCATTGCCTTTGTTATCTTTTCTGGGTATGTATTTGTAATGCTAATAGGGAAATATCTCTGACTGTCTCAGTGCTGCCAGAAGACAACTCTGGTCGTAGTGAAGTATGTATTGCCACCGCCTTTGTGCTGGCTGGACTTAGTATAAATAGAGTACTTCAGGCTTTAGTACTGAAGTAGCATTTAAAAAAAAAAAGAATTGAAAACATTAGCTGTGCCTTCTGCATTCAGCAACACAGCAGGTATGATGTACTTTAGAATTTTTTAAAGGATTTTTTCATGCAGCCTTTCTCATGAATTTGAACATTTGCTTTCCTTTTTCAATCTTGCTGATATTGTAAAATATGTATTTAGATTAGGATTATTTGAAAACAATATTAACCATAGACTAAAGGTATAGGTTGAGGGGCAATATGTTCAGAATAGACAGAAGAAATACATGAAGTATGTGTCTAGCATTGCTTAATAAATCCCAGCATCAATACTGGTGCTCAGGCAAATCCAGTTGTACAGGTCATAGGCTACCTAGGCGCTGGAGGTAACATCAGTGGCGATTGATTCAGTCAGTGGTAGTCTTCACTTTGAGTTCAATACACCATGGTACAGAACACTACACTTCTGGTGATATCCTACAGGAGAGCTGTAACGTCAAGATCCTGACGGGGTCATTGTAGGTTTTCTGGCATCTGTAGTAGATAGAAATCATGGGGAAAAGAAGCTGAAATTAGAACTTAAGATCCCACTCTTCTTCTCTGGTCACTAGACAATACAACCATATGATACACAATACAGGCTAACATCCTTAGTACACAATGCGGGAAATGCAGACATTGTAGGTGAATGTGCGATACTCACTGGAATTAATAGCAGTTGTTTATGTACATTGGAAGGCAACATTTGGCTGAGTATGGCAAAATGTCTTAGATAGTCATAAGTTAGGGAGAAAAAAATAAAGCAAAAGGTCTCCTCCTTGGGTTCCAAATGATCTGTGCTTGGCATGGGATTCAAGGGATGATGGTAAGGGTCAAAGAGGTTTAATATCACCTTTGTCCTCCCCAAAGCATGGATTCATGTCTCTGGCTCAAGTTAAAACATCCAAGTTCACAAAAGATTTTCCACACCCTCTATGAGCTAGAAATAGTCTAATGAAGTGACCACACTAGTAATAACCAGATTTCCTAGATTTTATTCCTGCTTCTGATGCTAAAACAGTGAATGATTCTGGGCAAATGACTTCTCTGTGTCTTGGTGTGAATTAGAAAGCATCCCAAACTGGAAAACCAAAATCTAATTGTAAACCAAGATCTGAATGCCCTTCAGCTAGGGAAAAAGATTAGATTTGGATGGAGCTATCATTCCCCCCTCTGTGTTGGATAAGATATATTACTTTTCCCTTAAAGTGTTGGCAATCTTTTTTGTAAAACAATTGAAAATTCTTGGATGACAAGCATGATAGAAATATGAATTGTATGAAGTGAATTTAGAGTTCAGTATGTGCTATATTTAGTTTTACAAAAATAAATGGAGCTATTAGGAAATAGGTTTGTTTGTTTATTCTTAAATGAAAATGGATTAACATTAATGATTTTGCAAAGTAGCTTATTCTCCAACAAACAGAAGAAGTGCAAACTCTTCTGAAGCAAAGATATGCAAGGAAAAGAGTATCTGAAAGGGTCAATAGTTTAACAAAGTGATAGATCTACAGGAGACTTGAGTTCAGTAGCCTGTAAAACATACCAAAGAAGAAATGCTGCTTGCATAGCTTCGCATCCTAAACCCAAGATGTTGAAGTTTGATGTCTTTAAACTTTAAAAAGTAGACTTTGTGACAAAGTAGTCAGAAAACCTTAAAATTAATTTAAACCAGCACTCTGCATTTCCTGACATACACCACAGATCCAGGTGATTCGGTGAACTGGAGTAAGAATATCCTTCACAAATATTAACACAATAATTATGGTCAAAGACCTTCAAATGCATGAAGATTGACACAAGCAAAGTGAAAGCTGCAGTTTTGCGAGAGAGAGAAAAAAAGTCTCACATTTCTCACTGCCATGTGTGACTTTACTTATGGCCAAAGACAGCTTTTGTCCCTTTTCCGCTGTATGAAATTGCACAAAAGGCTTCAGTAGGGCAGAAAGTTAATATTAAAATCGAATATTTTTCTATAGATTCCTATATCCTCTTATGAAATCTGTCTGCCCAGTCAGTCAAGTTTATTCCTCTCATAGGCAGGACCCTGAAAAGATTTACATGTCTTATTGAAGTTTACAGGACTGCTCACGTGCCTGAAGATAAATGTGTGTCTAAGGCCTGGTGTACACTTCACAGTTAGGAAGTATCTTCACCAGGGGCGTCGCTGGCCTGGGGAGGGACCCGGGGCATGGGCCTGGCCCCAGCCCCCGGCTCGCAGGCCCCGCCCCCTGGCCGGGGACAGGGCCAGAAGCTGTCATGCTGCTGTGGGTGGCTAGGCCCCACATCCCCAGCTGGGCAGCTGGGCCCCAGATCCCCGGCCAGGGATGGGGCTGCCGCTGCCGTGGGTGGCTGGGCCCAGACTCCCTGCCGTGGCCGCGGGCGGCCAGGTCCCAGATCCCTGGCTGGGGACGGGGCTGCTGCTGTGGGCGGCCAGGCCCCAGACTCCCCACCACATCTGTGGGCGGCCAGGCCCTGGATCCCAGGCCGGGGACAGGGCCGCCGCGGCCACCGGCGGCTGGGCCCCGGATCTCCAGCCTGATTGGGCCAGAGATCCGGGGGGCCAGTGCTGGGACTCAGGGCACGTGCCTCAGGTGCCCAGCACCAGTGACACCTCTGATCTTCACTTAAATTTTACTCCTACTGATGTAAGTGCTCTGCTATGCTAGCTTAATAATACCACCTCCTCGAGCAATATAGAGCCATGGTCAATGTAGCTAAATTCCAAAGGGGTAACCATGTTAGTCTAGTTCATCAAAACAAGCAAGGAGTCCTATGTCACTTAAAGACTAAAATATTTATGTATCACATGAGCTTTCATGAGAGAAAAATCCCATTTTGTCAGACACTTTGAAGATGGAGGAATTTACAGAATGGTAGGAAAATAAATGCAGAGAAGTGTAATTCATGGTATCAGGTTGCACTGTAACAGCAAATCAAAGCAGTTGATAAGATTCAAACACAGGAAGACCCATCTCAGATGATGTCACAGACCACCATGTGGCTGAACTTCATACTCACTCACACCAATTTCAGATTTGAGGATAATTTATACCTTCAAGTCAGGAGCACTGCTGTGGGTACCTCCCTGACCCCACAATATGCCAATATTTTTATGAGTGACTTTGAACAATGCTTCCTCAAGTTGAATCCCAAAGCATTTCCCATTCACTTATACTACATTGATGATATCTTCATTATCTGGACCCATGGTAGTGATGCCCATGAAGATTTCCACAGAGATTTTGATAGTTTCCTGTCCACAGCCAAACTCAGCCTGGAACACTCCACACAGGAAATCCACATTCTGGACACTACACTACAAATTAGAGATGGACACAAACACCATCCTATACTGAAAGCCTACTGATCTTTATAGTTACCTACATCCCTCGAGCTTTCATCCAAAACACACCACATGATCCACTGACTATAGCCAGCCTCTAAGATAACCACATTTGATCTGATCTCTCAGACAGAGACAGACACCGTCAAAATCTCTATCAAGCTTTTGTAAAAATACAAAACCCAACTTGGGAAGTTAAGAAACAGATTGGCAGGTCTAGATGGATCCCAGAAGTCAACTTCTACAGGACAAACCCAAGAAGGAAAACAACAAAACACCACTGGTCACCCACCTACAGCCCCCAAATCAAACCTCTACAACACATCAAGGATCTATTGTCTGTACTACAAGATGATCCCTCACTCTCCCAAGCCCTGGGAAGCAGATCTCTCCTTGCTTACAGACTGTCCCCGCAACACACCAACGCATACACACTAGCAACTACGGACCTTACAACAGAAACAATAAAGCAACAAAACCTTCTGCCAACATATCAACACTAATGACACCATCATAAAAAATAATTATAAAAACAGCTACTCCACCAGTGGCTCATTCACCTGCTCATCCATGAATGTTATATTTGCCACTAGGTGCCAACAACATCCCTCTGCCTTATACATTGGGTAAACTGGACTGTCTCTGGACAAAAGAATAAATGGGCACAAATCTGATACTGGAACTAAGAACATTCAAAAACCAAAAGGAAATCACATTAACCTTCCAGGCCATTCAGTAATAGACTTACCTGTGTGTATTCTCAGGAACATTTACTCTAGATCAAGGTTTCAAAGAGACTTCAGAGTTAGAACTCATATGCAAACTCAGTACCATCAACCTGGGTCTCAATGAAAGCATGAACTGACTCTTCTAAATACAAATATTAAATTTTAAGTGGACCGCAGTGTTACGGGTGGCACATCTGTGCACTCTGGGTTATGATCTACATGATTTTTCTGTTCATTTGTACATGGTGACTGTATGATTTGTTACCAGTTATACCATGCAATGTTTCTTTATAGATGTTCATAACCTATTCTACATAACTAATATGGTATCATGTTTCTTACAGCTTCAGGCAGCTGTTCAGATGTGTAGCATGTTTAGCACGGCTCCAGGGGTTGAGTAACCTACAGAGCTCTCCCAGAAAGAGTAAGCCTGAAAGAGACAAAGATATGCTAATAGAGGTGGCTGAGAAAAGACAAAGTAAGGGGAGAGGTGAGGGGAGTGTTGGAGACAAAGACAGAGACCTGGAAGATTGTGGACCTGGAAGAGTGGCTGAGCGACCAGAGGGAGCTTGCGAACAGGGGACAGCAAACA
>ML681963.1:105480472-105558708 GCA_007922195.1 Podocnemis expansa
GCATATGAATTCCAATTCTGCAGTTTTTCTTTGAAGCTTTGATTTTTTATCCATGTGTTTGAGCATAGCTACTAACAAATCATCCATGGAATGAGCAGAGAGATTGGCATGTTCCCTTGTTGCTATTTAAATGTTGTAATTTCTGATGCAGACTTGTGTCCATTGCTTTTGCACAGACCATCCATCTGTGCCTACTTTAATAAATTTACTTAACACATGAGCTTTCATGAAATGAAATCTCATTTCTTCAGATGCTTGAAGACATAGTGGGATTCCTCCCATAAAAGCTCATGAGATAAATAAATTAATTAGTGTTTAGAAGTGCCACAGGACTCCTTGTTTGCTTTGCTGAACTAGACTAACATGACTGCCCTTTCCAAACTGCCGTATGAGCAGTTGATCCTGTGCTCTCAGTCACCCAGTGCAACTTGGTTCAGCACCCTCAGGCATTACTAAAACTTTCCAAAAGAATTTGTAGTGAGTGTCAGGGAGTTCACAGCAAGATACCTAGCCACAGCACACTGAATTTTCAAGTGCTACTATGTTGCTGGTGTGGACACACACTGCTGACAAAAGGAGCAGGCTCACACACAAATGATCTAAACAGCAGCAGCTGCATGGCAATGTAACTTCGAAGCATCTGATGAAGTGGGATTTTCTCCCAAGAAAGCTCATGCGAAAAATAAATCTGTTAATCTTAAAGTGCCACATGACTCCTTGTTTTTTTTTAATGTAACTTGGGACAACATACATTTGTACTGTTGATATGACCTAAGTCTTTACAGGATTGTTGTCATAATGAGATAACTTAGAAAGGGAAACTGACAGCAGGACATCAGAAATGTATAGGGTCAGATTACCTGAGAGCTGGCTTGGATCAGTATAGTTTTCATCAGGGGCGTCACTGGCACCGGGCACACGGAGCCCATGCCCTGAATCCTGGTGCCAGTGCCCTGGGTCTGGTGGGGCCCTCCCTCTCCTGGTCACTGGCCCAATCCAGGGCCCAGCCACCCGCGGCCGCCACGGCTGTTCCCGACCCATCCCCAGCCGGGGCCATGGCCTGCGGCCAGGGGGTGTGGCCTGGGCCTGTGCCCCGGCTCCTTTCCCGCAGCAGTGACATTCCTGGTTATCATCTTTCCCCAGCATCTTGCAGCCCCTGATAGCCTACCATAAATAGTAGTGCAGTTTTAGTTTATGACTTGGGCACCACAGTAGACATGAGAGGCAATGTCACAGTTTTATAATGGTACCTTTCAAGCTGGAGGATCCAAAAACTTTTTACAAACATGACCATTTCACTAACTCTGGAATATGGCCATCTTTGATATGGAATGTGTTTAAGTGCATGCACAAATACTATCCAGCATCTTTGGAAAGAAACAGAAAAACACTGTATGCAATTAAGTGCCTCTCCAGGTACCATGCTGGGCAAATGTCTCATTACTGCCTAAAAGCAAAGAATGCCATCTCCTGCATTATTAGTACTGTTTTTTTTCCCCTGGAAGTTTCCTGTAAAATTGTACAATGTCAGCTTGTCTCATCTAAAAAGATTTCAGCCCGTGTGTTTGGCATATAACGAGCACTGTTCCTAATCAAGTGATTTGCACAACTTGATTGCATTTCCTAGATAAAGCCAGCCTAACAGGGGTCCCATAAGTACCTGCTGTATCTGTTCTATGCATACTATGTAACAACAACAAATATAACCAAGATATGGAGTGGATTGTGACAGTGAAGATCAATAGAGTATCAAAAGTACGCAGCATTGGTCTAACTCTGCTCCTACTGAAGTCATTGATAAAATTCCCCATAGACATTAACTGGGAACAGAGATAGGACACCATTAAGTAAGTTTGAAAAGCCTATCCAAGGGAATAAGCAGATGCATCACTTTTTCTTGTATATGAAGGTATGAAATCATCAGGTGATTAGTACAAGATTTTCCAACAAAATATATATATATATTTCTTTTCCACAGGCAGTCCTGCCATCTGCAAAAAAAAAAAAAAAAAAAAAGGAAAAAAAAATTCATGTTAAGTTCCTGGGACTATTATGTGGTCAATAAACTAATTTTTATCTTAAAAAAAAAAAAAAGGCCTAGAGAGACAGAAGAAACATAGTTATTCTGATAAATTGTTGACCAGAGTTGTTGTGTCCCTGTTCCCTCCCCTCCCTTCTAAGTACTCTTTGCATCTAAAGAGAAAAGGGGCAAGGGATATTTCAAATGCTTTGACTCTCTCCAGCATCCTCTTTAATTTAGTAAAAGTTACAAAGATTTAATCAATGTATTTACCATGCTAATAAGCAAGTTGAAATCTCCATATGCTGTGCCAAACCCTGTTTAAACACTGTTTCATGTGGGATTCAGACAGGGTCATTTTAGCCCCTTTAACTCTTTGAACCCTTCATGACTTCTAAATAAATACTAAAGGCCAGAGGTTGTTTGTGCAAATATACAAAGTCTTAGTCCCTAAAGACAGGAGGAACTAAACAGAAGGTGATGTTTTTGCTCACAGCCTTAAGCCTCTGAGCTAGCACCAGACGCAGAAGTCCTATCTCTGGGTTTCTTATAGGACTAGACACAATTTGTTGATACCAGCCATGTCTGGAGCCTGACTTGACTCCCTCCCCACTTCTCTCTCCCCCTCTTATGACCACATATCAGTTTAAACAATATTTGGTAAAGCTCCTATGCCTACACAGGTTAAGTTTCTGAGTAGTCATGCATATGCCTTTCTTCTGGGCAGAGTCTGCTATTATTTCATAAAAAGGGTATAACTGCTTTTACTACCTTAAATAAAGAATGAAGCTTATACTCACCATCTTCAATGTGGCTTAACTCAACCTGTGCCACTAATTAAGGTTATATCAGTATCCTGGGTATTCTAGTCTATGTTCCTGCTTTCCTATTTATTTGCAATTTATGCTTTTATAACACACAGATATTTAGGATATTTGAAGTTAAAGGGAATTTTTAAAAAAGTGGCCAGCATGCTAGCAAATAAAATAAATTGTGGACAGATGTACCATATCATCAGTCAGCTGGAACAATTCAAACTACACTTAGAATAGGAAATTCCATGGTAAAGTCCAGTAATGCAGATCAGTAAATGTTTCTTTTTGTTCTAACAACACATGCCATACTTACCCATGCCACCATTTTCTGAACTAAGATTTAGACATCATTGTAGATAATGCACCAAGGTCTTCAGTTTCATACATACTAGAATCCAAAAGATTAATATGATATCAGGCTGTGGCATGCCCCAATGCTGTTAAATAAAGATTAGCAGAAGTCTGAGGGTCAAATTAGCCTGTCAGGTTATACCTGGTGTCAGGATCAACTTAGTATCATGCCCAGCTGAGCTGGATGAGGGGTTCAAAAATTACAAGCAAAAAAAGAGGCAAATTCTGGGGTTTGGTAGCTGCTTGTTTTGGTGTAGGGAATAGGAGAATTCTCCTTAGTACCAGGCTGAAAGGAAACATTAAGGTAACAGAACTCTGGAGCAGAAGTAGCCAAGTTGTTATCTCTGTGAGTGAGACTGAAATAGGAAAAGGTAGTCATAGGGAAGTGGCAAAGGATTGTAAGGGGGAATCTTTAGCTGTACAACACAGAGTTCCCGAACTTGAAATCTGGAGGACTGAATGGATCTGTCATCCCCCAGCAAAATAGAAAATGTAGGGCCTGGGACTAAAAAGGGAGATGTTGAAAGCCTGGCAAAAAGGCCATTAAGTTTAGGAGTTTTCCTGGTTAGCCTTTTCTATTTCCCCTATAAAGGACCAAGCCTGAAGGGTAGCCTGGCTGGAATGGAGGGTTGGGCAACAAAAGATACAGATAGCTGCAAAACAGGGTGGGTTGATGGTGTGGGGGACTGCTAGAATGTAATGCATGCCTTGGTTGGGGGGTGCTCTAACAAATCATGTCTACACTACAGGGCTCAGTTAAATTGACTTAATAAGGTCTACTGAAAGTCAACTTTAAGTAGGCCTTATGAAGTTGACATAGTGAGGCCACATTGCATTAAGTTGGCTTTAAATGGGTCCCCTGGCTTAAGTTGACTTAAATGTCCCCAGTGCACTAAGCTGACTTTATTAAGTTGTCTTTAATGGCCACATTCTGCTAAGTCAAGTTAAAGTTGACTTAACTCTTAAAGCTGACTTTAAAGGTAGGAGTTAGGAAGTCAGCTTAAGAAGGCCCTTAAGTTGACTTAATGAATGCCAAATGTGTCCAGGGCTTTGCTTAAATCAACTTAAGCCTTCTTAAGTTGGCATAAGCCCATAGTGTAGACATACCCACAGTGAGTTCTCCCTACTAAAGGATGAAATGTTGTAAAGAATACAATTTAAAATGCAATTATTTAAATTACAGGTACACCTTCATCTTGTCATCCTATTCTATTTTGTTCAACTCATCAAATTAATGATTTTTCAGAAAGTGAAAAGATAAATATACACACAGGCTTTTCCTAGGAGTAATATTTAATCAGTTAAAAGGCTCAATCCTCACTTGTGTGTTATGCTCATGAAGCTTTGGTAAATGAAGTCATATTTCAAACTCTCCTGCTTCTGAATCGGATTGGAAGAGTCATAATGTTAAAGGAGGAAAAGAGCAGTTTACACTAGGCCAGGTCTGACTAGTTCTGCATTCTTCAGTGTTTCATAGGCCATGGGTGAAAGTTGTTTCTGTGTAGAGGATCAAGTCAGTCTTAAGTGATGCTTCAGTGCTACGTAGACTTTGTCTTAGCTTTTTTTATAGGAATGAGTTTCACCACAAATTGAGGGGATTTCACTTGTATGCTACTGGACTTATGAGGATGAAAATAATCAGTTCTTTTTATCTACCTGTGAAACAACGATAGCATGTTTTTTGGGGGGCAGAAGTACCACATCAGATTCTCTTCAATCTCTGTAGACATTCCAGAAGGTACAAAGTTTTTGTCTGAAAACATTCCCTGAAGTTCTGTCACTGAATGGAGCTGGGTGCAGAGAAAGGGGTCAGCTAAGAAAAGGACTTCAACTTGAAATAACACCAGATTAAAACAACAATCACTTTGGTGAATTTTTCACCACTTTGTAGAATATGTGAAATCCTGTGATTGCTGTGAGCTTTGCAAAAAAAGAAATCAGCAGATGATTGAATGGATGTTTAAATGCTGATAGGACTCTCACTCTTAGTTTGCACTGGCATAGTTCATAAAAATGAAACAGAAAAATTATCCTGGTCAGTGCAAGACACACAGACTACACCTAAGCTGGTACAGTGAACCACCTTCTCAGTTACTTTGTGAATTGTCTTGAGGAAGACCACCTCTTTGTTACAGATCCATAAAACTATTTCTTTATTCTTGCAGAACCATCTTGTTCAGAAACTTGTATTATTCTTTCTAGCATGCATTAGCTTTTGTATTCCCCAGAATAAAAATCTGAACCACTTCATTTCTAGACTGCTATTGTTTATATGCAGAATCCATTGACTTGAACTACACAATTAGTATTCTTCAAATGCAACTGCTTGTCAAGTGCTAATCAGGCTTTGGGGATTTTCTCCATCTTATGTGCAGAGGTGCTGCTTGCACTAAATAATATAAATCCCTAGTGCACATTATCTCCATCTCTGAAAGCTTCAGAGACTCTCCTACTTCTTGGCAGATAGCAAAGAATTTACCATTTTGCTGACAGACCTTTAATCGCGTCATAGTAATAACAGATGTGTGCTACCTTTGCAATTGTAATAGATCAAATTTTCCCCTAAACAGTAGCACCAACTGCTGATGTTACTCTGTGATTGTTCGCTATCTGTTCAAATCTCCTATGACACTGAAAGAGGTTTGTCACACAAATTATTCAAATGAATACAGTACAGCTTACACAGTTTGTTTACCCACACAACATGTAGAAGTAACATAGTTACACTTGTCTCCAACAGGGCAAGTGGAAATTTACCAACACCAAAACAGTGCTTGTTTTTCCACACATACAAACCCAGGTACCAGGGTATCAGTGCAATCTGGGAAAACCTGGGCAGCTATACTCTAGTGCTTCAGGGGACAGATCTCCTAGAGAACATGTCCAAAGTGGCACCAGGAATTCATAAAACATTGTACTCTGAGTAGAATTAGCACTATGAAGTGGAAGGAAGCCAGCTGAAAGTCTGTGGGTTAATTTTAGAGGAGAGTACAACAAGGGGGATGTTGTGGTGGATGTCTGCTACAGCCCACCAGACCAGGAAGAAGAGGTGGATGAGGCATTTTATGGACAACTAGCAGAAGTTTCCAGATCACAGGCCCTGCTTCTCATGGAGGAATTCAATTATCCTGACATCTGCTGGGAGGGCAATACAGCAGTGCACAGGTAATCCAGGAAGTTTCTGAAGATTGTTGAGAATCACTTCCTGATACAAAAGCAGGAGGAACCAACCAGGGGCCTTGCACCTCTTGACCTGCTGCACACAAACAGAGAAGAATTGATCATGGAAGCAAAAGTGAATGGCAACCTGGGCAGCAGTGACCATGAGATGGTAGGGTTCAGAATCCTGATCAAAGGAAGAAAGAAAAGAAGCAAAATGAAAACCCTGGACTTCAGAAAAGCAGATTTTGGCTTCCTCAGGGAACTGATGGGCAGGACTCCCTGGGACGCTGATCTGAAGAGGAAAGGTGTCCAAGAGAGCTGGCTATATTTTAAAGAAGCCCTGCTAAGAGTACAGGAAAATACAATTCTGATGTGTAGAAAGAACAGCAAATGTGGAAGGCACCCAGCATGGCTTAGCAGAGAACTTGCAGTGAGCTGAAACATAAAAGAGAATCTTATAAGAAGTGGAAGCTTGGAGAGATGACTTGGGAGGCATATAAAGATATTTGCTTGGGATTACAGGGATAAAATCAGAAAAGGCAAAGGGCAACTGGAGTTGAAACTAGCAAGGGATGTGAAGGATAACAGGTAGGGGTTCTACAAGTATGTCAACCACAAAAAGAGGATCAGGGATGGTGTAGGTCCCTTACTGAATGGGGCAGGTATCGTGGTGGATGATATGGAAAAGGCTGAAGTACTCAATGCTTTTCCTATCTCAGTCTTCACAGGCAGGGTCAGCTCCCAGGCTACTACACTGGGTAATGCAGAATGGAGAGAAAGAGAGCAGCTCACGGTGATGGAAGGTCAGGACAGGGACTACTTAAAGAAGATAAATGTGCACAAGTGTATGGGGCCAGATGAACTGCATCCAAGGGTGCTGAGGGAGTTGGCTGATGTGATTGCAGAGCTGCTGGCCATTATCTTTGAAAACTTGTGGCAAACAGCGGAGGTCCCAGAGGATTGGAAGAAAGCAAATATAGTACCTATCTTCAAGAAAGGGAAAAAGGAGGATCAGGGGAACTACAGACCAGTCAGCCTCACCTCAGTCCCTGGAAAAATCATGGAGCAGGACCTCAAAGAATCCATCTTGAAACACTTGGAGGAAAATAGAGTGATCAGGAACAGTCAGCATGGATTCACCAAGGGTAAATCATGCCTGACCAACCTCATTGCCTTCTGTGAGGAGATGACTGGATTTGTGGAAGCAGGAATAACTGTTGACATGATATACCTCAACTTTAGCAAGGCTTTTGATACCGATTCCCATAGCATTCTCACTGGCAAGTTAAGGAAGTATAGGTTGGATGAGTTGACTGTAAGGGGAGAGAAAACTGGCTAGATCAATGCTTTCAGCGGGTGGGGATCAATGGCTCAATGTCTAGTTGGGAGCCAGTAATAAGTGGAGCATCCCAGGGATCGGTCCTGGGGCTGGTTCTGTTCATCTTCATTAACGATCTTGATGATGGGATAGATTGCACGCTCAGTAAGTTTGCAGATGACACCAAGCTGGAGGCAATGGTAGACACACTGGAAGGCAGGGACAGGATTCAGGGAAACTTAGAAAAATTGGAGCAACAGGCCAAAAGAAATCTTGTGCGGTTCAACAAGGACAAGTGCAAAGTCCTGCACTTAGGACAGAAAAAACCCACGCACTGTTACAGGCTGGGAACCGATTGGCTAAACAGCAGTACTGTAGAAAAGGGCCTGGGGTTACGGTGAATGGAAATTTGGATATGAGTCAACAGTGTGCTCTTGCAGCCAAAAAGCCTAATGGCATATTGGGCTGTATCAATAGGAGCGCTGCCAGCAGATCAAGGGATGTGATCATTCCCCTCTATTCGGCACTGGTGAGGCCACAGCTGGAACATGTGTCCTGTTTTGGGCTCCCCACTACAAAAAAGATGTGGGCAAATTAGAAAGAGTCCAGCGGAGGGCAACAAAAATGATTAGGGGGCTGGGGCACATGACTTTTGAGGAGAAACTGAAGGAACTAGGCTTATTTAGCATGCAGAAGAGAAGACTGAGGGGAGATTTGATAGCAACCTTCAACTACTTGAAGGGGTGATTTGAAGAGGAGGAAGCTAGGCTGTTCTCCATAGTAACAGAGGATGGAACAAGGAGCAATGGTCTCAAGTTGTAGTTAGGAAGGTCAAGGTTGGATATTAGGAAAAACTTTCTCACAAGACAGAGCCGTAACTACAGTGGGTTCAATGGGGCTTTGCCCTGGGCATGCCGGACTGGCTCAATAGAACAGCTCTATTAAAGGGCAGGTTTCAGAGCGCCAGCTCCAATCGCCACTAATGACAAGGTGCACATTCCAATCAGAATGCGCCCCAGGCTTCAAAACAGAGCATTGCAACTCTGTCACTAGGAGAGTGGTGAAGCATTGGAATGGGTTACCTGGAAAGGTGGTGAAATCTGTCTTTGGAGATATTTAAAGTCCAGTTAGACAATACCCTGGCTGGGATGATTTAGTGAGTGGTCCTGTTTTTAGCAGGGGGTTGAACTAGATGATGTCATGAGGTCTCTCCCAACCCTCTGATTCTATGAAATTAGTTGCACAGGTGATTTTGTGGTTTTCTGTCCACACAGCATAAAAGCAGTATGTAGAAGTGGCCAATGGGAAAGTTGAATATTAACTATATTTAGGTGTAACCACAAACTATGTTTATCTTTGACAATGCTACTAACAATACAAATTACATGAATGGTCTGTGAGCAAAATCTATATAAATTTTACATAAGAACTTGTAATTTGGGTTGTGGAATCTTTTTAAAATTAACCTGATTCATACTCATACGTTCTGTATCTGGCAAATTAGGAAGACATTGCAAAATTGTTAGTTACCTTCTTTTTAAGAGACAGACAGAGAAAGCATACTCAGTGCACTGATCTCTGGCATTCAGGAAAGAAAATGAAAGATAAGATTTCTTGAGAATGAGTGACATTGTTATCAAGGAATACTGTGAAGATTTGTGGGTCACAAAGGTGATCTCCCTTTAAAGTTATAATAAACTGTCCCAGGTGTCCTGCTGATAAGGTTAGTAAAGTGTTTTTTTTTTGTTTTTTTTTTTGTTAATGTATATAAACTGATGCACTGGTTGAAATTTAGACATGGGGAAAGCTTAAAATTTCAGAGGTTTCATGGAATAAAAACTGAAAGAATGATGGCACATTTTTGGTGATTAAAGTTCCGCAAACCCAGTAGAAATGTATGAGAAGTCACATGATTAAAACTTTATAAATTTGCATTTCATTGCTTTCTATTTTGCATCAGAACTGCCAAGAAAAAGGATGTCTTTGTAGTATTTCTGGTATTTTCAGAGGAGGGATGTTACTAAAATTTTATGTGAGAGCCAGTATTTGAGAGAGAGAGAAAGAAATGTGTTTTTGAAAATCTCACTAAGTCTGAAGCCATGTGTACTCTGAAACTGGTGCATCAGTTCCTATGGATTGAAGCAACAGGATTGATTGAGTGCCAGTGTAGACTCACACAATCAATCTGGAAGTGCTCTCCCTTCAGCTTAGTAACTGTACCCCACCAAAAAGAGTAACACTGAGTCAAAGGGAGACTATTTCCCATGAAAGTAGCTGAATAGAAACACCGAGGTAAGGGGGAGTAAGTAAATCGGTGGGAGACATGCATTCTACTGTATGTAGATAGTGCATCTCCCATTGACTTGGCATGGTAGTGTAAACAAGGCCTCATTTTCAAAAGAGAAGTAGTCCTCAAAAATATTCACACTATCACCTAGCTCTTCCATAGACTTCTCTATAAGGTGCCTAATTCTCAATGTTTCTGAGGATGTGGGCCTTAAGAGACCAAATATGACTGAAAAATCAATGACTTCATTTCATAAATTCCTAAATTTTGAACCCAGGACAAATGCTTTTGAATACTCTTATGACCTAGCCTCAATTCTTGGGACCAGACAATCTCTAGTCAGCGTGTGTGCACAGAAATGAAGGTAGCTGTTTATTTCACATCGCTGGTAATACTCCCTATGTATGGGACAGTTCTGCTGTCTAGGGATTAGTAGAGTGAAAGCAGTGCTCTTGCCAGCTCCCACCATTCAGCTACACTGTGATGCCCCTTCTGATAGGGAGGGCTGGCATAAAGAGAACTACATTAGCTTTTCACCAGATAAATGTAGGGACTTTCCATTTAAGACAGTTTTGTTGTCCCTTTGATCCATGAGACCAGTACATAGTCGCTATATCAGAGCCAAGAATCTTGCACTACATTTGCAATTTAGGCAGCTTTAAATAGTGATGCTGGTAAGCATTCAGGTGTTTTTTTTTCCTGAACAGAAACAACACTCTGAATATCTTGTGTGTCTCCTTTCATTGAAAAATAATCCTTTGAAAGTCACCAAGATTAACTCCATGCACTCTTTGCTGTATAAACTGGTTTGGAGAGAGAGAGAAAACTGCCATCTGAGTTCAGTTATGATGGATGAAGTCAGCAATCTTTCAATTTTATTATCAGTTTGATAGCTGTATTTTAATTTGCTCTCAGTACAATGCATTTTATTTTTAAATGTTCAAGTGCTGTATTTCTCCTGTTGAGAAGATCATTTTAGAGGACATATATCATTCGTTCCCTTATTTCATTGCTCCCAGACATCCTTGACATTGATTTAAAGGGCTTCTGTAGATGTTGCCAGATAGATGAATTTTCAAAGCTGCAAGGAAACTGCAACTCAGGTAATGATTTCTGTTTATCTAAGTGGGCCACTTAAGTTTTATTAAAAGTTTCTTTGAAGAATTGAATTGGTGTATTGGTACAATGCTATTGCTGCAAGTAAGTTTTGTATTATACAGTACTGTATGAAAGAAAAATGGGGTTTCCTGTGTGGTGTAAACTAGCAGGAACGTGATCAGTTTCAATGTATCATTTGTGGTGTTTGTGATCTGCAGACACAGTTGTTATTTTGTGTGAGTTGTAAACTGACTTTCAGAGTTTACTAACTTTTGGGTTTTAATCCTGAAAATGTTTCTACACACCAATAACTTTGGAACTATTCCCATAAGTGAGGTTACTTGTATACACGAGTCTTTGCAGCAACAAAGTGTTATACTTTATGGCCAGAGTCTGATTCTCAACTCCAAAATCGAGCCCAGCCTTATGATGCTTACTTGTGAGAAGACACCACTATGGTAAAAGGCAATAAATTTGCCCAGCCCCCCACCCCCAACCAATGAAACAAACCATGATCAATCAGAGACAGTCATTTTTCCTGTGACTTGTAGAACTTGAACAATGGAGAACTATGTGAGAGATCAGTGGAGAGTGTGAATTGTGTAAGTGAATCATTCCATTAGTATTAGTTATTATTATTAGTTATTCTAACACTTTAATTTCAAAACTAAAATTCATTTCTTTTTGAAGCTATAGGTCCCAAATCTCTCTCTTCACCTGATATGAAAGAGACTGTGAATTATACAGAGACAACAAAAATCTTCCTACAAGATGTATTTCTTGTTTTGGAAGAATAACAATATTGTCACTGAAAAAATAAAATGCCTGTTTTAATTTGTAATGCATAAAAATTAACTGTTTTAAATGAAATCATGGAAGGCAAAAGCCAAATGGAGTGTTATAATTTGGTATATAGCAATAGTTAGAGTCAGTAATATTGTACACAGATTATTTCTGATCATCATTCTTGGTATATTTTAATAGTCAATTAATTATACCATTGTAGGTATATCATTAAGGTTTTAGATATACCATTTAAGAAAACTTCTGTGAAATACAATTGAGGATAGTATCCTGTATACTGTTTTGGTTTTTGAAAGAAGTTGGACAATATTCTATGGCCTGGTACAATGCAAAGGTTCTTATTCTCTGTATATCAACATTCAGTATTTATAAATATTATCCTTTTTAGTTCAGTAGGATGACACTGACTTCTGCATTTTGTTTCAATAGACAATACTGCTTAATTCCTGTTGAAAAATAAGGAAACTTTCTACAAAGAATATAGGGGCAAAGTAGTGTACAAAATAAGATCCAATCTGAAACTTTGCTTGACAGGAAGATGAAATCCAAAACAATAACTTTTTGGAGGTTTGAGAAAAGGTTCGGTAACTCCTTTTCAAGCCCAACATTTCATTTTCACTAACTTCTGTACTTCCTATTTGTGGATGGAAAAATACTGATTCAGAATTGGAAAGGTTCACATTGAGATCATTTTAGAAGTTGATGCTTACATGATCTAGAGATCAATCTTGTATAACTAGCAGTTCAGAGAAGTTTTTATTAAATGTGTGACTCATTAGGTAGTTCTCACAAGCAAATGTCAACATCTTTTAAAACTCGTGTTATTGCAGTTCAGTTAGTATGTCTCATTAAAATGCAGTTGATTGGGCTGATCCCATACCAATAGAAAGCAGAAATAACTCCAACGGTGCTCATAAAATTAGAAAGATGCCATTTGGTATAAATGAGATGAGGATCAAGCTTGAATGTAGGTTAATATCACTCAACCAACTCGCGAAAATGAAATGTGGCCAAATGTAAGATAAAGACTCCAATGAATGACACAAGAACAGAAGTTTTGGATCTCACAGGGATCTAGTTATCTAATTTGTATAATATTTCACAGTCCAGCACTTCCTATAGAAGTGATTTACAATAATTAAAAGAGTTAAACACAGGTTTCTTTGTGGGACAGAGAAATTTGGAAGTAAAGTAAAGAGCACCCTGATTATTACACTGGTATTCTTCCTTAGTTTCATAAGATTTTGCTAATCTCTCCACACAGGGACAAAACAAGATACACATCTTCAGAGCCCAAACCAGGGATGCTCTATTGTCATGGGATGCACGTCTGTTCACCTTGGGTTATGATCTATATGATTTTTCTGTTCATTTATACACTGGGATTGTATGTGTTTATACCAATTATACCATGCAGGGTTTCTTTATGGAAGTTCATAGCCTATTCTACATGGTTACAATGATAATGTTTCCTGCAACCTCATGCATTTGTACAGATGTGTAGCAGGGCTCAGGGAGGTGGGAGACAGACAGAGAGCTCTCCAAGTAGCACTGAGCAAGCTAGCACTTGGAGGAAACACAAATATGCTAATTAAGTTCCCTGGTTCAGATACGACAAAGAGGGATCAGAGCAGGTTTTTGGAAACAAAGAGAAACACTCAGAAGATTTTGGGGGCTTTTCCCCTGGGACTCTCTTTCTTCAAGAAAGATGTGATCCCTGCCTGGCTTCACACAGAGACTGTACAAACATCTGACAGCCAAACACCTTGAGCATAAACTTGGACTGTGAGGTCCGTTTAAGTAGACATAGTAAGGTATTATGCATGTTTTACCTTTTATTTCTTTGTGGTCTCTCCTGGCTCATTTATATTGCGATTCTGATTCTGCCTTGATTGGCAATATTCTCCCTTAGAATTATAATTTATAATTTTATCAATAAGCTAGTAGGGAATGTCCACACAGTCTAAATCAAAATAATGCAGATTATTTCAATTTAAAAGCTTGCAGGCCCATACCACATTTCCTTAGATCAAGATAAGGAGCTTCCTTATCTCACAATAATGAAAGTCATTTTGATATAATAAAACCTAGTATTATATCAAAATGATGGTTAAATTGAAACTTATTTCACAATAATGTTGTGTGGATGTGTTATTTCGATTTAACTGTTATTTTGGTTTAACACTTTTGCCCTTCTCCTTCCCAGGGTGCTGTCCTTTCTCAGTATATTGGGTGGGGGCATGGCCCTTTTAGGGGGGCATCTTGCCACACGTCCCATGGTGCCCCTCTCCTAAATCGAACTAGCAAGTCTTGTCCTTGGACATGCCAGTTTGATTTCAGTTTCTAGTGGGGACATGTTAAATTGATTTGACTTAAATCAATATAATATTTTATAGTGATTTTATTAAATCAATAACTTAAAATCAATTTAACTGCCTAAGTGTGGACATAGCCATAGTTTAATTTAAAGCTGTGTGATCTTTAGAGGATGTGTGTGAAGAAGGCTGACCACCATCCATTTCTTTGTTAAATGGATGGACTAAAGTGTATGGTGATTGGGAGTGGGCCCCAGCCTCTGCAGACAGGGGATCCTGGTGGGCGTAACTGGGGCTGGGGGTGCTTGCTTGGGGACTGTTTCTCCAGTCTCCAGAGGGCACACACCCATTGCTTGGGACCAGTTGCACACCAGAGGCCAGAGTGGACTGACTCGGGAGTGAGTGGTCACTTGGCAAAGTGGGGCAAATCAGGGTTTAGGAGTGGGGCTTGTGGGGGGAGTCACACCAGCACACTGGACTGAACCTGGGAAGCAGCCTGTCACATCTATCTAATACCAGAAATCCATAAACCTAGAAGCCTTGGACACCCCATCATTTCAAGCTTTGGCACTCTTCCAGTGGGCTTAACAGGCTACCTGGGCTCTCTTATCAGACCCTATGCTATGAACACTCCTAGCTATCTTCAAGACACCACAGATTTCCTGAGAAAAATTCAGTCCTCTGGTGACCTTCCCAAAAGCAATATCCTGGCCACTATGGACATCAAAGCTCTTTATACTAACAAAAAAAGAAATCAAGGAGTTGTGTGGCACTTTAAGGCTAACAGATTTATTTTTCACAGGAGCTTTCGTGGGAGAAAATCCCACTTCGTCAGATGCTTCGAAGATGGGTGAACTTACAGAATGGAATGAAAATAAATGCAAAGGGGTGTAAAACATAGGATAAGGTCATACAGTAACAGCAAATCAGAGCAGTTGTTAGGTTCAAACAGCTATCCCTTTGGAAACTTTATACTAACACCTGAGAAAAAGATGGATTACAAGTCATTAGGAGAACTCTCAGATGGTGCCATGGCACACCTTGTGGCTGAACATTGTTACTTTGTACTCATTCACAACCATTTCAGATTTGAAGATATAAATTATCTTCAAGTGAGCAGCACTTCTATGGGTACCTACATGACCCCACAAAATGCCACTATCTTTATAACTGACTTAGAATAATACTTCTCCCATTCTCGTCCCCAAGTACCAATTCTCTACTTAACACCACACCAGTGGTTCCCAACTGGAGTGCCATGGCAACAACCAACGTGCACTGCGAGCATCCCAGAGAGTTGGAGTTAAAATTCCCTCCCTGCTCAGCCCAGCTGCATGGGCTGTGCAGAGCTGAGAAAAGGCAGGGGTTAAAGTAAGGGGGAAGGTACCAGAACACAGTTCCCAGGCCCCCTATTTTTAGGCAGGCAGTGTTCCAGCCCCCCCCCTCAAAATGGAGGAAGGCACTGGAACACAGAGCCAGGGGTCCGCCCTAAAACTAGCAGGAGCAGCTGGAACACAGAGTCCCAGTCGTTCCACCATAAGCCCAGCCAGCAGAGAGCTGCAGGAGGCTGGGAGTGTGTGAATCTCCTCCTGCAGGGCAGAGCAGCTACTGTCAGCCAGCCTGCAAACAGCCCAGGTAAGGGCATTGGGGGTGAGCTTCTGGGGGTTGTGTGGGGTAGGGTGTGTGTGTGTAGCAGAGGTGGATGGGCATGGATGTGTTGCAGAGGGTGTGTAGCTGGGGTTGTGGGGTGGCTGTTTGGTTGGAGGGGTGTGTCGCTGGGGGCTGGAGGCCTAGTTGTGACCCCTGCAGCGATGGGAAGGTCCATCACAAGCAGCAGGGGGAGGGGAGGACAGGCCCCACTGGGGTGGGAGGGAGTAGCAGTGGGGTGAGGATTTGCCCTGCGTGGTGGGGAGCCACTGTGGAGAAGGGGGAAGTGGGTGCTGCATGATGCTGCCCTGCCCTAACCTCCCACTCCCCAGGCTCCACCCCTGCCCACAAAGCCACTCTTGTTCTCCCTTCCTCTCTTCTCTTGCCACCCTTATGCTGCTCCCCACATGGCTGTCCTTGTCCTCTTTTGCCACCCCTGCCCTGCTGTGCTCCCCATACTCACTCCTGCCACTGCACACAACTCCTGAACTCCCGTGTTTTGCCACCCCTGCTCTGCTATCCCTACTACCTCACATAGAAGCATTTCTGAAACATTGTGCCATGGTTCGTGAATATTCATAATTTAATTTGAATACTCATGGGTTTAATGGTGGTGTGCCTTGAAAAATCTGAAGGTATCAAGGTGCGCCACGGCAGAAAAAAGGTTGGGAACCACCACACTACACTGATGACATCTTCATCACTTCATCATCTGGACTCATGGAAAGGATGCTCTTGAAGATATCAACAGGCATTTCAACAATTTCCAACCAATTTTCAACCTTAGCTTAGAACATTCCAGATAGCAGATCCATTTTCTCTGCACTTCAGTACAATTTACTGATAGACACAAACATTACCCTGTACCAAAAACTTACTGATCATGTTAGTTACCTACATCCCTCAAGCTTTCATCCAGGACACACCACACAATCTATTGTCTACAATCAAGCCCTAAGATATAACCCCATTTGCCCCAATCCCTTGGACAGAGACAGATACTTTCATGATCTCTGTCAAGGATTCTTACAACTACAGCACTTACCTGGGGAAGTGAAGAACAGACTGACAGAGACAGGTGGGTGCCCAAAGGTCAGCTACTACAAGAGAAGTTGAAGAAAGAAAACCAAAGAACACAACTGGTCATCACCTATAACCTCCAAGTGAAACCTCTACAGCACATCACCAAGGATCTACAGCCTGCTCTACAAGACAATTCCTCATTCTCTCAAGCTTTGGGAGGCAGCCTTCTCCTCACTTATAAACAGCCAGGGGACAAAGTAAACTGGAATGGCATTCCACTATTTTTAGGGGCCCAAAGTTTGGGGGCCCCTAAAAATAGAAAATGGAGCTGGAATGCTGTGTTCCAGGGCCCATTGTTTAAAATAGTGGGCCCCTAGAACACAGGATTCTGGTTCCATTTTCTGTTTTAAGGGGCTCTGGAATGCTGAGCCCATAAAAATAGTAGGGAGTGTATCAACCACCTCAGCTCCCCTGCACGTGTGCAGGCTGCACTAAAGACAAAAGCCTCAAATCATAACCTTCCGGAAGGGGAGTGTTGGGGCAGCCCAGCTTTGTTCCCCTTCTGGAGCAGGAAGCTTGTGCTAGCTGGGGGAGATCCTGTCCCTCTCATGGGGTGCCCAAGATAGGGCTGGGTATTGGGAGCAGTGTGTGGATATTGGGGCAGTAGCTGGGATGGGGGGGAAGACATTTGTGGGGGCAGTAGCTGGGGTAGGTGAAGGGGGCCTGGACCTGCACGATGGGAGGGCTACAAATTTAGAATTGTTCTTGGGCCCCAAAATTATACTTTAACCCCCACAGACAGCCCCCTAACCTTAAGTAGATACTCTCCAAACAACTACAGGCCAGGCAACAGAAACATTAAAGCAAGCATATATCCCTGCAATAAACCCTATTCCCAACTTAGCCCACATATCTGCACAAAGCACATCATCAGAGGACCTAATCAGCTAATTCATTGGGGCCTGTCACAAGGCCTCCACTGCTTCTTCCCTTTGCTGTCCTTTGGACCACACCACACACGCTCACAGACTCCCAGCTTGTAGTCACCAGTGCTCCTTTATTGTGCTTTCAACCCTACCACCAACTACACACAAGTTTACAGGTTTCAGGAGTTTCACCAGCTCAGCCTATATCAGAACAGCTAGCCCCTCACTAGCTACCTCTTCATTTCTTCTATAGCTCCTCTCAAGCTCCTCCCTGGGAGCTTTTATTCACTTCTAAGCCGATCTAGCTGGTCCTCCCTTCAGCTCATTAGCTGGCCTGCCTAGATGGCTTCTCTTTACTCTAAGTCAACAGGGTGCTAGTCCAGCCTGGCTGCTGCACCCTGTGACAGAGCCCATTCACCAGCTCATTTACCAATGTGATTTATGCCATAATTTGCCAGAAATGCACCTCTGCCTTATATATTGCCCCTCTGTGCAAAAGACTGAATGGGCACAAATCTGACATCAGAAATCACAACCTTCTAAGACCAATAGGGGAACACTTTAATCTCCCTGCTCATTCCATTGATGATATGTTTAAACCAATAGATTGCAAATCAAGACCTCAAACAGAAACTGAAGAATTGAAATTGATATGCAGATTTGACACCATGCCTTAGGGTTAAATAGGGATTTCATTTTTTTTTCCTTATGGTAAGTGATTTTGCCTTCTTTTTACCTCACCTACCTCTAATATGCTACTTTCTACTGTTTGAATCTAAACAACTGCTGTGACTTGTAAAAGTTTTATCTAATCCTATGACTTACACTTCCCTGCATTTACTTTTCTCCCATTCTGTAAGTTCTCTATATTCAAGTGTCTGATAGATTTCTCTCCCACAAATCTCATACAATAAATATTTTTTTTTAGTCTTTAAAAGTGCCAGAAGACCCCTTGTTTGTTTTGCTGAACTAGACTGACATGGCTACCCCGGAAACCTGCTAAATATGGTGGACATTTTTTTTTCTTGAAAGATGACTCCTGCAAAAAGCTGAGAACTAAGGCAGTTGCCTCTCCACCTTCTGTGGGCTGTAGTGTTTGAGTGATATTACGCATTTGGAAAGGTGGGTTGAAAAGAAATGGTTTTACAGTAGTTACCTGGAGTAAAGAGAATCAAAGCATTTTACTTGCTAAAGATTACATTTTAAATGTAATATGATATTCTCTATTTGAGTTTTAGATTCAGCTTTTTCTTCCACTTGATCAAGAATGTTTTTGATGCTAAGAATCAAAAGGATCTTCAGTTATTTTGTTACAGGTCATAGAAACTCAGTAAATGGAGTTATGATCAGAGTAATTTAACCGTTTGTAAGACCTTCCAGTCAAGAGTCTCAAAAGGCTTTTGAAACAATTAAGTTAGCTGCACCACTCAACATCTTATAAATGTGGAAACATAGTCACATACTGATGTCAAAGGCAAACTACTCTATATCAGTCAGCCAAGAAAACAATGTCTTAACTCCTAGTTCTATTATTTAACTACTAAACTTCCCCATTTCTTTAAAAAAAAAATCAATCTGATTCTAAGGAAAAAAACCTCTTCCCCACACATGAATCTGATAAAGTGCAAGCAAGCAAGCACGCACATACACACAAAATGACTTAGTCTTTGTTTCCTGAAGATGGCAGAGATTTTGTAACCCTGTTCTCTTTCATGAGAGAAATGTTCACTTCTTCAAAGTGTCTGATGATGTGGATTTTCTCCCTTGGGCTGTGTAGAGCTGAGAAAAGGCAGGGGTTAAAGTAAGGGGGAAGGTACCAGAACACAGTTCCCAGGCCCCCTATTTTTAGGCAGGCAGTGTTCCAGCCCCCCCCCCCTCAAAATGGAGGAAGGCACTGGAACACAGAGCCAGGGGTCCGCCCTAAAACTAGCAGGAGCAGCTGGAACACAGTTAAATGTTTGGTGGGAGTTGTCTTTCTCTGAAGAACTGAAACTTTGGTTTAGGATAGAAATAGAAAACTGTTGTACTTATTTTAGCGGGCATGCTGCCTGGAGAATTGATATGTAAAAACCCAGTTTTCAGGACAATAAATAATAAGCACCTGAAAAATTTTACTTTACAGTTGGTGACTCCAAAGCTGAGCAATCTTTTACAATATAGCCTCTGTAAAGAATTTTTTATTATATCTGTTCTTAGTCACTTTGCCTTTCCTACTTCATTGAAGCTAAACAGCATTGCATGTCAGTAAAAATTAAATCAATATCTTTGTCAGAAACTTATCAACATGCTGCACCTGAAGCTTTGCTTTAAAGGTACATAGTTCCTGAAAGGAATCCAGGTGGATAGAATAGTTCTTGTATTTAGTGAACTGAAATGAAAAAAAAAAACATAACTTGATTCATATATATTTAAATATCCATGAAATGGGAGGGAATAACTTTTTTAAAAAGTTTATTTTGTTGGGGTTTTTTGTTTGTTTGTTTGTTTTTAAATAAAAATCTGGAAGAGCTATAATAAAATATGGTCAAGTTGGAGTACTGAGGATAGGATTAAAGGTTTGAAATATTGAATTGGGAGATATGTAGTCAGAAGAGCAATAAAAGAAAGGGAAGATGGGGTGTTGGAAGTAGGAAGAAAAGGGAGTTAGGAAAGTCAGAAAAATAAATAGGGCCCTAAAACAGACTAGGGAGGGATTTTTGTTAGCAAAAATTACTTCTTTGCAGAGAACCCAGTATGAGACTAATGTGCCATTAACATTAGTCCTCACAATAGATTAAGTTAGGTGAATGAATGGTGCACAGGCCTTTTATGGTAGTTTTCAGAACAGGGGTGAATTTTCAAAGGTTCAGACCTAGAGACAAGAAAGATGCAGTACCATACCCAAATACCATTTCTGAGTGTTTCAGTCAGATAATATAATCTATAAAGTCAAGAGAATTGTGGGTTGATTTTTAGCTGCTCTTAGATCTGAAACAGATGGGGCTTGATTTAGAAGTGAGATGAATGCAAACTCTCATTGAACTCAATGGGAATTCACTGGATGGAGTAATAAGCAAAAACTGAGTAAGGGTGTGCTCACTGAACCCTTTGACTTTCAGGTCTGCTAAAACTTTGAAACCTGTCTTCCCAGTATAATAGTTATTTCGCTGAAAAGTAGAATGTAGCCAAAACTAGATGCCTGGCATCAGTCATACAAGGACCCCTTACTTGTGTTAAGTAGTACCTTACTAGAAGTTGTACTGATAGTACTCATTGCACCTACCTATGTTCAGACATGGCATAAAAAGGAAGTGCTAGGCTATGTCTATATCTGCCAATCTTACTTTGGATGTCCAAGTCCAAACTAAGAAGTTTGAGCTAAGTTTGTTTGAACTAATGCCTTAGTTCGGGTCTTGCCTGCACTTTGCAATAAATGACCTTTAGCCCTAACAATTGTATATGGAACCTTTTGGCATAAAAGATCTATCTATCTATCTATCTATCTATCTATCTATCTATCTATCTATCTATCACAGTGCATGTCTGTAGCCAGTATAAATCAGCCTACCTCCTTTGGCTTCAGTGAATTTACACTGATTTATAACAGCTCAGGATCTAGACCATAGTTTTTATTATTATTCTTTGCAGCAGAACTACTGTATAAACATGCTAGATATATATATTGTGTATATACAGGCTTGTCAAACAAGCTAACTACTGTATAAACATGCTGGATGTGTGCCATAAATGATGTTTAGCCCTAACACTTGCATATAAGAAAGTGTTAGAATTTAAGTCCTTTGGCTCCAATGTGGTAGGAAAAACAGGGCGAGCTACAATGCCTGCTGCAATGCTGCCTGGGGAGGTTCACAACCAGGAGCATCTACATCAGGGCAGTTACCTAAAATAAGGCACAGTCCAAAATACTGGTATACTTTGCAATTAGATTTCATCAACTCAGTGACAAATGCTAACTCCTAGGCTGTGTTCACACAGCATTTTTGTTTCGAAACAACGAGGTTGTTTAAAAAAAAACCAAACTATGTTCACATGACGCACAGTTGTTTCGAAACAAGTTAAACCCCATTTGGGGGCGAAACAACCTTGTTTCAAAACCCTTGTTTCGAAACAATGCGTGTGAACATGTTGTTTCGGAACAAGGTGTTCCGAAACAACATTTGAAGGGCTACCCCCTCTGCAGGGTGCTGAGGGGTGTCCCCTGGCCGGCACCTGCAAAAGGGGGCTGCAGGCGTCGGCGGGGTTCAGCGCAGCTCAGCGCTGCTCCCCGCGGGTGCCTGCAAAGTGGGGCTGCTGGCACCGGCAGGGTTCAGCGCAGCCCAACGCTGATCCCCGCCAGCTTAAAGCCCGGGCAGCCCCCCTTTGTTGGCACCGGTGGGGAGCAGTGCTGGGCTGCACTGAACCCCACCAGTGGCTACAGCCCCCTCCCCAAGCGAAATAGCACGTTCACACTGTGAACGTGCTATTTCATTTCCAGCCTTTTTCCTTATTTTGAAATAACTTTTTGTTAATTCGGACTAAGTTATTTCGAACTAAGGTGTTGTTTCGATATAAGTTGTTTCAAAATGACTTATATCAAAATAACCCCTGTGTGTGAACACAGCCCTAGATACAATAAATGTATCTGATAATGTGGAGTCTTATATAACACTCATACGGCGCATATAACAGTTTTGTATGGAGTCAAAGGGTTAGGCTCTTCAGCCTCTCTTGCCATGCCTGTCACATTAAGACATAGCACTTATACCAAATATCACAAAATGATCTAACACCAAAGAGAACACCTGCAGACAATCTTCTAATTAAGCAAAGGCCTATTAAGCAGGATAAAGAAATGAGGGTTACAAGTGCAAGCAGGCAAGCACGCACATACACACAAAATGACTTAGTCTTTGTTTCCTGAAGATGGCAGAGATTTTGTAACCCTGTTCTCTTTCATGAGAGAAAAGTCCACTTCTTCAAAGTGTCTGATGAAGTGGATTTTCTCCCATGAAAGCTCATGTAATAAATAAATTTGTTAGTCTTTAAGTGCCACAGAACTCCTTGTTTGTTTTACTGAACTAGACTAACACAGCTGCCCCTTTGGAACTTGTATGTTCCTTAATGGCCTATTTAATCTTGATTGATCTTCTTAATGGGTGGGATGGAGAAAAAAGATTTCAATGCCTGGCTTCACAAGTTAAGATTAACATTTTCAAAATTATGAAGTAAAACTTACATTTTTCCATATAGCATAGGATACAGGCATTACAAAAGAGGTTAATGCATAATGCAGTTTACAAGCATTATATAAAGTCTAAAAACAGAATACATTCTCATGAGACTAACAAAATGAGAAGAAAAGTAACGTACGCGTGAGCTGATTTGGTATCCTGCTACAAGTTTGTCAATTCCTAGCCAACACTTACGGCCCTGACCAGACCTGGCACTTGGTTTATCAGCATCTCACGAAAATCAAGGACTTGATATATTGTTATTTACAGCATGTAGACTCAAGAATGGTTTAAACAATTTATTTTTAACAAAGCCTAAAACTACTTATTTGCACCAGCTGTAGCTTTCTTGCATGTGCATATTTTATGGATTCAATGCAAGTGTGAAAATCACAGCATATTTGAAAATTTGGGTGCATAGTGGCTAACAACACACATTTATGTTCCTATGTCCAAATGAGTAATCTTTGCAAAACTGTGAAATTACCCAAAAAATACTTACCACAACACAGGGGGGAAATTCTCCATTCAGTCCATCACAGAGCAGGATAGTTGATACTTGCACTGTGAACAAGATATGAAATTTGTCAAATTTTTGTGATCTACACTGGCCTCTGATAATAGCAAATACCACTACTTGAATACGGTCTAATTCCCTCAGAAAAGCATGAATAAAACAAGCAATATTTTTCCTTCTTAATCAGCAGTTCTTGTTAGATGAATACTGGCAAACACCAGGATGCAAGATGTCTGACAGCTCAAGGATGTCTCTGCTACTGTATGTTAGGCTGGACACAGTGTTTAACATATGAATAAATGCAAAAAATGACTTCCTGAAACATTGTACTATCTGTTTAGCCATCTGAAGCTAATATGGTTATATACACATATTAAAAGGAAATGTCTCTGTTTTGCTCAATGCTGCGTTCTGAGATTTGCCACAGTGGGAAGCATTTTTCATCAAGTGCAAAATGGAAAACATTTGTAAATGGCACTTTAATACAAATTTACTTTTTTTCCCCTTAACTTTGCCCGAAATTAAGTGAATTTAATCATGTTAAAATGTGCTGGATTGGCAAAGCTGAATAGTGGAGTTCTGAGGTGGGGGGTGGAACGGGGCATGTGCTACTAGCTCTTTTAATCTGAAGAGCTCTGAAAAAAAGTTTAAGCATTACTCTCTTTCTAACTGAAGAGGAAAGGAAACCATTGAGGTGAAATGACTTGCCCAAAGTCATATAGCTGGTAAAATTGGGAATAGAATCCAAGTCTCTTGGGATTGAGTCTGCTGACTGAATTCAGTGGAAGGCATTCCACTAAGGGCAACTGCTATGAAGACTTTGATTTCTAGTCCATTTGGCCACATTGCCCCTTTTGCTGTAATATTTGCTAAAAGAGTATTTTTAGATGTGTCAAGGACTCAAAAGGAAAGGGTGAAAGAAAAATCTATTCAACTAGGAAATGTAAAAGCCTGGGGGTTCATTCATTTTGCGTGAATAACTCTTCCATAACCTCAGTTTTATAATTTAGTTCTAATTATAAATAATTTTCAACAATGAAATTGAATAGATGCCAAATTTGAGTGGAAAGTATAAAATTGGACCTAAAATGAGTATTTTGCCTTGATATATTAAGGTGTTCATGGCTTCCGCAATTTCTTGTTGGGGTAAAATGAGTGGAATTATGTGGGAACATGGACTCTGGTATTCACAGATGTGAGATGGAGAAGCTATTGGTTTTATTTTCTCTTTCCTTTTTGGGGGTGAAAGTGAACGTACCTGTCATACTGAAGTGCGTATGCACTGTGCATTTCATTACAGACTTGGAATTTAAAAATGTTACACGAAGAGGACAGCTGTCTATAAGATAATTACAGCTAAATAACTTGCATTAGAAGTTCTGCCTAGAAGCAGGGAGCATTACAGTACTGATGCTTGTCTAATTCCAGTCAAAACAAACTCCCACACAATTGTAAGGAAAAGCAGATTAAGTGTCTGATACTGACTCATAGATGGCAAATGGGGGAGTAAAGAGTGTCATGTCAGAAGACTGAAAGAGTCTTTGTCCCTGAGGTAAGAAGTAATGGGTATATTATTCACCATGCCATTGGTATGAATTAGCATCCAGTTCTGGGAAAACAGAGCATCTGATTTCCCCCCCCCCTTAGCTACAGTTAGATTCCTGTCATTGTATCTCCTAGATACACATTTGATTTCTAAACCATTCTCTCTCAAAAACTCTATTTTTTTTTTGTAGATTAGGTACTAACATGATTTCAACATTATTCTGATAATTGTTTCCCAACAATCTAAATGTTCACTTTTCCAAATCATAGAGTCTGTGCTTTACATTAATGTTGTTTTACTTCATTATTTCTGGCACATAGATTACTTAGGATAATTTACAAGCTAAAAACAAATGAATGAATAGCAAATAATAGAAGTTCCAGAGGGGTGGTAATGTTACTCTAGTTTGGTAAAACATGCAAGGAGTTCTGTGGCATTTTTAAATACTAACGCATTTATTTTTTCATGAGCTATTGGGGGTGAAGTCTCACTTCATCATATGCTGTGAAAGCACATATGGAAAATAAATTTGTTAATCTTTAAGGGTGCCCAGGACTCCTTGCTTGTTTTGCAAATAATGCACTTTCTTATATATTTTTTTTTTCAATTGAATAATCATCTTTGCTAAAATAATTAAATATTCATGTTTTGCATTTTCCCTCATGAATAAACTGCTCACTGTCCAAACATTTATGGATAAGGATACAACCCTCAGGAAGCATAAAAATGTTAATGTCTATATTGGTAGCACCTAGGTGCTGCATTCATGGCCCAGCACACCATAATAATACATGTTGTACAAACAGAGGAAAAAAGATCCCTGCTCCAAAGAACTTACAGTCTTACTAGAACAATGAGGCTATAGTGGTAAGCACATCAATTGTCTGAGAATGCTTTTTGAGCTAACTGTGGTAACAAAAGCTATAGGAGACACACCATTAGAAACATGTAGTAAAAGCAAGAGAGAGAAAGAAAGTCTTGGTAGACGAACAGGAGAAAACTCTGATGGAATAAAGTCTTTTTTGCCAATAAAAACTCTCTGCAAATACAGGCTTTTGAAAATTAAGACAGTTCACTTCCAGGTGTGCCATACATACACACAATGGTTTGACATGAGGGTGAGAGAGAAGGAGAGACAGCATCATGCATGGATGCAGCCCCTAAGTGTGTTAATTTGATAGCAGCTTATTAAATCTGGCATGACACAAGGAATCTAGTAATCTATTTAGTTATGTCCCCTCCCCAAAGTTACTATCCATTGAATTATTGAAACTGCAGCCACCTCCACCACCAAATCCTTTTCTTTTGTAAACCCCTTTTGTTTTAAAAAGCAATAGAAGTTTAATTCATCTCTGTGACAGAAGCCTGGTGCAGGAACTGATGGTGACTGGATTATATATTTTCTGTCCTAGGGCTGTTGGATCTGAATCGGCTTTGGACTAGATTAGAGCAACTCTAGAGATAGCCACCTCATTTGCACCACAGTTGTCTGGGCCTCAGTGTTTCTTGCAAGTTACCTTTGTGCAGCCTTGTTCATGGTATGCCTCTTCCTTTCCCTGCCATGCTCCATCAACAGTATCTGCACCAGGGTGGTTATGGGATGTAGGGTACTTTGCCAGCACAATCATTTCTGCACCTTCCTGAGAAGTCCCTTGTGATGGGAATATTTTCTGTATGGCTTCTGTCAAATTTGCTTCAGCATAAGTGCTTTAATAACCCATATTCAAGAACAGCAGCTTAGGGGAGCTCTTGACTTACAGGTGGATGGCACATTTCAGTGCAATTGCAGAGACTCCATCTGAGTTGAGTGAACTTCACCTCATATGAATACTTGTATACACTTGGGAAACAGGCTATTTCTATAATACCTATTTATTATTTGTAATTCTTCTTTTTAAAAGTTCCAGGAAGCCAGTCAGAGAGCATAAAGAATACTTTTAGACCTACCCATCTCAAAGAGCAATAGGAAAAAAAAATCAAGTGAATAATACGAAAAAGCTTCATAGACTGAAAATTGTTCATCCAAACAATTTTTGGCATATTTACATGTAGCAAGTACATTTGCAGAATTAAGAGTGGTTGTGAACTAATCACAGACAGACACATTTGTATAATTTATTCACAACACATTTTTAAGTAGCTCCACTTAGGTGTTTTTCATTTTGAATTTAGAGATGCTGCTTATTTCTCACTGTAGTTTTCACTTATCCCATTTATTGCAGGAGTGGATTCAGTGGCCTGTATTGTGCGGGAGGTCAGATTAGATGATCATATTGGTCCCTTCTCACCTTAGAGTCCGTAAGTCTATATATCTTTGAGACCACAGATTTCATCTATTACCAATCCAACAGTACTAATGTCATTAGTCTGTGCCATGCATAATTTTACATTCTTTTTAAGAAATGGAATATGAAATAAACATATGCACAGGAGTATTCAGAAATTAAGTTTTTGTCTCACTTGAAAAGGTCAAGTAGTTGTAAATCATTGTCATAATTGAAGCAGCACATATGCACAGAAGTGTCAGTGTCCAGAAACTACATTTAATGGCTCAATAATCAGACCAAGGGAGTTCTTGAGCCCCAACAAGAAAAAAAGCTTTAACAGCTTATCAGAATCTTAGAATAAAAAATTACCCTTAATTAACAATAACATACTCTGGCATCCTATGGAGGAATTAAGTGTAGTTAATCATTAAGGAAGATGTACTGAGACATCAAGATGGGAATTGTTATAGGCAAGAGGGCAAAGGCTCTTGATTTCTGAAGAAGGGGAATTCTAATGTTACAATGGGCAGATGTTCAATGACTATTCTCAACCACCCTGCTTATCTATAAAAATGAAGTTACTACCCTGTTATTCTCACTGGAGTTTTGGAGGTGTTGTTGTATACCCATGAGATATTCAGAAACAGAGACTCGTAATTAGTATTAATAGAGTGCTATTACTTTTCAAGGCACTGTGACATGCTTATCTCTTTAAACCGTGCAGACTAATGGAGCCTGAGGGCAGCTAAGTGACTTAGCCAAATCTACAGGAGTGAAAGTGTCAGTCTTAGAATCAGAAGTCCCAGGCTTGTGCTCTGATTCCTAGATTATGCCTTTGTTTCAGGTTCAATTAAAGTGAATGTTTTGCCATGAATTAGATGCTTAAATTTTTTCCTTGGAAAATTTTTGTGGCCAGTGATTCAGTACCTTTTCAAACGTGTTCAGAACTTATCTTTTATTATATCATTTTAGTTTTGATAAAATTATATTCCTTGTTTCATCTGAGCACTAGCTGGTTTCAGGCAGAAGTATCCTCCCTATAAATCAATTGGGTGATTCCTAGAATCATAGAACCATAGGGTTGGAAGGGACCTCATGAGGTCATCTAGTCCAACCCCCAGCCAAAAAAAGCAGGACCACTCCCACTAAATTATTCCAGCTAGAGTTTTATCCAGCCAGGCCTTAAACATCTCCAAAGATGGAGATTCCACCACCTCCATAGGTAGCTCATTCCAATGCTTTACCACCCCTCTAATAAGAAAGTTTTTCCTAATATCCAGCCTCGACTTCCCCAGCTGCAACTTGAAACCATTGCTCCTTGTTCTATCCTCTGTTACTACTGAGAACAGTCGAACTCCATCCTCCTTGGAGAATCCCTTCAGGTAGTTGAAGGTTGCTATCAAATTCCCCCTCAGTCTTCTCTTCTGCAGGCTAAATAAGCCTAGTTCCTTCAGTCTTTCTTCATATGGCTTGTGCTCTGACCCCTTGATCATTTTTGTTGCCCTCCACTGGACTCTTTCTAATTTGTCCATGTCCTTTTTGTAATGGGGAGCACAAAACTGGACACAGTATTCCAGATGTGGCCTCACCAGTGCTGAATAGAGTGGCATGATCACATCCCTCGATCTGCTGGCAATGCTTCTTCTGATGCAGCCCAGTATGCCATTGGCCTTTTTGACAGCAAGAGCACACTGCTGACTCACATCCAGCTTCCCATCCACCAAGACTCTCAGGTCCTTTTCTATGGTACTGCTACTTAGCGGATTGCTCCCCAGCCTGTAGCAGTGCATGAGATTTTTCTGTCCCAAGTGCAGGACTTTGCACTTGTCCTTGTTGAACCTCATGAGATGTCTATTGGCCCACTGCTCCAATCTGTCAAGATCTTCCTGAATCTTCTTCCTGCCCTCCAGCGTGTCTATTGTTCCCCCCAGCTTGGTGTCATCTACAAACTTACTGAGTGTGCAATAAATCCCATCATCCAGATCATTAATGAAAATATTGAACAGAACTGGCCTTAGGACTGACCCCCCTCCAGGATTCTTACCCCTTCCTTGGGAATTGGTCAATGGTGGAGATTAGCTAGCTTGGGATAGTGGGGAAGAAAGAGAGAAGGAGATAGGATTACCGTCCTGGATACATTAAGTCACTTCTGCTGTTTGAAGATTGGGGAGAGACATTATAGAAACTGTATTTTTAGAAGCAGCATTCCACCTAATGGCTAAATTTTCTCTAGCCCTTGCATAAATTGCAGAGGCTAGTATTTTGTGTTGTATAATGGTCAGCCATAGTCCCAGTCCCTCTGCTCAGAGGATTGAAGAACATGATATTTCCTGGCACTCCCCTGATACCCAGGTCAATGCTCTAGAAATTCACTGGTACTCTGAATTTTCAGTTTGATTAATTTTTATTGGAGTAAGTTTATGGTGGCTGTACTACTTACAACATAAGTGGAGTCAGTTTCAATTTGTCCTTAGCTACATTATCAGTGTCTCATCCTAATCCTAACCCTAACCCTAACCCTAACTGTGTTAGGGATTGCAATTTATATTCAGAAGCTATAATAACTTTAGGTGCCTCAATTCTGGCACCCAATTTTGAAAACATTTGCCATGCCTTTTTCCCATTGCTATGCCATATCCTTGACAAATGACAAATTACTGCCTGCATTGAAACTTGGTTTCCTAAGTATTTATACATCTATGACTGATAGAATATTAATTATTGCTAATGTTCAGATGATAGAATCCATCAGCTTCAAACCAGTCATTTTATTTAAACAGTAAACTAATGGGAGCTAATTGAATGTAGAAATAATGGCACCTACTCTTGCAACAATAACTTCATTTATATTTTATTCTTATAGTAAATTCACTTCATCTCCTTTTATTCTTTTTCTCTCCAATGTAATTGCCAGTAAAGACATTTTTGCTTCCAATAAACCACATGAAAGAAAGCATTAATCCATCATGTCCACCCCATTAGTTGATAGCAATGCATAGATAGATTAGCAGGTATAGAACTGCAAATCACAATAGAGGCTCATCAACCAGATACAAATGGTTTTTAGCTCCAATGGCACTATTTGTTCAATCAGGGACTACTAGAAGGAATAAAAAGATTTAGCAACAGGTCTCTTATTTAGAAAGTATCACTTCTCTTAGCATGTAAATGCAGTCCCCACTAGATGAATGCAAGATAAATGAAATTGGAAGAAAAGGCATTAGAAGACTGCGTACGGACCTTCAATATTTATATTGTGTGAGTATTGGTTAAAAAGCACATTTACATGGTGGTGTAAGAATACAGGGTTTGGAACAGGCACTACGTAGCCTGGTATACTAATAGACTCTAGTCAGACTTAGGCCAGCCGGTTTGTGGTAAGTGTATGGATAGATATCATTAATGGTGTTGAAAGGCACCAGTGGCCTTTGCTGACTGGTCACTGTGAGTTAAAGAAAATGAAGACAGTTGGAAGTGCTTGCCCTTAAGCAAAAGACTAAGATCATATGACCATTGTTCCTAGCCCTTAAAGCAGATGATTTAGGTAGCATTACAGCAAGACATAAAGACAGATCATATACTAAAATGATGGATCAATACCAATATATGCAAATTATGAATCAGGTCTAAGACATTCATGTAATGTCTTACTTTAATTGGAATTAGGGTTCAATGTTACAGTCTCAGTTGATCCTGCAAGGTGCTGAGCAGGATGAGATCATAAACATTTGGTCTTTTAGGCTATGTCTACAGTGAGAAATTAGTCCAGATTAAGGGGGCTTAATCTGGCTTAATTCAGCCCACGGCCACACTTGGCTTTCCATAGTTCAAACTAAGAAATTCTTTAGTTCGAACTAAAGAACACTTAGTTTGAACTAGTTAGTACTTGTGTTTAGTTTGGACTAAGTGTGATGTTTACTTGAACTAACGCTTAGTTCAAACTTAATAAATTCAAACTAAGGTGGCTAGTTCAAACTAAAAATGTGTTCTAGTTCGAGCTAACAGTTTGAACTAGAACGCACTGTTAATTTGAACTAAGAAATTGGTGGTTAGTTCAAACTAACCTGAGGTTAGTTCAAACTATCCTCAAACTTATTAGTTCAGACTAACAAGTCCGAACTTTTGCTGATGTAGACATAGCCTTAGAGTCTCTATTTAGGGAGTGAAATTCCCCTTGGTGCCCAAATCTGTTATACTCATCGGAAGGTGAGTGCTTCATGTACTATCAGGACTAGGAGCCAGATTCTGATGTCAGAAAAATCTGGAGTAATTTTATTCTGGATTCAGAGTTCTAAATGATACCAGAATCTGGTCTTTGAGGTCTAAGAGCATGTGAAATGGGAGGCTCCCTTATTGTAAACCCTGGTGTCACTTTATAAACTTATACCTCTTTTTGCTTCCTTGGTGTTTAAAAAAAAACCCACTAACTTTTGCACCCAGTTTTTTTTTTTTTTTTTTATTTAATGGTATGTACCTCACATCACTCCAATGTTATCACTGAATTTGACCCAATATCACTGGGAAGTGTAGTGAAAATACAGTGCTTCCTGTATGCTTCTTAACTCTCACACTTTTAGATAGGTGCTTAGGTATAACAGTGATGGGCAGTATACTGAATCTTTAGAAAGACACCCACTTAGTCTCTAAGTTTAAGCAAAAACCATTTTTGCAATGCATTAAAATTTATTTGAAGTGTGTTATTAAGCAAAATGCTGATGCATGGCTTGTCATCTCAAAAGACAAGACTATGATAGCATGATCTTGTGTACAACAAGAATTTGTAGATAGCTGCATTGTACATCGACAAACCAGGAATTAATTGTCTTTCAAACGTGAGACAATGATTGCTTATCTGCACTAATACGGATTCTCCAAATAATGGGTTCAGTTTCTGTTGAGGACATGCTGACAGAATCTAATACACAGATCTCAAAAGTGTGATTCTTTTGTCCTTCCATGTCTATTTAGCTGCTAAATCAAAAGAGGAGTTGCATTTCTTTAGATTGTGAAGTTTAAAACTATTTCCTTCCATGTAATTAAATTGGGAACTCATAAACATGATTTTTCCAAAATGACAAATGGAGACTGATGGAGAATTTCCTTTTCAAAAACAATAATGAAGAATAAATTATGTTGGCACACTATTGAGGAAATGTACAGATGAATGTGAATATTTTGGTATGATATTAAATTAAGAAGAGTAAAAAATCATTTACTTTCATACTTCAATTGCTGATAAAGGTCTAGTAACACATCATAGGAAAAGCAATGGCTTGAAGCAAAGGAAGAAAAAGATTAGACTATGTGTTAAGTAAAAAGATACTTAACAACACAAGCAATTATGGAGTGTTATAAATTAGTAAAGAGAATGGGGTGAGGCACAATCATTGTTCATGTTCAGAAACAAGTGAGGAAAAGGTTGCGCCAAAACATCAGTTGGTGAATTGGTGTGGCTCCGGAAGTTAATGGGATTGTTTCAATTTATACTAGCTACACATGTTGTCCTTCAATAGGGGATTATGCAGTTCAAAATCAACAATGAACAATGATGGTTTTAATGATCCCAATGTACAGTGATAAGAAGTATAATTAACGGTCAAGGCCCAAGGGTCAAAAACATTGCCAAGGCTCAAAAACTGGTTAAGAAATGAAGAGTAGTATTCAGTGGCCTATTTTGACCTGACTAATGGCTAATAGCAGAATACTATGCAGTTCTGTATTAGATTCAATATTTAATATGTATTAATAATCTGGAAATGGGTCAGCAGTGAAATCTTGAAATTTGCAGATGATATGAATTTACTTAGGTAAGTCAGAACCAGAAAGGACAGAGAGAAAACTCAGAGGGTCCTAGCTGACCTCTGTGTACAATGTAGCAGGAGACTTTCACCCTCCTCGAAATCCTGACCTGAGGAAGGGCCTAAATGCCCCTCCTGGACAGACCCAGGTACCTGGAACAATGGATGTTAAATTTTTGATAGAGCCTACAAAAATGGCTAGCTTAAGTGTCCTTTGATTTCTGTAAACATGTCTGAAGGTTATTCAAAAATTTAGTGGACCTTTGATTATAAGGCTTAAGGAGTAACTTTCACACTGTTCTGCAAAAAACAGTCAAATATATTTGATCTAAAGGGGCACTGTTAAGATAAGTATAATGTGATGTAGCTGTTTTTCTACTCAAGAAATAGCCATGACTTGAACAACTCACTGAGTGACCACTATAAAATGAAGGGGGGGGAGGGATGCAGAACCTCTCCTATACTTCATATAAGAGAACCATTCATCACTATTAAAAACAACATATTTTCTTTTGTCCTCCTACTAGATCTGGGTGAATAACTGATTTTTCAGACCACTGTCAATTAAATTCAAAATGCAGAAGAAAACATTTCATTATGACTTTGAGCATTTTTAATGTTTTATTTAAAATGTTTCTATATTTTGTTATATTTCTAAACCCCACTTCAGAGACAGTCCTCTAAAAGTAAATAGGATCTTGTAAAAGACTAGATAGGTTCCTGGATTGCAGGATTAAGGGTCAGAAAGCAGAGGAGTAGAGCAAGTACAGGAACAGGAAGTCTAAAAGACCAGCTTGGAAGCTCAGTTGGGCCTAAGTTGCCACAGGAGGATGCTCCCTCTCTGAGGCTGCAAGTTAAGTGAGACCAGGGCCCTGCTGTGGGACTGTCCCAAGCTTTCCCTGTCAGGAGGCCAGAAAGTCCACCTAGCTCACCTGTCCCTAGTGACTGGGAGGAGATACTGTAGACTGCAGGACATGTTTCATAGCTTGCTGGAACTCGAAGGGGCAGCTCCCTGCCAGGGACCCACCAGAGTAAGGGGAAGCCAATGACTTTGAGGAACTGCTAGGCCCCTGTGACCTGGCGAAACTTCCACCCACTGCAGACCCTTGCACCCAGGAGGAAAAGCCAGCTGCTGAAGGACCCTGTGCCTTGGAAGAGGTACCCTATGTAGATGGACCACAGGAGTTCTCGGACCTGTCTCCTGTGAACAGAGAAGGACTAGTCAGGATCCAACAAGGTTGTCTACCCTCAAGACTTGGAGGATCCCTCTTTGAGACAGGTGCTTGGGCTCAGGGCAGGAGGTAGCAGGCCAGGGACAACTGATCTTAGTTCAGCTGAACACTGCCTCATACAGGTGTCAGTGCATTGCACCTGGAGCCCTACTGAACCAATGGCAGGCCCCCCTGCCACTGGTAGGGCCCTGGGCTGGGACACAGTGGAGTCTCGTGGGCCTGCATTCCCCCTTGCCACCCCTTTTTTCATGACTGCCCATAGGGGCCAGTCACTAATTCTCACCCAGGGGCTACTGACTCCTTGTGCCTTCCCTGACCAACCTAGCATGTCGGTTGACGGTTGGCCTCATTACAGGGGTGAATATCTGCACCTGTTTGTGATGACTGGCTTTTTCCTAGGGCCAAACTAGTTGGGACTTTGGCTTTCCTCAGAACCTGAGTCCAAGGAAGGGCCTCAATGCCCCACACTATCATGACCAGCTTATGTGCAACATGATGGCAAATGAAATTTTATGCTGATAAATGCAAAGTAATGTACATTTAATAAGTGGAGAAATAAACTGCTCCTGCACATTTTAGGATCAGAATTAACTGTTATCAACTCAGGAAAGGGATCTGGGTATCACTGTTGACAGCTCAGGGGAGAGCTCTGGGAGCTTCTATTTTTACTGTCCCATAACAAGAAAAAAGGCCATTTAATAAGCTTAGGTACATTCAAAACTAATAAAAGATTACATACAAAATGTGCAATTATATAGTGGAATTCATTGCTTTAAAGTACCATTGAGGCCAAAAATTTAATAAGATTCAAAATAATTGTCTATTTGTATAGCTATCAAGAAAATCTAGCTACCTCATATTTCAGGTCTTATACTGTCTCTAAGTATCAGAGAATAAGGAGAGAACAAATGTGTGAGGTAGAATGTTGCACATCTGACCACTGTGGGGTTCAGACACGTCCTCAGATGCATTTAGTATTGTTTAATATATTTTGCATGTACTCTTCAGGGCTGAGGCAGTCTTATGGTCTTTCATACAGTGTTTAATGGAATGTAACGTGGTCCATACTCATCACCTTTGGCTCTGGTCCTCTGCTGCCACAAACATCCAGACATCCATGAAATGCTCCCCACATTGGTCTTCATTTGTAAGTGTTCCCTCCACCAGATATATACAGTCTGTTTAGGCTTAGGGGCTTCTCAGTTTCAGCCCTTACACTGGTCAACCCCCTTTCCCAGGCACTTATACATTCCCTCTGCACTGGTCACTTACACCCTTTCCAGCAGCCTCTGGCTCAAACAGCCCTTCTCTCAGGAGCTTGCTGGTCCATGTGCTTCCTGAGCTTTTACCTGAGAGTCTAGTTATGACCTGGCTGAGGGAAACTTTACAGGGCTTGGCTCAGGGAACCACCCAGCCACTCCTCATCAACCTGCCTTTCAAGCAGGCTTTCCAAGGTGGTTTCACTCCATTGTCCATCAGGGCTCAAGTGGCAGAGCAGGCAAAAGTGCTCCTGCTATACTCTTCCACTTTTTATGAATCATCTGGCTCACCCAGTCCCTCCCTCTCTTGGGTCACTGGTATAGGATGGGCTGAGGGAGTGCATCCCTGGTCACTGGGGTGGGTCGGGGAAGGGGGAGGGGGAGGGGGAATGGACACAGATTCTTTATGTACAGGTTTGGCTTTCTCTGGCGCACCCCATCCTCCGTATGGACAGACATTCCCACAGTACCCCTTTAGACCAGTGGTTCCCAACCTGTGGGCTGCGGACCCCTGGGGGGCCTCAGCGTAGTTCGAGGGGGTCTGCAGAGAGGCAGGGAGCTGGGGTCAGATGCCACTAGGGTCAATGGAGACCTTAGCTTCCAGCCAGCAGGGAGCTTCCCCCAGGCAGGGAGTTTTTAAAACTCCCTCCTCCTGAGCATGTGTAGACCATGCTCAGGAAGGTAGCCTCGGGGGAGACCAGGTGCATCAGCTCCAGTCATGTAAGGGGAGCATGGAAAGAAGCCCTGGGGAGGGGCAGGGGGAACCACGGAAGGGGTTGGAGAATGGTGGGTGGGGGGATGTTCAGGGGAAGGGGCAAGAACAGGGAGCCTCACCCAGAGTGGCGGGGCCATGTTCTGCTGGAGGAGGCTGGATTCCTCCCAGTGGAGGATCCCCCAGAGCGGCGGGGCCACGTTCTGCCGGTAGGAGTTGGATCCCCCCGGCAGAGGCTCCCCTGGAGTGGCAGGGCCCCTTCATGGCCATGCCACTGAGAAAAAAAAAACAGCCAGGGGGGCCACAGACTTTTTTTTTTAATGACGAGGGGGTCCCCAGCCTGGAAAAGGTTGGGAACCACTGTTTTAGACCACAGATCTATCATTCTAACTCTTGCATGGTCAGGCCTTTCCTTAGCATCTGGGTTTGCCCCTCCTTGGTCTAGTCCCTTTTGGTGCAGATCTGGATTCCACCCCAACCTCCCCAAGATCTGCCAGGGGTTTGAGCATCGTGGGTCCTCCCAAGGTAGTACAATTCACCTTCCTCAGGGGCTGTTCCCTTGAGAGCTCCCTTGGTCCATTTTTTCTTTCCCTGGAGATTGGACTAGCCATTTTCCCTACCTCCCATCTCCTCAGAGCTTGCTTGTCTATGTCTGTCTGTTTCTTTCCTCACTGGGCTCTGGGGCCTAAGTATTCCTCCATTGCCCCTTTCCCTTACCAGGTCCTGCTACTGAGATGTTGGTCCTTCCCATTCTTTTCTGGAACCTGGTCCTTGTCTGTCTCCGGGTTCCCTTCCTTCTTGGAAAGGAGTCCCATTCTGAACCCATTATTAATAGGTAGAGTAGTCCTCTTACTTCCCTGATGTACTTCCACTCAAAACAGCTGCATATATCCAGTGCAACTGAGCCACTGGATAAATTTTCCTACCCCCATGGGTACATTATACTTTCAATTTTGCCCCTGAGATTATCCACTGGGGCTTTTCCAGCCTCTCACAGAGGAACAAGCAAGCAAAGACTGGGTCTATCAGACCTTGCTGGGCCTTTCCCCCCACCCTCATGGGCATGGTAGACAGCTTTAGCCCTTTGCCTCTCCCTTCAACCTCAGTCTAGCCAGAAAAATCAGTATAATTACAATCCATCTGAGGGCAATCATTTCTTGTGTCCTGGCCATCTGCAAATCAGTCACCCAGCTTTACTAGTTGCTCCTCAGGGCTTCTCTCCCTTTATCTCTGAGATTGTTCCCAGAAGTCAGCTCCTTGGACCACCTGTCCTGCCCCACTCCCTTGTAGGGAGGAGCTTTTCTTCTGGGCACATTGACCTCCATGTACTCTTCTGTACATTTTATGGCTGTTTTTACAGTGGTAGGCTGATGCCACTAGAACATAACCTTCATGTTTTCAGGAGGATTGTAAAAATAATTCTAGGGCAATAAGGTCCATCATCTCCCCTGTGGTGTGAGTTTCAGGCTGTAGCCAGCAGGTACCCCAATCCTTAAGTTTATGGGCAAAGGCTGGGGCAGAACACTCCCTGCCCCTCAAGTCACCCACAGCTTTTGCCTGTACTTCTCAGATGACAGGCACACCTGATCAAGGACAGTTGCCATTACTGCCTTGTAGTCACAGAACTGTAGGGTTGGAAGGAACCTCATGAGGTCATCTAGTCCATCTCCCTGCTAAAAACAGGAGCACTCCCATTAGATCATCCCTATCAGGTTTTTGTCTAACCAGGCCTTAAATGTTTCCAAAGATGGAGATTCCACCACCTCCATAGGTAACCTGTTCCAATACTTCACTACTCTCCTAGTGAGAAAGTTTTACTTAATATCCAACTTTGACATCCACAGCTGTAAATTGAAATTATTGCTCCTTGTTCTGTCCTCTGTTACTACTGAAATGTCTAGCTCCCTCCTCTTCAGAGCACCCCTTCAAGTATTTGAAGGTTGCTATCAAATTTCCCTTAATTTTCTCTTCTGCACCCCCAATAAGTCTAGTTCCTTCCATCTCTCCTCAACCCCCTAGTCAATTTTGTTGTCCACCACTGGACTCTTTCTAATTTGTCCACATCCTTTCTGTAGTGTGGAGCCCAAAACTGGACACAGTATTCCTGATGTGGCCTCACCAGTGCTGAATAGAGGGGAATAATCACATCCTTCATTCTACTGGCAACATGACTACTGATGCAGCCCAATATTGCCATTGGCCTTTTTGGCAACAAGGGCACACTGTTGACTCATATCCAGCTTCACATCTACCATAACCCCAGGTCCTTTCCTACAGTGAAGCTACTTAGCTGATTGGTCCCCAGCCTGTAGCAGTACATACGATTTTACTGTCCTAAGTGCAGGACTTTGCACTTATCTTTGCTGAACCTCATGGGATTTTATTTGGCCCAATACTCCAATTTGTCTAGGTCTCCCTGAATTCTGTCCCTGCCCTCCAGGACGTCTACCATTCCCCACAGCTTGGTGTCATCCACAAATTTACGGAGAGTGCAGCATACCCCATCATCCAGATGATGAGGATTATTATTATTATTATTATTATTATTATTATTATTCTAGGATCTGAGACACGCCTTCGACTCTGGTCCTCTACCCCCCACAAGCAATACCCAGACGTCCATGAATGCTCCCTGTGGTGCTCTTTGTTTGTAAGTGTTCCCTCCACCAGATGTATACAGTCTCTGTTTAGGCTCAGGGGCTTCTCAGTTCCAATCCTTACCCCTGGACAGCCCTTTTTCTCAGTAGCTTCTACACTCCTTCTGGGAGGGCCAATTGCTCCTTTTCCAGCAGCCGATGACTCAAACAGTTCTTCTCTCAGGAGATTGCTGGTCTACATCCTTCCTGAGCTTTTTACATGAGACCCTCAGGGCTTGCCTCAGGGAGCATTTCTAGGGTTTGGCTCAGGAAGCCATCCAGCTGCTCCTCATCATCCTGCTTTCCTGCAAGCTTTCCAAGACGGTTTCACTCCATTGCCCATCAGGGCTCAAGAGGCAGGGCAGGCAAAGACTGCCCTGCTACATGGAGTTACTAGAAACTAATGTAATACAGACAGAAAATAAAAATAGTTGGCACTTCTTTAGATCTCAAAGTCTTTGGAAACAGGTAAAAAAAATATCTGCTCATTTTGCAGTTGGGGAACCTGAGGCACAGTGGTGACTACTTGTCCAACATCATGGTGAGTCATTGGCAGGACTAGGGCTACTAATTAATTCTCATGACTTCCAATGTCATACTCTACCCAGCATCACTGCTGCAAAAAGTAAGATTTTATAACCCCTGTGCCCTCATCACCATCCTATTTTCCATGTCCAGAGCTACTTAGTTCACCTTCAGTTTAAAACACATACTGAATGCCTATTAGCAGACCTAGACTAAACACAGAATTTTTAATGAGGTATCCTTCACTGTCAGAAATCTTGCATGTATTAGATCATCTGGTTTCAAAATACACTTTGTAGCTGATTATCTGCTTAAGAATTAATTAAGAACACATGTTAACTGTTACGATAGCAGAATTGTTGGCATTTGTCATCTGTGTTTTTTGTAAAGCAATCCTTACCCAAGACAGATACTAACATAGGATGAGACTAATAAATTAGGCAGTCTCCATGGAGATTAGATTGCACTGTCCTCATTCTGGTAATGACGCTTAGCTGCATTGAATTCTATCTATTGTGGACTGAGACACCAACAATAAAACTCTTATGTGCTCATTGTCTTACTTACTGCCCTTTCTTAATACATGAAAAAACCCACAATACCTGAATGTTCTTGGCTCTGTAGAGGTAAGGAAGAGTACCAAAATGGCAGGATGAACTGGAGAAACACAATGTTTTTCAGCTGTCCCAGAATGACTGAAATATTGTTTACATTGTTCTTTCATCATAATAATATTTACTTATACCTCTTCTATACACTAAAAATAGCTGGAGAATTTATAATTGGTAAACTGCTCCTTAAAAACATGCTAAAACTGAGATTTATTTATATGCCGATTCTGGTTTTTATATGGTAATAAATACTCAATGACATAAAACACTGTCATAAAATCATAGAAGATTAGGGTTGGAAGTAAACTCAGAAAGTCATTGGCTATATTCACACACAGGCACTTAAATCAATTTAACTTAAATAGATTTAATAAAATCAAAATAAAAATCATTAATTCAATTTAAGTTAAATCAATTTAACAGGTCCACACCAAAAAAACCCAAATCAAAATAGCATGTCCAGACACAGGACTTGCTTTTTCGATTCATGAGAGGGACACCATGGGAGGTGTGGCAACATGGCCCCCTCACTGGGCCATGCCCTCACCCAATACATAGAAAAAGGAAAACACCTGGGAAGGAGAAGGGCAAAAAGTGTTAAATCAACGTAATAGTTAAATCAAAATAACATGTCCGAACTGTGCTATTTCAAAATAACAATTTCGATTTAACCGTCAAATCAATATAATACTAGGCTTTATTATATTGATATAACTTTCCTTATATCAAAATGAGGGAGCTCTTCATTTCAAAATAAGAGAACGCTGTGTGGACCTGCCATTTTTTAAATCAAAACAACCAGCATTATTTCAGTTTAAACAGTGTGTGTGGACATACCCATTCATCCAACCTCTTGCTCAAAGCAGGCGCAACCCCAACTAAATTATCCCAGCCAAGGCTTTGTCAAGTAGAAAATCTCTAAGGAGATCAATTCTACCACATAGGGCATCACTGGCATTGGGCATACAGGGCACAGGCCCCAAATGTGCTGCCCAGTGTCCCAAGCCACTGGCGCTGGCACTTGCAGGTGCACCTGGAAAGAGTTCAGGTGGGACCAGCTGGCCAGCCCTTTCAAATCTCCCATGCTGCAGCACGTAGGTGAGGCATGTGGCTCAGGGTGAGAGAAGAGAAGGGAAATTTAAATTCCTACCTCAATATGGCCAGCCCCAATAAGCATGTTCCAGCGGTGGCAGAACCTCTTCAGCTCTAGGAAGACCAGCACAGGTAAGGGCTGTCTGTGTGTCTCCCTGGGCAAGGGCAGGCATAGGGAAAGGGAAAGGGGAACAGGGCCTGAACATGTTATGGGCCATATAGTGGCCCCAGACTGGGCCAGCAGGTAAGCACGAAGTGTTAACCTGGGGGTGAGCAGCACTGCATGGCATTCAACAAGGCTGGGGGGTGAGTGGAGCAGCATATGCAGTTGGCACAGTCCAGGGACTGGCTGTCCAGGAAGTGAGTTGCATGGCATGGCCTGGCCAGATGTGAGTGGTATGGCATGGCAATAGTAGGGGGTGGATGGAGAGGGTTGCAGTTTGGGGCTAGGCAGTGCTGGGGGGCTGGGGAAAATAGCCATGGGGAGAGTTGGGGGCCTGTTCCCTTAATCTTTTTGCTATGGAGCAGCATCCCTGTTCTACCACCTCCCTCGGTAACTCCATTCCAGAGCTTTACCGCCATCCAAGTGTAAAAAAGTGATTTTCCTAATATCAAACCTAGACCTCCCCCACTGAAACTTGAAAGCATTACTCCTTCTTCTGTCATCTACTACCACTGAGAAGAGCTTAGCTTCATCTTCCTTGGAACCCCTTTCAGGTAGCTGAAGGCTGATATCAATTCCCCCCTCATTCTTCTTTTTTTGCAGGCTAAACAAGCCTCGCTCCATCAGTCTCTCTTCATAGGTCATGTGCTCCAGTCCCCTAATCATTTTATGTTGTCCCCCTTTGTCCTCCCTTCAATTTTTCCACATCATTTCTGTAGTAGGGGGCCCAAACTGGACCCAGTATTCCAGTGGGGTCTCACCAGTGCTGACTACAGGGTAATAAACACTTCCCTCAGGTTGCTGGCAACGATCCTACTCATGCAGCCCAATGTACCATTAGTCTAGTTTTATTTTTTTTCCTACGAGACCACTACTATTTAAAAAAATTAAATTACACAAGGATGCCTAAATGGCTCCAGCCTCTGACTGGGATTAAAGGGTGAAAAGTTCCCAGCTTCAGAACAAAAGTTTACCATCTGAAGATTGTTTCGTAGCATCAATGCTATGAAATGAGTTTACAGTCTCAGTTCAATTTATGGTGCCCAACATCATTAAAATAACAAAACCCTCCATCCCTAGATGCACTAAATGGCACCTTTTTGAGCTATCTTTCCTGAAAACCATGTTTTAATAGATGGAACTTCTGTCTAGGGGGTATCCTTCTACATCAAGGTTGTTACATATCTCTATAGAGACATGTGGGACCACTAATACTGCCAGTGTCCATGAATAACTGTTTTTTGGAAATGAGGAGTGTGTCAGTTTCTACAACTGGCAAAATAGCATGATTTATGTGCACTGAATTTACTTGAAAATTAAAGCGAGGAAGTCAAAACACTACACAAGACCGAAACTAAATAATATGTGCTGTATAAGGCACCAAAAACCTCTGTAAAATGATATTGGCCTAAGCATCCACTAGTGCTCGTTAGTATTTTCACAACACATTTATTTACTTTTTATTTATTTTAGTATTATATCCTAGCTGGAAACTGCCTGATTTATTATTCATATTATTCATACAAAATAGAGGTGCATATTGAAAGTAGGGCACACCAGCAGAGCTTTTTCATTTTCCTGAGGATTTTGAAAATGCTAGTAAGATATTCACACCATTTTGCATATACATTGTCTGTATATGCATATTACACTGACTTCTTAAAAACAATACAAACTCATATAAAGCAATAATATTGGATGTTAGGGCATGGCTGGACTCCACAGTTGTGGAATAGACGTCTTTCAAAGTTATGAATAACTTTTGTTGAAAGGTAAATAAAGATATAATTTAGAAAAATAGTATCACTTTAAAATAAAAAATGTTACATTTCAGTATTTGTAGCTAAAGGTAACATACCATATCAGTTCACTATAAAAATATAGGATAACAGCAGTCATCTTAAATTGCTGCCAAGTTTCAAATAGAGACAGAATTTATCATCCTCCAACAAATTAGTTCTCCCCCACTGATGTTAACTAATTATTTTATCACAACTCTTATGATATCTGATTTTTTTCTCCTTAAAGCATTAGTTCCTGGAACCCTGTAATTTACCTGAGAATTTCTGCTTTTATTAGAAGAAAAATAATTTCTAGATCACACTGTTGTCTAGAAAACCTTGGAAATATGAGCCGTATAGTCTCAAAGGCTGGAAGGCAAATAACTTCCCCTATTCCTGTCCCCAACTTAATATATTTTTTTCAGATCTCATGAGTTTTGTATGCTTAGGGTTGACTATCTTTGCCATCAATGAATGATTGAAGTTCTAGGGAGGGAATGCTCCACACAGTTGCCCCAGAACCTGACATTTTTGGGACCAGAATTCCCCACATTTCTGTGTATGTGAGTGAACATGCCTCTGTGCTGGTAGTAGCTTATGGCTTCTACGGAGAGAATGAGTCACAAACTTTAATTGGCTAACCCCAGAGATATCATGACACAACTGTTTTGCCTCTGTGTAGATGATTTGACTCATGGATTTTATTATTTTACTGTTTTCAGTTCCTGTTAACAGATTTAGACTTTTATCTTATGTTCTTATTTTCTTTTTCCTACAATAGTGTGTTCAATGTTTTATTTTACTGGCATTAAATAACTATACAATAAGTTTGTGATTCCATTCTTGACTCTGAGTGGGTAATTACCAGACAGACTCAGAGTAACTACCTGCTATTGTTTCCTTTTCACACTACAGCTTTATCATATAGTATAATGCTAAAGAATGCACAGTAATTGATCTTTCAAAGACTTGATAGTTTCTACAATATATACTGTAGAATGTCAGAGTTATGAACTAACTGGTCACCCACACACTTCATTTGCAACCAGAAATATGTGATCAAATTTCAGCAGAGGTACATGCACAAAAAAAGCAAATACAGTACAGTACTGTGTTAAATGCGAACTAATAAATAAATTAAGCAAAAACAGCATTCTTCTATGTAGTAGCATTGAAAATTTATTTTATCAATATTCAAGTGTAAAGTTTTGAGAGAAGAACAATAATGTTTTTGTTCAGTTACCAACATTTCAGAGTTACAAACAACCTCTATTCGCAAGGTGTTAATTAACTCTGAGTTCTCCTGTAATACTATACAGCAGTGTTTCCCAGACTTTGTAAGGCTGGGGACCCCTTTTTCAGTGAAAAAAAAATTGGGGGACCTCCTGTGGGCCGCAGGCAGAATCTGGCCCATGAGGGTCAGAATCTGGCCTGCATTGCTCTTCTGCCAGGAAGTGGAGTCCCCTTCAAGCAGGGGGGCTATAGCCACAGCAGCCCCCACTCTTTGGCAGGGGAATGGGGCTGCAGCAGCTCCTAGGCAGGGGCAGCAAGCCATAGCCATGCGCTTCAGCTGCCATGGCCCCATTCTCCTGATGGGAGTGGGGGCTGCCATGATTATGGCCCCCTGCCTGGGGGGGCTACACTCCTTGTGGGTGGCCATGGCCACGGCAGCCCCCACTCCCGGCAGAATGGGGCTGCAGTGGCTGCAGCATGTGGCTTTGACTCACCTGCCAGGAGTGGGGGCTGCCATGGGCATGGCCCCCAGCAAGCACCTATAGGGGAGGGAAGCCACGCTGCCACTGGCATTGGCAGCTGGTGAGCGGAGGCAGCACCCTCACCCCCTCCGGGATCCAGCCCCAGCAGCAGCATCAGGTCTGCAGTTGGGTTCCGGTTCCCTTGAGGAGCAGCACTGCAGACCTCCTGGAAAGGGTCTGTGGACCCGATGCTGGGAACCACTTCTGGACAGAATATTTTCAAGTTGATACATTAGGTATTCCCTTCTCTGATCAACCTATAGGACCTATGGAGGATCATTTTTCTGTCCCTGTGGAAGAAATTCACCACTGTGCTGATGGTCATCTCAGGGACCAAGTGTCATGTCCATCCCATATACATTTTCAGAGGTGGAAGTGTTAATTTTCATCTTGTGTGTATAGAACTTCTCCTAATGGTGGTGGTAATTGGAAAGGATAGAAGTAACACTTTACACCCACTTTTCATTGTTCTAAATGAGTACACAAGTTGTTGGACAACAGAAAATCTGACCCTGTGTTCTAGAGTTGAAAGTTACAGTGTGAGCTGTGCTCCCAGTTTGCACAGTTAGTTGACAGCACTAGTCCCTATGTTCCAGTGTACAGATAGATTTTTGTATAGATAGGGGACTTTTTTAGCAAAATAAAATTATTTAAATTTGGTTTAAATGGACACGCTGGCTTCAGTTGAGTGAAAATTTACATAAAAGTTCTGGTCTTCTATTTCTCTGTGCACCACACCAACTAATAGATGAATGTAAGTTTCAGGATTTGTAGAGCATGGTTAAAATTGTTCTTGAAAGAGACTGTGATTTGTCATAATGAAATATTAAGGTATTTTTTTCCTGAAAAACATAGAGACCAAGCTCAGAAAAGAGATTGTTACGCTAAAATGTTCATAAGTCAATTATCACAAAACAGTATTTCCTCTTTCACCATCTTCTGTCAAGTGAGAATGTTTTTCTCTGCAGTGTATATGAAGGCGTTTCTTTCTTTTTAACCACTATTACCCTACTTATGATCTTGATTATTGTTGAAAGATGCTATAATTATAAAGATTAATTAGTAGTCAGAGCAATAGAGGCACAGCTCTTCACATTAGCAATATGTCAGAATCCAAAAGGCTGAAGCTTTCAAACAGAGAAATGAGATCAGAAAATCACAGTGCTTGATAGGTCAGGCAAGAAAATGAAAATGTAATTTTTTTTCCATTAGGAATCTTTTGTGCTGATAAGTAAAAATGGTAATGAGTCTTCTTCATCATCAGAACATCTCTTTAAGTGCTAATTAAGTAAGAACTCATCAAAATCAAATTAGGAACAATTAACATTCGTTGTTGGTACCAAGAAAAAAGCAAGGAAAAAAACATATTTGTCAACACGAGGACATCAGCTGAGGTGTTAGACTTGAGATGTAAGTGCATATCAAAGCTCTTTACTACACAAGAACTCAGCAATCACAAATGAGTCTCCTGCTTTATATAAATTAATCTTCATTCAAATATAGAAAGAAAACGAGCTTATGAAAACCAGCTACAGTCCTAGACCATATACATAAAACATCATGTGGCTATCACTAGTGTAGACAAAAGATTCATGAGTAACGTATCTCTAGCACTATGGTAGGAGTATGATTGCAATCACAGATACAATTTTCAGATTTTTTTATGCATAATGTTAAATTAATTGATTAATAATAATAATAATAATAATAATATGAAGTTTTAGTATCTGGTGTTTTGCAGACTATACATGCATTTAGCCTTCACCACCTGATATATATGTATTATCATGACATATGTAAGATTTATAGTCAGAACCCCCAGAAAGGATGAGCTCTTCTCTCTATTAGTGAAAAAAAAAGTATTACTACAGAGAGCTTTGTTTGCATAGGAGACATCCTGACAACTCCTCTAGTGCATTGCTTTTCAACCAGTGTGGCGTGGCACGCTAGTGTTCTATGAGAATTGTCCAAGTGTGCCGTGAACTTTTGTACAGAGCTAATGAAAATCAGTGTGAAAAAGCATTGTTTCATCTTAAACAATATTCTGTCAACTAAAATTACATCTCTTAAAACTCATGAAAATTAATCATCAAATTAAAGCAAGATATTGATCTTTAGATTCTAAAATGTGAACCTTCTAAATGGAGGTGGCCAAAGGGCAAAACTGAGATGTGTATTTTTTTTCCAATACATTTGAAACATTAATGTATTGGATCTTTCTTTAGCTTATTTTATGCATTATGTTTTAAATCACTTAGTAACATAGTAAATGTAGGTAAATGTGATGTTTATGAGCAATCAATTCAGCTGAAAAAAGTGGGTGTGCCATGGAAATATCTCACTGAAGTGTTCCATGTTATGAAAAGGTTGGGAAGCACTGCCCTAGTAATCCTTGTAGGGTTAACATAACTACAAATTAACTTTCAGAGCCCACTACCCCTACCAAAACCTGAATTCCTCTATGACAGGAAAAACAATGACTTCATGACAAACAAATCGCTTCCAAGCAGCCAGGACTCTGCTGAAGGTCCCTAATACTCCTTGCTCACCTGCCATGTGGATTTTGTGACAAGAGATAATGTAGACTGAGGACTCTACAGTAAAAGATGATGCAGCTTGAGGATTTTGCTACCAGAGTCATTGTAAAACTTGATTAGAGGACAGCAGCAAAGTTAAGAAATTCAGTAAAGCTGAAAGTACTCTTACGAGGCCCCACATATGCAGCACCTTATTAAAACTTAATCAACAAATTGAGACATAGGTTACACAATAAATTATTTTTTGAAAATCATGAAAGTTCTTGTCATGTGTCTCATCTCATTGATTTCTGCAGAGTCCTAAGGAATCATCATGTCTTCCTCTTAGGAGGCCTTGTGAACTTTTTATTCTTTTGTCTTGTGTTTCCTTTTCTCCTCCTTATTGGGCAGGTCCTGTCTGATGAGATTATGCAGAGGCTTTAGCATAACAGCACAATTTTCTACAAATTTGTGATGGTATCTGCTCCATCCTTGAAAGATATTGAGCTCAGTAAGTCTGTGGGAGGGGCCACATAGTCAGAACCTCTATTTTATTAGAGTCTGTATTTAAATCTATTTGCACTACTATAAAATGATGAGAGTCCTGTGGCACTTTATAGGCTAACAGATTTCTTCAGACATAAGCCTTCATGGGCTCTAACCCACTTTGTCAGATACAAGATCTAATGAAGTAGATTGGAGTTGCATCTGATGAAGTGGGTTGGAGCCCACAAAAGCCTATGTCCGAAGAAATCTGTTAGTCTCTAAGGTGCCAGGGGATTCTTGTTGTTTTTGCTGTACAAAGACTAATATGGCTACTCCGTTGGAAATTTGCACCACTATGTGTCTCACATATTTGATTGATAATCTGCAGAACTGTCACCAACTTCATGCCATTTGAACATTTCATTGTCTCAGGAGAACTTTTGGGGAACACATTGTTGTTTAGAGGTATTAATTTATTTAGGTGTGTGTGTTCAAATGGCTAGAAACCCGAGGAACAGGTGAAAGCTGTCTTCCATTTACTCTCTTGTTACACTGAGATCTCGTAATATCAATTCTGCAGGTTCAGCAGAAAAAAAAAACCCAATGGTTCTCTACCAAGTAATCCAAGGTGTCAAGTCACCCACAGTGCATCTATTAGAGGTCAAATAATTGGCAGACATTCTTATCTTTACATTTTTCTTCCTGACTCACATTACGTGGGAGGCCTGTTGACTGTGACTCAGCACTAATGCCACTTATTAGCAGTTCCTTTACATTGCCATGCATTCTCACCCTCCAGCTTTGACAGAGAGGTATTTTACTATTTATTTGACTATATTTTTCATTTTCTGCCTTTAACCATGTTTTTTACTATGTTCCCTTTCACCTTAATATAGATTTGCATTTTTGTATTCAGTCTTGAGATGTGAGGATTGAAAGAAGTTCTGCATATTAAGGGCATCCAAGTAAGATGTATTTAGTTTTCCAAGATTTCTAAGTGGCAGCTCAGAGTGGGTTAATGATTTCCCAAGTAGAATTCTAGATATATTGCTTCCAGATCATTTTGTTGCTATTAACCTCCTGGTAGAAGGTTTACATATGTGATAGACTCTTATATGCATTTAAGGAAATTGAGACCCTAAAAATTCAAGTCATTTACCCAATGTCTGGTAGTAGGTCAATGACAGAGAAGGAAATGAAACCCAGGGGTCCTGATTCTCAGTTTTCTGGTCTCCCATTGTGTATCGTTCCCATTCTTTACACTATTTTACTTTGCTATGTTTGAAGTAGTAATTACTGTGAGCCTTGAGGTGAATCAGAAAAACATAAAATCTGTTGAGAGCTCAAAACATGTTATAGAGAAAATGAATCACTGCTATACTCAGGAGGCCTCCAACAATATCAAAGTTCTTTAGCAGGGTATCAATTGATGAGTAAGAAAACCATTAGAATTCTTATCCTCTGGGCAAGGCATTGTTAGCTAGCAACACTAGAAAGATATAAATTAATCCCTTTGAGTATGTAATTTACATCACATGCCCTTTGTCTGTTACAAAGATAAGAAATATCTATGAGAGGAGGGTGGGAGCAGAACACTGAAGAGGGATTAGGTGCAGAAATCGTTTTCTATTGACCAGAAAGTATAAGTATTTTAATACTTCTATAACCTCATATATTTATTGGAACACTGCAAATACTAATTCAGTACACATAGGTGGGATGCTACAAAAAGCTGGTCCTCTGTGCCACTGTGATCCTCAATTCCCACTCCTGAACCCCAATTCACCCCACTTAGCCAAGTGACCACTCACTCCTGAGTCAGTCCACTCTGTGCTATTGGTCCCAAGAAGTGGGTTTGTACCCTCTGGCTACTTGAGGATGGGCCCCAAGTGAGCACCCCCAGCCTCAGTTGCCTCACCGGGAGCCACTGTTTTACAAGGACTGGGACCCACTCCCAATCAGCATACACTCAAGTCCATCCATTTAACAATGAAATGGATCGTGCCCAGCCTTCTCCACTCACATCTCTAAAGACCACACAGCTTTAGGTAAAATAACTGCCAGTTTATTGATCAGATTATAATTCTAAGTGACAATATGGCCAATCATGGCAAAATCACAGTACAAATGAGTCAGGAATGACCACAAGGAAATAAAAGGTAAAAACATGCGTACTAACCTAGTATCTCTACCAAAACTAACCTCATAGTCCAAGTTCATGCTCAAGGTGTTGGTCTGTCAGATGGTTGTACAGCCACTCTCTGCCTGTGACCAGGCAGGTCCCAGATCTTGCTTGAAGTTTTTTCAAGATGGAGATTCCTAGGCAAAAAGTCCCAGATATGTCCAAGTATCTCTTTATTTCCAAAACCCCCTCAACTCCTCTGCTTCAGGTCAGAGGCAATCTCTTTGTCCTGTCTGAACCACCTCAATTTGCATAGTCTTTGTTAGCTACTAGTTGCTTGCTTTATCAGGTATTTGCTTGCTTACAGCTGTGCCTATTTACATGTTGCTGGCAGAGGTTTCCATCTGTCTCCCATCCTCCTACGCAAAACATGCTATACATCTGTACACATACATGGCACTGCACGAAATACGACATCATAGTAATCATGTAGAATAGGTTATGAGCATCTATAAAGAAACCTAGCATGGTGTGATTGGCATTACATCATACAATCACAGTGCACAAGTGAACAGAAAAATCATATAGATCATAACCCAGGGTGTGCAGATGTGCCACCCATGATAGCATGCTGCTAACTGCCCAGTTCCAATCAACAACATAATATAGGCTCTAAGATCAGAAGGGACCAATATGATCAACATACAAGACAACAACTTAATACTTAAATAAGGATTCAGAATCATATATGTGTGGTGGTGCTGTCTGTGCTGATATTTACAGCTTCCTCCTTTAGTTAAATAAAAAAAAACTGAACAGTAACTCCTAGAAATCCAGGCAGTCTGTCACCCATGCAAGGTTTCCATGTTCTTCTGCCCACCCAGGCCACACGTTTAGCCAACGACATACATGTTTTGGATTTAGATTTTCAATGGTTCATGCCCCATGCACCCTATTAATTGTGGATAGTCTGTTGAAGACTGAAGAATGAGGTGCTGAGAACACTGTGGCAGTACCTCTTCCACAACTGGTCTCCAGTTATGAGCGACAGGAATCTATTTCGTACCTCAAAATCATGTTTTGAATCTTTCTGGGATAGTTGCTGAGGATTGCCCATGATTACCCTCCCTTTTCGTTCAATGACTCTATGCACTGATTTTCAATGCATTACAGAAGGGTATGATCTTGCCTCCTGTTTCAGTAAGGATAAGTTGTTTAGTTTCTTAATCACTGCATAAGGTTCCTTCTAAACGAGTATATTTGGAACATTTCCCAGTCTACTTTATTCAGTTGTATAGCCATACTTTCTTCTTACACGCCCATCTATGCCATTTTACCAGCCATGCCCAACCATACTTTCTTCTTATATGCCCATATCCCCCTCCACCCCCAGCATCTTGTACCAGGTGTGCTCATTTCTGGCTCATCTATTCCGCTACTTGCTTGAACACTCTTTTGGGCAATTCTGTCCTTAGCGACATTTCCTTCTTTATCACGTGCAAATGTCATCAGTTTTGAGATCCACCTGGAAAACAGACTGTCTCTGTTTCTTCTGACCAAGAGGATGCCTAGAAATAGCCTGCATTTGGATCTTACCCAATTTTTTACTCACTTCACTAGCAAACATTACTTGAAGTGCTGTATCTGGTAAAAGAGTCTTAATTCCTGAGTCTGGAAATTAACAGCTGATACCTTTAAGGATTTTGTAATTTCTGCTTCCAAAGATTGAATTTTGTGTATAATAAGGTCCATAGGTTTATCCAGTATATTTATCTTCCACAGCAACCTATAAAGATAACCTGCTAAGCCATTATAAATTGACTTTTGACATGTACACCTCTTTCCACTGCCAATTCCAAGTGTGGCACAACAGGTTGCTTCTTTTAAGTCATTTCTCAGAGAAATTACAGGGAAAGCCTTATTGAACAATCACTTTAATGTATACTAACTATGTAAAGGTTCTCTTTCCTGCATCCTCTGACTTGCCTTTCCTTCTGATATTTCAAAAAGGTCCATTCACCTTTGGAGCAGTTGTACAAATATTTATTGTGTAACTGTTTATAAGACCCACCATCAGCACTGAGAAACTGCTGGTAAAATGCTTTGGTGTCGCCATCCAAAAACCCACTGCAAAAGCTGTACTGCTTCTTCATCAGTCAACTCATTCACAAAGTCTGTGAGTTACTTACAGATTCCAGTCTCATCTGCATGACCAGTAAGTTTCATTTCAGACAAAAGTGCTTTTTCCTTCTAAAATCTCTGTCACCAGTTAACACTTGCTTATAGAATCAAAGTTTCTGTCTACATTAGCCAAACTTAGTTTGGACTCCTTGGTCTTCGTTCAACTAACCAAGGATGCAAGACTCAAACTAAGCATGTGCAAGACTCAAGCTCAGCCATTAGTTCGAACTAATCCATTAGTTCAAACTAACTGTGCATTGTAGTTCAAACTAAGCATTAGTTTAAAAGTTCCTGGTTAGTTTGAACTAACCTGTGGTTAGTTCGAACTATGCTCGAACTTCTTAATTCAGACTAAGATGTCCAGACTAAGTTTGGCTAATGTAGACATAGCCTGAAACTACCAACTCTGATACAGATAGGTGGGGCTCGACTTCCTGTTAAACCTCTAGGTCAGAACAGCTATGTACTAATGTACAAGATAATAAAATAACGCTATGGGTATGTTCACACACACTTCTTATTTCAAAACAACAGAGGTTGTTTCGAAATAAGAACTGCCATGGCCACACGACGCATGGCCATTTTGAAACAAGCCAACCGCTTGTTTCAAAATGGCTGCTGTTGTTTCGGAATGGCTAAAACCTCATTTGGTTTCAAAACAGGGTTGTTTCAAAACCAGTGGTTTCGAAACAGCCCTGTGCAGACATTTTGTTTCAGAACAAAGTGTTCTGAAACAACATGTGACCTTCATCCCAGGGTGCGAAGCATCCTGGGAGGAAGGGCTGCCCCCACAGCACCCTGGCCAGGGTGCTGAGGGGTGTCCATGGAGTGAGGCGCGGGGTTGCGCCTCACTCCGCGGGTGCCTGCAGGGGACTGCAGGGCCGGGGATACTATACTATACGGGTGCCTGCAGCCCAGGTGAGGTGCTGGGCTGCACCTCACTCCACGGGTGCCTGCAGCCCTCTGCGCTCCACCCTGCGGGTGCCTGCAATCCCCTCCCCAAATGAAATAGCAGGTCCACATTGTGGACCTGCTATTTCGCTCCCTTATTTCGAGGACAAAGTTTTTGTCCTTCAAAATAAGGTGTTTCAAAATAAAAAGTTATTTCAAAACAGTTTGTTTCGAAGCGTCTTGTTTTGAAACAAGCCTGCCCTGTGTGAACATAGCCTATGATAAGCTATAGTGCTAGCTACTGCTGTAGTTGTGTACACTTTTTTTATAGTATGAATGAAGGAACAAATAATTCTTGGGAACAGTTGAGTAGTATAAGTGTCTAAGAAAAGTTGATCTTTTAGTAGTAGTTTCTATCTACTAATTTCAGTACAACCAAAAACGCTGACTGAGATCTAGGCAAGAAGTAGATGCTGCAGTCAATAAGTATCTTCTTGGCTGTTATAATGTTTTCAGGTGTTGTTTATTCTTATTTAGACTGAGACTTGTTTAGCTGCATTTAGAATCTACACTGAATTTATGGGTTCAATATGTCAAACAGAACTTGTTATGGAGGTTTAAGTTTCATTAATTTGAGGCATGGGAAAAGTAGCATGAGTTTTGGCAGTTGAAACATTACTGTTTTTTTTTTCTTGGAGGTCTTAGAAGAAAGACAAATTTATTTTCAGATAAGTTTCTTTGATTGCACCTAACGAGTTGTTACTTAGATTGAAAAAAAAAGTTTAATATACTTTCCTATGATAAACAATGGTTTTAATGAAAGGAAAGCACATTGCACAAACTCAAATTGTAACACCCTTTATAAAATCCTAAATGCATTTAGATGCCTCGAACCCTGATGTTGGTAAAAATGCTAACAGAAGCTTGCAATGAAAATGCAATAGATTTTGTATATTTACAGAACCAGTTTTATCATATCCCAGAGGAAATAAATCTCTGATCGACGTTGATGAGGTTTCATGGAATAAATGTGTTTGATCAGGTACAGAATGTTGTCAGTCATATTTTAATTCTGAAAAAGCCAGAGAACATTTTTTTTTTTGGCCGGCCATCAATGATTTGGAGCTAAACAACACGTGTCAACTGTCAAGACTCATTCTGTATAGTCTAGCCAAATGACAGCTAAAGCTAGACAAGAAACCTAGATGGGCAACTCTTCCATTGCCTCTTGGAATTATTTAAGCTTCATTACAAATTCCATACTCAGAGCAAGTTTGCATTGTTTAGTAGTACAGTGTATCCCCAAAAGTGACTTTTGAGAGAGATTTCCTCCTCACAAAATTTGGTTGAATGGTCTGAAACTCATTACCAAAGTAATAACTTGTGAGAGAACAGCTGTGTCCTATCATACTGATCTCAGCCTAATAAGTAACTTCTCCTAGGGAATCCTGAAGGTGCATTGATCCAGACTGTCAGTGTTCTCAGATAACATATCTTTAGGTACAGACCAGATTCCCTAAGAGTTCTGCCAGAGACTATATTTATAAAGCCCCAGAGCAAAATTATTTGAGTTTTTTTCCCCCAGATCAGACTCTTTCTTCATTTCTGCCCACCCCCCCAACAAGATAATGACTGTGTTGTAACTGGGAGCAATGACTTTTCTAGTTCAATCATTGTGTTGACTCAAATATTGTCAGCTTTTTATAACTGAGTGTAAAGCAATTTCCAACGTATTAGCTGTGGTGTTAGCTCTCTTATCTAGGATGTCAGTGTGTCCTGGGACCTGTGTTCTCTTCTATCAGTTTTAACCATAGCATATGAAATGCTTTGGATCTTTTCAATGAGGAACACTAATGGATATATTAACGTGAGACTTTATTCCAAAGCTGGGAAAAATACTCTTGACACTTGTACAGTATTTTAAACAATTTTATAATTTTAAATAAAAACTTCTTACACTTTTTGTAACCTTGCCCTTTATGGTCCCCACCCCAGAACACATTGACTTTGAAAGAATCTTAAGATGCATCCAACAATTAACAGAGCTTTAATCACTTTTATAAGCCTCCTGAGAGAAGTCACTGTAATAAAATTGGCATATTAAGGATATGAAAAAATAATTGCAGGTGCAACTAAATATGATTAATGATCAGACAACAGCTCTCACATGAAAAGAATACTAAACAGTTTTGGAATCCTGTCAGAGACAAGATTATTAATTTTTGACTCATTTGTTTGCATAGAACATAGGGCAAGAGTACAGAGAACTTCTGTAACCAGAAAATATTGTTCTCATACCATTTGATATTTCCACAAATGTTTAAAAAATAACAACATTTTTTAACGAAACTGGGTGACTGAGATATAGATAGTGCCACAGTGTGATGTGGAGAATCTGAGATTGTGAGGTAGCTTTCATAGAAGATATAATATAGTACATTGCACTTTAATTTCCTTTACTGATAGAAAGATGTGACAGAATTCTTCTGTCAAATTACTTTATAGATAACCTCATCTACTGGCTTTGAGATTGTGGTTGGGTGTTCTAACCTTGTAATTTTGAGCCTGGGTTTTATGGCTGATTATCCTGCTAGCCTTGCAATGAGTTATTCTCCTCAGAGAAAAATCACTTTAAAAAAGGTAGAGAATCATGTGCAGTTGAAGTGATTCTTAAAAGTACTTGGTGTGCTTTGCTTGTTAATACTTTTTGAGGACAAGGAATGGAGAGAAAGGGGATAAGATTCAGAAAGACATTTGAACTAGTTGTCTTGGAAAATGTCTAATGTCCTAGAGCAAAAACTCTGTAAAAGTAATAGTTGCCCAAAGTTCCTGGGACTTATATTATCCATGAAAGATGATGATGATGATGATGATGATGATGATGATCTCGTTTATTTTTCTGAATGTTTGAGCTTGGATCATCTGTGCTTAGTGATATTGAAATTTTGTGTTATCCGGTTTTTAGGAATAGCATCATAATGTATGTATAAGGTTGATTAGACAGCTCTTCAGTTCCTTTTAACAAAGGCACACAGTAGTCAAGAAACAATTTCAAGTACCTAACAGTACTCTGTGTGCCCCAGTCATCAGGTGACCCTTCTGAAACACCTAGAGAAACCTGGATTTTAAGACATTCTCAGACTACTCCAATTGAAATCAATGGATACATCTAACATATCTCAAGTTGGCAACTCAAAAAATCAGGCTGAGTTCGGGGAATTACACAGTTAGTACTGACTCTCAGGTTATGTCTACCCTTGAGGGTTCAGGTAAGTTGACTTAATAAAGTCGACTTAAAGTTGACCTTATTACGTTGACTTAGAGAGGCCCCATTTGTTTAAATCGACTTTATAAAGTCAACTTAATCCAGGGGACCCATTTAAAGTCCACCTAATAAAGTCAGCTTTATGAAGTTGACTTAAATGGGTCTCTTGCCTTAAATCAACTGGATTAAGTTGACTTTAATGGCAATATTTTGTTAAGTTGACTTAATAAATTCAACTTAACACTTAAAGTCAACTTTAAGGGTGAGAGTTATTAAGTCAACTAATGAACTCCAAATGTGTCCATGGAGTTGCTTAAGCCTGGTTAAGTCAACTTAAACTTCCAGTGTAGACATACCCTCAGTCTCCTTTTTTAATGCCTAGGAAAAAAGGACTTCAGACTTTGAATCTGCTGGTTGCTAAATAGAAAGTGTCAGGAAAGAGAATTGTAGAAATGTAGGACAGAAAGGAACTTTGATAGATCATCTAGTCCAGTCTCTCCACTGAAGAAGAAGTAAGTATTATCTACACCAGAGGTTCTAAACCTATGGCCTGGGGGCCAAAAATGGCCCTGGTAGCATTCCAAGTGGCTCATGGCTCCCTTCCTGCTGGCTTCAGAAGGGGTCTGTTGTCTAAGGACATAGGTTAAGTGTGTTTCCGCATGACTAAAAAACTCTGATGCTGGCTCTTTGCTGCAGTCAAGGGGATGGGAAATCAATGCTGTCCTCCATCAGCTCCAACAGAGAGCAAAGGACTTCATCTGTTTCTCTAGGTACTGAGGTCCCTCCTGGAGACAGAGGGAAGGGAGTACTGATCTGTCATCTTCCTGTTTGCAGAAGGGAGACACTCCTCAGGATCCAGAAGGAATGCACAGGATTACAGGATGTGTGTGGTTTGGGTGGGAAATCAGTGAGGAGAGTGCTTCCTCACCAAACTTCTTGTGTCCAGCTGCAATAGAGTTCAAGGGCCTGCTTGGAGAGACTGTTGACCCTTTAGGGTTGTAATCTGTAGCTCTTGAGCCAAAATGTTGAGAACCTCTGGTCTAGACCATTCTTGACAGGTGTTTGTCTAATGCAGGGGTTGGCAATCCCCAGCAAGTGTGCCAAAAGTGGCATGTGAGCCGAGCTTAAGCAGCATGTGGTAACACTCAGGCTCCCCCACTCCTCCAGCACTGCATGGCTTCAGGCCACAAGAGCCACGTGCCATGGTCCTAGGCCCCTGCTGGCCATACTTCCCCAGTGGGGAATGTGGCCAACAAGGATAAAGAAGGTGTGGTGCATGGGGTTGTTGGCCTCTGCTGACCCCACCCCCTGATGGGCAGGGCTAGAGGAGAGCAGGGCAGATCATCCCGCCTGGAGCTGCTGCTGCAGTTGGGAGGCAGGTCTGACCCCAGAACCGGAGGCTGCCTGCTGGTGGGGGTGGGAGCTCGCCTCAGTTGAGAACCTGAGGCCTGACCCCACCCCCGGCACCCACTGAGGGTGCAGTGGGCAGGGCTGGCACGGGAACCAGCAAAGGTTGCCGACTCCAAAGTGTTCTTAAAAACCGCTATGACAGGTTTTCTACAATTTCTATGGTAATTTTTTCCAGTGTTTAACTACCCTTACAGTTAGGAAGTTTTTCCAAATGTCTAACCTAAATGTCGCTTGTTGCAATTTAAGAACATAGCCTCTTGTCCTGTCCTTAGCAGCCAAGGAGAACAATTCATCACGCTTCTCTTTATAAAAAGTTGTTTTTTTGTTTTGTTTTTTTGTAGTTGAGGACTATTATTATGGCCCTACCATTAATTTTTTCTACTTATTTCCTGAAGTGTGTGTAGTAACCCTTGGGGAGGAAGGGGTTAACACTCTGGTCAGTGAGTCCCAAGACAGCCAATAGGAACGAAGTGCAGGTTTTTGAATTGTAACAGCAGCCTGGCCTGGGCCTGTTTTGGATGCAGCAGAGCTCCTGGAAGGATCAGGAGGATGCCAGAGGGGCCTGAGGAAGAATCCAGCAGCATCTTTACCAAAGATAAGTTAAATTTGTTACTGACCAGGCGTGGGTAGAACAGGGAATGTTTACTTAGATGCGATCAGGGTATTTTCTTTGTTTTTGGCTTGTTTCTTGGATTTCTCTGTGCTGAGCACATGTAACCCCTCCCCCCCACTACCCTGTAACTAAGTTAATTCCCAGAGAAGCAACTCTCTGTGTTTATTATCTATTCTTTTTGATTAAGGATTTTACCTTTTAAGTAAGTTCTGGTTCTGTGTCCTGGAAGGCAAGAAGTTTGTGTGCATGTGCCTTAGACTGCACAGGCAGCTACTAGAGGGAACCCTGTTCCAGTTCCAGCTCAGATGCAGCTGGGGTCCAGTCACTTTCCTGAAGGAGGAATAAACAGGATTGCAAGTACCTCACAGGGAGGAATTCCCACGTGCGCCTTCCTGGGTCTCAAGAGTTTTTTTTGCATTTGGGTGGTGGCAGCGATACCACTCCAAGGCCAGGAATTGGAGGCCTTGGAGACTTCTAAGAGCAGGCTTTAAGGCCAGTGGCTTTTAAGGCCTGTTGCAGGCCCCCACCTTCTGCATTCAGAGTGCCAGAGTGGGGGAAAAAGCCTTGACAGTGTGGTGCCCAGAACTGGACAAACTACTCTAGTTGAGGTATTATCAGTGCTGAATAGAGTGGGAGACTTACTTTTTCTGTCTTACATCAGTCCTAATACATCCAAGAAAGAAGTTTTTTGAAACTGAATTACATTTTTTCTCGTATTTAGTTTGTTGTCCACTGTAATCCCCAAGATCCTTTTCTTCAGGACTCCTTCCTAATGAATTATTACCACATTTGTATCTGTGCAACTGATCATTCCTTCCTAAGTGTAGTGCTTTGTATTTATCCTCATTAAATTTTATTTTATTTATACATATTTCAGACCATTTCTTTAATTTGTGAATGATCATTTTAAGTTTTAATCCTGTTCTTTAAAGCTCTTGAAATTCCCTCCCATTTGGAACTATTGGCAAACTTTATAAATGTATTCTCTATGCATTAGCCAAATTATTAATGAAGATATTGAATAGAACAAAATCCAGTACAGATCTCTGTGAAACTCAAAGTGGTCATCCAATTGGATTGTGAACCATAAATAGCTACTGTAAGTAAAGTTTTCTAGATGGTTGTGCACTCTCCTAAAATAGTAGATTAGTGTAGGCTATATCTAATTTGTTTATGAGAATGTCATTTGAGACAATATCAGAAGCATTACTAGAGTTGTAGTAGATCAGATCTTCTGTTTCGCTCCTATCCAAGGCCAATTACTTTGTCAAAGAAGGACATTAATTTGGTTTCATAATTTTTTCTTGACAAATCCATGATGACTGTGATGCCTGATCCTTTATTATTTTATATTTGAATTGGGATTGCCAATTGGTCTTGCCAAGGAAATTGGGTTCTTACTCTAAACTGACCACAGAGAATATCTAAACTGAGACCTTCAGTGATATTTAGAAGAAAAGTCACAAAGATATTTGTATTTAACTTTACAAAATCCTTTTTATTGCTAATAGCATAAATAGTAAGCACAAAATCAAGACCAGGTTAGTTGAGTAAATATATCTCTAACCAAATTACAAGTAACTTCAATTTTGAAACATGCAAGAAATCTTATGCTTAGCTGAGTTTGATATTGAAACCTATGACTGATACTTATACCCTGGTTTTTGTCCCAGCTTGGTCAAGAGATGCGTCCGAGGCCTTGACTTGAAGGGAGGGTGCTCAGGAAGAAGTTTAGTAACTTTAGATGATATAGCTAAACTTATGAAAGCAAGTTGAGATAACTAACTAATAAGGGAAATAAAGTCTTTGGTCTGTGCTGTACTTCTTGAGAAAAGGCTAGCTGAAGAGCTAGAAGCTAAAAGCTGAGACCAAAAAGCTAGAAGAACTGAAAGCTAAAAATGCCAAAAAGCTACCTGTAACCAATGAGGTTTGAGGCTTTATACTCCTCTTACCATAGAGCAAGCTAGATCCACCTCTATTACCCAAATATGGGGAGATCACACCAGAAACTCTAGGGGTACATTTATGTCTTTGGTCAAGGGATTTGTATGTATGTTCAATGTATGAATGATGCATGTCCGCTCTTCAGTATGTTACAATATTATTAATGGATATATTTGTGGGTTTTGTAGTGTTTTACCAAATGTCAAGGGTCTGAACTGGAATATCTTGGGCTGTTTTTTGGTCTGCTGCCCTAGGTGTCATGATCAACATGTAGCATCTTGGATCTATGCATCACTGAACACTGATGAACAAACCTGTCTAGCTTCAATTTCATATTGGCTTAACTTTCCGAGTTCTATGCCTACACCTGTTAACTGTTCATACAAGCTATATAATTTCACAGGCTTGTAAGGTACCTTGCGTTCCCAGCTTTCCATACAAAAGTCATCCTAGCTTAAGAACTTATGCTAAGTATAGAAGCCTTTATGACTTGAATAGCCGGATGTCTTAAACTTATAAAGATGGATACATAGATGATATGTAGATAAATATGTTCATGCAAGCCAAGAATGGTTTAAGTCAAGGCCTACAACTGTTACTTATTACCTTATTTTCTTCTAGGTGTTTACAAATTGATTGTTTGTTTATTTGCACCATTATCTTTCTGGGTACCAAAATTAAAGTGAATGGTCTATCATTCTCTGTGCTATCTTTATTCCCCATTTTATAAATGGGTACTACATTTGTCCCTTACTAATCCTTTGAAATTTCTTCTGTTGTCCAGGAGTTCTGAGAAATAATTGCTAATGGCTTAGAGATCTCTTCAGTCCGTTCCTTAAGTATTCTAGTCTGTATTTCATAAGGGTCTCTGACTTGAAGTTATCTAATTTCTCGAAGTAATTTTAAACTTCTTCTACTCTTTTAGCCTCAAATCCTATCCCATTTAGACTGATGTTCTCTATATTAGTTCTCTACTTACTGCTAAATTTTCTGATGAAAACTGAAACAAAAAAATACATTTAACCCTTAAGCCATTGTATTTTTCTATTATTTTTGTTTCCAACCTCATTGAATAATGGATGTATTCTGTCCCTAGATAGTTCAATCTAATTTTGTGTGCTGCCTTTTCTAGTTCTGTCTGGGCATGCTTGTGTTGTGTGTCTAACATTAATCCTTTGCATTGATCTAGTTTCCACGTTTCCTAAATTATTTGATGACACTGTTTCAGGACTCTGGAAATCTCTTGGGTAATCAGAGTTGCCTTTTTTCTTTCCTATGAACTGGATATGAACTTGTGCCCATAATAATGTCCATTCTCAGGAACGTTTTTCTTTAGACTTACTTCCCACAGGATCTTACCTGCCAAAACTGTTTGGTTTTTTGCTACTTTTTTCTCTCCTACCATTAGACTCATGAAGTCTAACTTTTTGTGATAACTTTCATCCTATCTGCCTTCCGTCTTCAGATTCCCAACCAGTGCCATTGTTTGTGAGAATCAAATCCAAAATAGTATCCTCCGGGGTTAAAATATAATTTGGAGGTCCCAGAACCCTCCTAAATTGGTAGGCCCTCCTCAAGCCAGGGTGGGCCCCCTCACACCGGAGCAGGCCCCCCTCATGCCCCAGGTACTCAGGGGTTAAAGTATAATTTGAGAGGCTCTGGAACTCTCCTAAATTTCCAGGCTAACCTTCACACTGGTCTGGGTCCACCCTCATGCAGGTCTCCTACCCAAGCTACTGCCCCCCCCAGCCCAGGTAGGCATTTAAGACCACTTCTGAGTGCCACATGCATCAGTTATAAGTCTGTTTCACCCCCAGCTACAATGCCCCCCACAGCCACCCCACTCGCCAGCTACACATCCCCCATCCACACAACCACCCCCCCAGCTACACACACCCACAATCAAAAAGCCACCACACAACCCCAGGTACACACCATTTGCTACACATCCACTCCCACCAACCTCTGCTACACACACACACCTTGCCCCACACGACCCCCAGCAGCCCATCCAAAACCCTTACCTTGGCTGTTTGCACGCTGCCTGACTGGCTGACAGCTGCTTCTGGCGACAAGCTTCTCCGCCCTGAAGGGGGGAGATTTACAAACCCCCAGCCTGCCACAGCTCTCTTCTGGCTGGGCTTAAGAGGAGCATGGTTGATGGTGGAACTCGCAGAACTCTGCATTCCAGCTGCTCATGCTGTTTGGGGGGGGGGAGGCTGGAACTCTGTGTTCTGGTGCGGCCCTCTATTTTTAGAGGGGCCCAGAATGCTGTCCGCCTAAAAATGGGGGCCCCAGAATGGTGTTCTGGTGCATTCCCCCTTACTTTAATGCCAGGTATCCTCCCAGTCACTTTTTCCATCATATGTAATAAGAAGTTGCCTCCAGTGCATTTCAAGGAATGTTGAATAATCCTTTCCCTCTGAATTAGTTTCTAAACAGATGGCTGAGTAGTTGAATGCATGTTCTTAAAAGCAAACACATTTAAATGCTTTCCTGAGTTGGGACCTGTCTATCTGCGTCATATGTATAGAAAAATATTAATGCATATCTGTTGAAATCAATAGGTACGGAAATATTACCAATATGCTTTCAGCATCTCTGTAGTTCTGGCGAATGGTACAGATTGCTTAATATAATTCCCTTTGAGTCAGCAAGAGCAAGGTTAAGCCTCAAGTGTACAGTATACCCAGGTATAATGATACAGTAAGAAATCATAGTGAAGAGATTGGCATTAATGCCTAGATAGACTAATAGGTTATGAGTTGAGTCTACTTCATTGCTTGGATTATGAAAAAACACCAGAATTTAAAATAAATAAATAAAGTTAAGATTTCTTTCACCATTCCTCAGTAGCTGCAGAGAAATAAATTCGTCTAAAATGACACGAAAGAGAAGCCACATCAAATTGGAGGCATAATGTTACAGAAGATTAAAGAATTTTATGGAACAAAAGAAATTAAATTACATCCAATGAGGCTTGCACATGTTCTCTCAATCTACTGCATCAACAGATGATTATTCATTTTACCTTTATTCTCAGATATATATATATAATAAAATGTACTTATCTCTCTCTCTCTCTCTCTATACACACACACCAGAGGCTCAAAACACCAGCTGCTCATAGATAGAGCAGTCGCCCAAGACTCGAGGTCTAGACAGACCAATCTGTGCACAGCCTGGATTGACTACAGGAAAGCCTACGACTCAATGCTGCACACATGGATCTGTGAATGTCTGGTGCTATACAAAGTCAAAATGACACTAAGGACCTTCCTCAAGAACTCAATGGGACTGTGGAAGACAACACTGGAAGTCAACTCAAGACAGCTTGCACAAGTGGCCATCAAGTGCGGCATATACCAAGGTGATGCGCTGTCCCCGCTGCTGTTCTACATTGGCTTGAACCCCCTCAGCCAGATAATCGCAAGGACTGGATATGGATACAAGTTCAAGAGTGGAACTACGATCAGCCACCTCCTCTACATGGATGACATCAAGCTGTATGCTAAGAATGAACGAGACATCGACTCGCTAATCCACCTGATACGGATCTACCCAGTGAGGAAATTGGGATGTCATTCAGACTGGAGAAGTGTGGCCGGATGGTAGTAAAGAGAGGAAAGGTAGTGAAGACTGATGGGGTGGAACTACCAGCAGGCCACATAGCAGACATACAGACCAGCTACAAGTACCTTGGCCTCCCACAGTCCCATGGGAACCATGATGAGGAGGCAAGGAAGACAGCAACATCCAAGTACCACCAGCAGATAAGACAGGTCCTGAAGAGCCAGCTCAATGGGAAGAACAAGATCCACGCCATCAACAGGTACGCCCTGCCAGTCATCAGATACCCTGCCGGTATAGTGAGCTGGCCAAAGGAGGACATGGTCCACCTATCCAACCCATACTTCCTTAATTTGCCAATGAGAATCCTTTGGGAAACTGTATCAAAAGCCTTGCTAAAATCAAGGTATATCACATCAATCGTTCTTCTTGCATCCAGAAAACCAGTCATCTGATCACAGAAGGAAATGAGATTGGTCAGGCATGATTTACCCTTGGTAAATCCATGCTGACTGTTCCTGATCACTTTATTTTCCTCTAAGCGTTTGAGGATGGATTCTTTGAGAATCTGCTCCATAATTTTTCCAGGGATTGAGGTGAGGCTGCCTGGTCTGTAATTCCCTGGATCCTCCTTTTTCTCTTTCTTGAAAATAGGCACTACATTTGCTTTTTTCCAGTCCTCTGGCACCTCCCCCGTTTTCCATGAGTTTTGAAAGATAATGGCCAGCGGTGTTGCTATCTCATCGGCCAATTCCCTTAGCACTCTTGGATGCAGTTCGTCTGGTCCCATGGATTTGTGCACATTCAGCTTCTTTAAGCAGTCCCTAACCTGAACTTCCGTCACCAAGGCTCTCTCTTCTTCTCTCCCAGCTGCCACACGCATGGTAGTGGGCTGGGAGCTGACCCTGCCTGTGAAAACTGAAGCAAAAAATGCATTGAGCAATTCAGCTTTTCCCTCATCCTTTGTCACGAGGATGCCTGCCCCATTCAGCAAGGGACCTACACCATCCCTGATCCTCTTCTTGTTACTAACATACTTGTAGAACCTCTTCTTGTTATCCTTTACATCCCTCGCTAGCCGCAACTCCATTTGCCCTTTGGCCTTTCTGATTTTATCCCTGCAACCCCTAGCAATATCTTTATATGCCTCCTTGGTCATCAGACCAAGCTTCCACTTCCTGTAAGCTTCCTTTTTATGTTTAAGCTCAGAGCAGAGTTCTCTGCTAAGCCATTCTGACTGCCTCACATGTTTGCTCTTTCTCCTAATTGGAATGGCAACTTCCTGTGCCCTTAGCAGTGTTTCTTTAAAATATAACCAACTCTCTTGGACTCCTTTCCCCTTCAGATTAGCTTCCCAAGGGATCCTGCCCATCAGTTCCCTGAGGGAGCCAAAATCTGCTTTTTTGAAGACCAGGGTTTTTGTTTTGCTTTTTTCCTTCCTTCCTTTAATCAGGATCCTGAACTCAACCATGTCATGGTCACTACTGCCTAGCTTGCCATTTACCTCTACCTCCCTGATCAATTCTTCCCTGTTTGTGAACAGCAGGTTGAGCGGTGCAAGGTCCCTAGTTGGTTCCTCTAGCATTTGTACTAGAAAGTTGTCCCCAACACTCTCTAAAAATTTCCTGGATTGCCTGTGCACTGCTGTATTGGCTTCCCAGCAGATGTCAGGGTAACTGAAGTCCCCCATGAGCACCAGGGCCTGTGATCTAGAAGCTTCCGCTAGTTGTCCACAGGACACCTCATCCACCTCCTGCTTCTGGTCTGGTGGTCTATAGCAGACACCCACCACAACATCCCCCTTGTTGCTTTCCCCTCTCAATGTAACCCACAGACTTTCTACTGGCACACTTCCACTTCCATAATGGAGCTCTGAGCAGTCATAGAGCTCTTTTACATATAGTGCTACTCCTCCCCCTCTTCTTCCCTGCCTGTCTTTCCTGAACAGTTTATGCCCATCCATGGCAGAGCTCCAGTCATGCAGACTATGCCACCACGTCTCCGTTATTCCTATAATATCATAGTTCCTTGTCTGTGCTAGTATTACCAATTCTTCTTGCTTATTTCCCAGGCTCCTCGCAATAGTGTATAGGCACCTAAGATATCCAGCCAATTGCCCTAATTTGTCATGTTGATTTTCAATTCTATTACATAAACCTCCTTGCATTTTTTCTTGGAGTTCTCCTCCCCCACTCTCCTTGCATATTGGGGCTTCAGTAGAGCCCTTAAGACATTCATTTTATTCCCCCCCCCACGTTCCAACTACCTTCTCTTTTACTCCTGGTGCTATAGTCCCAGCACTCCCCAAGTTCCATCCCTTCCCCCAGATCACCCACATTGCCACTTACCTGTGGGCTTTGGTCTCCTTGCCCCGTTGAACCTAGTTTAAAGCCCTCCTCACTACGTCAGCCAGTCCGTGCCCAAATATGCTCTTCCTCCTCCTGGACAGGTGAAGGCCATCTCTGTCTATCAATCCTCTGTCCTGAAACAGGACTCCATGGTCAGGGAAGCCAAATCCCTCCTGACCACACCATCTTCGCAGCCAGGCATTCACCTCTAGGATGCATCTGTCTCTCCTCAGGCCTCTAGCCTTGACTGGAAGGATCGATGAGAACACCACCTGTGCTCCAAACTCTTTCACCCTCGCTCCCAAAGCCCTGAAGTCACCTTTGATCTGCTGAGGATCACCTCTCGCAGTATCATTGGTACCCACATGGATAAGAAGCATGGGGTAGTAGTCTGAGGGGCGGATGATTTTAGACAATCCCTCCATTACATCTCAGATATGGGCTCCTGGCAGGCAGCATACCTCTCTAGAGGCCTTGTCAGGGCAACAGATGGGTGCCTCCGTTCCTCTCAGGAGTGAGTCCCTAATCACCACAACCCTATGTTTCCTCTTAGGTGAGGTGGCTGTGATCTGCCCAGCCTTTGGGGTAGATGGCATCTCCTCTACCTCCTTCAGTGTGTCCAGCACTGCATAACGGTTCCTCACCACAATGGATGGTGGGATGTGAGCAGGCGTGGAGCACTGTCTTCTGCCAGAGGTGACCAGCTGCCAGTGTCCTTCCTCTGCCATAGGCATCCCATCCGTTTCCAGAGCTGTGGCAGTAGCGCTTGGCACTGGGATAGGGACCTCCTCCTTGCAGGTCTCATCGTGGACACTGTCAAGGAACTTTTCCAGGGCATAGATACCGCTGAGTCGTGACACCTCCTCCTGTAACTCTCCTACCTGTTTCTGAAGAGATGCCACCAGAAGTCACCTATCACATAGGCTCATCTCCCTAGCCTGATCATCAGTGGCAGGAAAATGAAGGCCACACTCCCTGCAATTCCACACCAGGGTCTGGATGGAGATATCCATGGACAGACAGTCTGTCTGGCTACAAACAGAGGCAAAGGAAACAGCAGGGGTGCTGGCACAAGCAGTGCGGCTCCTCTTCACCATCTTGGCCTCACCAAACTCCTTCTCAAACTCCCTCGCAAACTCCCCTGTTTGCAGTCCCCTGTTCGCAAGCTCCCTCTGGTCGCTCAGGCAGTGGCTTTTAAAGGCCTTCTCTGCCTAGGTCAGCCCAGAAGAAGTGGCATGGCAAGACAAGACCCTGCATGGGATGTACCATCGACAGATAGCTGAGGTGGCTGACACTGGGAAATCCTACCAGTGGCTGGAAAGGGCTGGACTAAAAGACAGCACTGAGGCACTGATCATCGCAGCACAAGAACAGGCACTGCGTACCAGATCCATTAAAGCAGGGGTCTACCACACTAGACAGGACCCAAGGTGCAGACTGTGCAGAGAGGCCTCAGAGACAGTCCAACACATGGTGGCAGGATGTAAGATGCAGGCAGGAACAGCATACACTGAACGGCACAACCAAGTAGCTGGCATTGTGTACAGGAACATCTGCACAGTGTATGGGCTAGACCCTCCCAAGACCAGATGGGAGATTCCACAGAAGGTTGTAGAGAATAACAGGGCTAAGATTCTGTGGGACTTCCAGATCCAGACAGACAGGCAGGTACTGGCCAATCAACCAGACATCATGGTAATAGACAAGGACCAGAAGACAGCGGTGGTGATAGATGTAGCAATGCCAAGTGACAGCAACATCAGGAAGAAGGAGTATGAGAAGCTGGAGAAGTACCAGGGCCTGAAAGAGGAACTAGAGTGGCTGTGGAAAGTAAAGGCCAAAGTGGTCCCAGTGGTGGTAGGAGCACTCGGGGCTGTGACTCCTAAGCTGGGAGAGTGGCTCCAACAGATCCCAGGAACAACATCAGAGCTCTCTGTCCAGAAGAGTGCAGTGCTAGGAACAGCTAAGATACTGCACAGAACCCTCCAACTCCCAGGCCTCTGGTAGAGGACCCGAGGTTGAGGAAGACAGATACCACCCATAGGGGTGAGAGGGGATTTTATTATATATGCTCCCAGGTAGACACCTGGCTACCTGTACATGGTGTCAGAAGATGGGGAATGAGTTTGGAAACTAAAAAGACTTGGAGGAAAATTCCTGCATTTGCACCTGAAAACAGCAAAACATCAGGGATCTCTGAAAACAAAGAAAGCCTTCAGCAAGTAATTGTAAGCTCTAACAATGGATGTTTTACATGCTCCTTCACCTCTTCAAATGTCTGGTAATGTTGGAAAAAACTGGCTAAAGTTTAAGCAGCGATTTCTGTTGTATTTGTTTGCCATTGGAGCACAGAACAAAGACGAAAGCCAGAAATCATCTATATATTTGCATGTTGTTGAGGAGGAGGCACTGGTTGTATATAATAACTTTGAATTTCAAGATGGTGAAAGCATGAATTTAAACACTATACTGACTAAGTTTGAGGAATATTGCTTGCCACAAATGAATGTGATTTTTGAGAGGCATAGATTTTTTTTACATGCATGCAAAAACCGGATAATACCATAGACCAATATGTTACAGAATTAAGGAAACTCAGTAAAAGCTGTAACTTTGGTGGCTTGGCAGAGTCTCTGATCAAAGATAGACTCATTTGTGGCATTACAGACAATGGATTAAGAGAGAGACTGCTCAGAGAGGGAGAGATCTCTTTGAATGAAACCCTTCAAATATGTAGGGCCACTGAAATGGTAAAAACAGAAGTAAAAGAGCTGAATTCACCAGAAGGGACAGTGCACGCACTTAAACAGCATGTAGCCAGAGTGGTTCAAATCACAATGTGGAACCAAACTTTGCTATCAGAAGACTGAGTCTAGACAGTCTTGTTACAAGTGTGGATCACGGCATGGTCCCAAACAGTGTTTTGCTTATGGGAAACTCTGTCATAACCGTGGGAAACTTAATCATTTTGCAAACTGCTGCAGATCCCAAAGGCACAAAAATCAAGTGCATTAGTTACTGACAGTGAGACTGAGGAGTGCTTTGTAGATGTATTGGGATCAAGCAAACCTAGCGAGAGGGACTGGATACTGCCTCTGTCAGTGAATGGAACAATCATTCCACTGAAACTAGACACAGGAGCTCAGGTTAACATTCTGTCTACACGAGATTATGAGAGACTGAGAATAAGACCCAAGCTGGGACAAACAAACATAAAAGTAACTGGGTATTCTGGAACAAATATACCTGTGCAGGGACGCTGCTTCGCTAGTGTTAACCATAAGAACACCATGTACAGGCTGCCTTTCATTGTAGTGACACAGGAGGTGACACCAATTTTGGGCTTGGCCGCCTGTGAGAAACTGAATCTGGTAAAAAGGGTGCTCTCACTACAAGATAGGCCTGCATCTGGCTATGAGGCGCTCCTTGAAGAATATCAGGACCTGTTTCAGGGATTGGGTTGCTTGCAAGGTGAACATACAATCCGCATAAACAAGCAGATCCCTCCAGTCATTCATCCATGTAAAAAGGTGCCATTTGCACTCCATGATAAACTCAAGGCTGAGCTTGAAAGGATGGAAGCAACGAAAGTAATACAAAAAATAGAGGAGCCAATGGAATGGGTGAGCTCCCTAGTTATAGTGCAAAAAAGTAATGGCCAGCTACGCATATGCTTAGGTCCCAGAGACCTCAACAGAGCTGTACAAAGAGAACATTTCAAACTACCAATTAGAGAAGAGATTATGGCTCAGTTTGCAAATGCTCAATACTTCAGTAAATTGGATGCATCCTCTGGATTTTGGCAGCTAAAATTAACAGAGGAAAGCTCGAAATTATGCACATTTAATACTCCTTTTGGAAGATATAGATTTTTACGCTTACCCTTTGGCATAGCTTCAGCACCAGAAGTGTATCACAAAACTGTACACATGATCTATGAGCATATTAGCGGTGTGGACACCTCCATGGATGACATCATTATTTGGGGCTCTACAAAAGAGGAGCATGATCGTCGGCTTTGGCAAGTGTTAGCTGCAACTAGAGCCGCAAACCTCAAACTAAATAAGGACAAATGTGTGTTAGGAGTTAGAGAACTGACTTTTATAGGGGACATTGTTTCTCATGAAGGCGTAAAACTGGATAAGAGGAAGATTTCAGCCCTTGAAATGATGCCACATCCCCAGTCAAAGAAAGATGTCCAGTGGTTCCTTGGAATGGTTAACTATCTTGGAAAATTAATACCCAATCTTTCTGCCATGGCGGCACCATTGAGACAACTCCTACAGGACAAAAATGAATGGTGCTGGGATGCTGCACAGGAGGAATCATGGAGAAGTTTAAAAGACTTGATACAGGAACCAGTATTGAAATTTTTTGCTCCGGAGAAGCCCATTAAAATTTCAGTGGATGCATCATAGTCGGAGTTGGGTGCCATGATTTTACAAAAACATGAAGATTGCTGGCAACCTGTGTCATATGCATCCAAATCACTGACAGATGCAGAGACTAGATATGCACAGATTGAGAAGGAGCTTTTAGGAATCTTGTTCCCCTGTGAGAGATTCAATCAGTATATTTATGGACAGAGAGTGGAAGTTGAAACAGATCACAAGGCCTTGATTGCATTATTTAGCAAACCACTAAATGACTATACCTTAAGGATTCAAAGAATGATGATCAAATTGCAGAAATACAATTTATTGGTGACCTACACACCAGGCAAATTTATGTTCACTGCAGATGCACTTTCCAGAGCAGTAGCATCCATGGTACCTCAGAAGACACTGGAAACAGAAGCGCAAGCCTATGTAGATATGATTGTGAGCACAAATCTGATAACTAACAGAAGACTGCAATGCATAAGAGAAGAGACTGAGAAATATGAATCATTGGGACTCCTCAAAGAGGTGATAATTAAAGGATGGCCTGAAATAATAAGCAGTTGCTCTCTAAGTATAAGAGACTATTTGAACTGCAGGCATGAACTGACTGTGGTAGATGGGGTGATTTTCAAAGGTGGTAAGGTTGTAATTCCACGGGGCCTTCAAAAAGAAATGTTACAGAAGATTCATGAAGGTGACTTAGGAATTGAGAAGTGCAAAGAACGAGCAGGAGAGGTCATGTATTGGCTGCGGATCAATCACGACATTACCAATGTGGTAAAAAACTGCTTTTCATGCTTGAAATACAGGCTATGCCAATAGGCAGAGACCCTGAGACCCCATCCTGTTCCACAGAGACCTTATGAGAAGGTAGGTGTGGATTTATTTACCTGGCGTTCCAAGGATTACTTAATAGTCACTGATTATTACTCTTTATATCCAGAAATTTGTACACTGAACAGTACTAATAGTTATTCAGTGATCACTGGCATGAAAGGAATTTTCTCCAGACATGGAATTCCTGACGAGGTCTTCAGCGACAATGGGCCACACTTTTCAAGTGCAGAATTCAGGCAGTTTGCCTTAGATTGGGATTTTCACCATGAAACCCTCCAGTCCCAATTATCCCCAATCAAACGGACTGGTGGAAAGGTCTATACAGACAGTAAAGAACCTGGTGAAAAAGACTTTTGAAAGTGGGAAGAAGGATCAGATCTAACTTACCTATTACTGATAAATTGCTGCAATCTAAGAACAACGCTAATGTTCGGAAGATGAAAGAAAACCAGAAGTGGAAGCAGAAATATTATTTTGATAGAAGGGCTCGTGATCTTCCATCCCTTAACCCAGGTGATAGAGTGTGCCTGAGGAATCACTCTTCTAATACCTGGAGACAAAGAGGTACTATTAAAAAACAGCTGCATCCATGGTCCTACATGGTCCATGCAGATCAAGGGGACACATTTTGACATAATCGATGGGATCTATGACTTATTCCAGAAAGTTCCAACACCGTGGAAGTTGAGGTAGATGCTCGCATGCCTCCCCTGACTGATCTGATATCTTCAACACATGGTAATGAACCATCAGGGAACAAGAGAATTCAGACCTGAATGAAGGACAAGTACTGATCTAATTGAGTGATCAAATGTCCAGAAAGACTCATAGAGACTTGCTAGGATATGTAAGGGAAGTGGGTGGTAAAGACTCACTTGAGAGTGATGTGCTAGTAACCTCTCCTCTCTAGGTAGTTCAGATTCTGGGTTGATGGACTGTCCTTTTAGATGTTTTTTTTAGATAGATGTTATGTGTTGTTAGATGTTAGTACATGTATTATTAGCTAGCTTTTATATGTATCTAACTGTTTACTTCTTTTCCTTAGGGGGGAAGATGTAGTGATATGTTTGTAGAAGGTTGTGAATTTAGAGACTCACTAGCATGGGCCATTGTTGTGTAAATTGGGAGACATGGCCCAGAGAAGATTTAACATGGTTGCTCCCAGGTACACACCTGGATACCTGTCTGCATGATTAAAGTTCTATTCCTTACTCATTCTGTAGTATCATCTTTAATGAACCCTCAAGATCATTACACCATCTTTCTAATCACTTGATAAATGATTTGTTAACGACCATTGTCAGAGATGTGGCTGGGACATTAAGATTTCAAAGAGAAACAGCTGAACTTGGATTAATATGAAAGCTAAATTCCATGAAAGCAGGACTGAATCGAGACTATGGGTTCTTTTCCCATTACAAAAGGTAATTTGACTTCAGGCTTCCCATGGTCTGAACCTAACAACTGCTCTGATTTGCTGTTACTGTATGACAGGGGCGTTGCTGGTGTTGGGGACCCCGGGGCACGTGCTCCAGGTCCCAATGCCAGTGCCCTGGATCTGCGGCCCAATCAGGCTGGGGATCCGGGGCCCAATCCCTGGCTGGCCGTGGACACGGCGGCCCCATCCCCAGCCGGGGATCTGGGGCCCAGCTGTCTGCCTGGCAGGCCCTGCCCCTGGCCAGGGATACAGCCAGGAGGAGGCTGCACCACTGCGGGTGGCTAGGCTGCAGCGGGGCCAGGCCAGAAGTGGCCGCTGGAGGCCAGGCCCGCGGACATGGCCACGGGCGGCCAGGCCACGGGCGGCCAGGCCCCGGACCCCAGGCTGGGGATCCGGGGCCCAGTAAGCTGCCTGTGGCTGCCCCATCCCCGGCTGGGGATCCCAGGCCTGGCCGCCAATGGGCACGGGCCCGGCCTCCAGCAGCCGCTTCTGGCTGGGCCGCACCACGGCCTAGCTGCCCACGGTGGTGAGGCCCCCCAGCCCTATCCCTGGCCAGGGAGCGGGGCCTTCTGGCTGGGGTGGGGCCTGCCCACTGGGGGGCAGGGGCTGGGCCCGTGCCCTGGGTCCCTCCCCGCCCCAGCACCGTCTCTGCTGTATGACCTGATCCTATGTTTTACACCACCTTGCGTTTATTTTCATTCCATTCCATAAGTTCACCCATTTTCGAAGCATCTGATGAAGTGAGACTTTCTCCCATGAAAGCTGATGCGAAAAACAAATCTGTTGGTGTTAAAGTGGCGCACGACTCCTTGGTTTTTTTTGCTAGACTAGACTAACATGGCTATCCCTTTGGAAACTGACAAGGAGTCAATAGCCTATGAGACCAGGAAATCCTAGCTCCTTGGCAGCCCACTTGGTAGACTGCCACAGAGGCTGGTAGCCTTAGATGTGAGAGCCAAGCCTACCTCCTTGTCTGATTTCAACACACTCTCAAAGAACATCTCAGTTCTGAGAAATCAGCATTTCCCAGTGGAAAACTGTTCATGTGGAAAACCTCAGAGCAGCTCCACAACAGGACTCAAAGCCCTTATCACTGAGTACTCTGGCCCTCATAATGAGAACTGATCAGCATGCCACTTAGTGTCAAATGTATTTTAATACATGGGCTTATGTCCCATTGATGTGAACAGGAGACCAGCCAAAGACATGGGCTATATCTAAATTGGAGGCTTGAGTTGACTTCACTTGACTTAAGTCAACTTAAACAACTCTAAGGCCAAATTTAGAATTTATTGAGTTACACACACTTAATAAAACATGCCCTGCACATTGACTTAAGCTTTTAAGTCAACTTTACATGGCAAGAAGCCCTGCTCCCTGCCCCACTCTGGGTCTCAATTGGAGCCCAGGGGCCCAATCTGGCCCAAGGAGCCTGATCCAGCTCCTGCTGTTGGCAGTAAGAGACTGGGAGCCTGACCAGGCTCTCAGCCCCTTGCCACAGGCAGTGGAGGCTGGGCACTGAGACAGACCTGGCCCCGATTCACTTGCTGTTAGGGGCTTGAAGCCTAATCTGGCCCCAGACCACTTGCTGCCACTAGCAGATGGATCTGCAACCTGGTCAATCTCAAAGGCAAATGCTGAGATCAGGAGTAGCCTGTGAAATTGACCAGGCTGCAGGGCCACCTGCTGTTGGCAGCAAGCGACTCATGGCCAGATCTGGCTCCGCACCACTTGCTACCAGCTGCAGGAACTGGCTCCCAGCCTCTGCCACCTGTGGCAAGCAGTTGGGAGCCACGTCGGGCTCCCAGCTAATTGCCACAGGTGGCAGGAGCCAGCTCCAAGCCTTTTGCTGCTTGCAGCAAATGGCTTGGGGCTGGATCCATCTCCGAGCCACTTTCTGGCACTGGCAGGAGCTGGATCAGGCCCCTGGGGCTGGATTGGGGCCGCAGAGCTGAATCATGCCCCATGGTGGGGAAGGGGGCGAGGCCCAAGCCCAGGTCTGGGGTATACCTACTAATGCAGATGTACCCCTCAGTCGACTTAACTAGGTCGACTTTAACTCAACTTAAAGTTGACCTAGTTAAGTTGACTTAAAATAACCCCACACTGTAGATATAGCCCATGAATGGCCATCAAAGAGTAACACCTTTGACATGTGCTGCATTTGAACCAATAATTGAGAGAGAGAGAGAGAGAACAAAATCCAAAAACCGAACAACAAAACCCTTCCTATGCTATTAAGGATCCCCTGTACTATCATGCCATTCACCACTGGAGTTTCTTACAATTCTTTAGTTATAATTATCTGCATAAAAGGGGAAGATGAACAAAATAATTAATATCAATCATACCCAAGCGGTATTCATCTGTTAATAAAGAAACAATATGCTTGGAGTGCATGCCTTAGAAATGGCCTGACTGCTTACCCTGGCTAAAATAACACTAGAATCCAAAACAATGACACATTGCATTCCTTGTTTTAATTTAAGCAACCTTGCTGTATGCTGAATGTGAAGGAGATGTTTTCCTTTGCTTTTGATCCAGAATTATTTTCAATTTAAAATATTTATTTTATTTTTCTGAGTTTTAAGAAGTCATTCAGAGATACCAGGTTGTTCTAATCAGAAGTGGAATGCATTCATTAGCATAATGGAGAAAGGTAACAGATTTACATATAGTAGACAGCCTGAGAGAAGATATACATTTACAACTCATAACACTTATGTAGATTGATTGTAGGCATAATAATCAGACAGAAAAGGGAGGGAGAGACAAATAATTACTCTAATGAAAAGGGAGAGAATGTGATTAACATTAATACTATCCAAAGACACATATTTGTAGTAAGAATGACATACAGGACAGCTGTATTACTTGGCCTTGCTTCCTGGGCAAGTCATATAGAGGGGGATAACAAATGGAATGAACTGCATCAGTAGAAAAAACTCTGCAGATTTATGAAGTTATAACAATACGTTTACTGTTCACTAAATCCAAGAGTCATTTCTTTCTGGCTAACTTTCCATTTCTGTCATGTTTAGTTAGTGGGTAAAGTAGCCAACAATAGAAATAATCACAGGAGAAAGAGAGAGAGAGAGGATAAAAAGGGGAAACAGAAAATATAGTAATGGAACTTCGATACATAAGGTCAGTTGCTTAGTTTCTTTATAGACGGATCATACAAACAATGGAAAACACAGCTTTTAGCTTGAATCTGTCATCATAGAATGAGAGAAATATAAACCTAAAAGGGACCCTGAGAGAACTATTGCAGCATCTAATGTTGAAGCAGGATCAAGTATACTTAAACCATTCCTGACATTTTTGTCAACCTGTTTTCATCAATCTCCAATTATACGCATTCCGCAACCTGCCTTGGAATCTTATTTCAGAGCTTGATGACCTTTATAATTAGAATTTCTTCTCCATATCTAACCTAAATCTTCCTTACTGATGATGAAACCCATTATTTTTTGTTGTACCATCAGTGGACATAGAGAAAATTAATCACCACCTCTTTTTAATAGCCCTTAATACATTTGAAGATTTTTAACAGGTTCCCTCTCAGATTTTTTTTCCCCCCAAGATTAAACATTCCAGTATTTTTAATCTTTTATCATAGGTAAGATTTGCTAAGCTATTTTTACCCTTTCTTACTATTCTCATCTGAATGCCCTCCATTTTGTTCACAACTTTCTTCTACTGTGGCACCCAGAACTGAAGACAGTATTCCAGTTAAGGCCTCACCTGTGATGGGTAGAGTGTGATAATTAGCTCTTACATGTGACAGTCCTGCTAATACACCCCAGAATGATGGTAGCCTTTTTTTGTAGGTGCATCATGCTATTAGCTCATTTTCAATTTCTGACCTATCGTAAATGCAGATCTTTTCAGCCATACAACACTTAGCCAGTTATTCCTTATTTTGTTTAGTGCATTTGATTTTTCCTACAAAGTAAAGCATATTGCATGTATTTTTGTTGAGTTTCATCTTGTTGATTTAAGAACAAATCTCCACATTTCAAAGATAATTCTGAATCTAATTCTATCTTTCAAAGTGTTTGTAATACTTCCCAGCCCGCCATCATCTGCAGATTTAATATGTATACTCTCTACTGCCTTATCTATGTTATTGACTGGGAATGTTGACTGGTTTTGATTCTTTTGCAGGACTCCACTAGATATGTCCTCTCAGTCTGACAGTAAACCTATTGTCAATAACTACTCTGTGGGTATTGTTTTGCTCTCAGTTGTGTTTCCAGATTATGTAATTATATCTAGACCACATTTCCCTACTTTGCTTATGCAAATGTGATATGGAACTGTCAAAAGCATTCCTAAAATAAACTATATTGTGGATGCTTCCCCCTTCGTTCATTAAGCTAATAACCAGTTGTTCCCAACTTTTTTGGATGCTTCCCCCTTCATTCATTAAGCTAATAACCAGTGGTTCCCAACTATTTTGGCTCCTGAGCCACAGACATTGTTTTTAGAATCCTAAATGGTCACCAGCCTTCTGCACCAAGTCCCTCCCCCCAACTTCAGTGAGACAGAAGGATTTCAGCAAAGAGGTTGCCTCCCCACTGATATCCCACCTCCATGGCTACAGTAGGAAACCATATGTGTCCTGTAGCCCTGTGCACAAAAGCAGGGTCCCTAGCCTTGGGTCCTTCCTGCAGCCAGGGAGACAGAAGGTCAGTGCTCCCTGCCTTCTGCTTCCATCAGGGACCTAGAAAGTGTGCTTTGCTCTCCTCCCTGCTACAGACAGGAAGAGGGGAGTGCTGATCTCCCATCCCCTTGGCTGCTGCAAGAAGCTTGCACCTGTCTTTTAGTGCCAAGGACAGGCACCCTGCCTGGGTCCTTAGGCAGTGGCTCCCTTCTGCAGTCAGTAGGAGGGGAGCTGAAGACCACTTTGAAAGCCCCTGCTGGCCACTTTTGGCTCCTTGGCCACAAGTTGGGAACCATTGTAGTAACCCCTGCCAAAGAAGGAGACTGTTGGTTTTTCATGGTATCTCTTCAACAATTCTACATTGGCTATTGCTTACAATGCTGTCTTCTAGGTGCTCACAAACTGAGTGTTGAACAACTTTCAATTATCCTCCACATATGAAAATCAGCCTGACTAGCCAATAATTTCCCAGATCCTCTTTCTTTGCCTTTTTAAAGACAGGTACTATTTGTTTTTCTCCAACAATATAAAACCTCACCCATTCTCCAGGCATTCATTAAGAGAAAAGATTACAGATTCCAAGGTTGCTTCAGTTTGTCCCTAGTATGAATTTCATCAGGCCATTGCAACCTAAATACATAGGGTATGTCATCCGCCCCTCTGACTACTACCCCATGCTTCTCATCCATGTAGGA
>ML681963.1:105563708-105634101 GCA_007922195.1 Podocnemis expansa
TGGGGTCCCTTCCAACCCTATGATTCTATGATTCTATGTCCACACGAGTCTTTTATTTTGAAACAACACTGGTTGTTTCGAAATAAAAAACTGAATGTCCACATCACGTTTTCTTATTTCGAAATGACAGGCTCTGTCATGTTGAAATAAGAACCGTCATTTCAAAACACCTTAAACCCCATTCGTTTTGAAATGGCTGTTATTTCGAAATAGTTATTTCAAAATAATGCCGTTTGGACATGTTTCGAAACAACACCTTTGTTTTGAAACAACTGTTTCAAAACAACATGTCCAAACAGCCTTATTTCAAAATAACCAGTTTGAAATAACAGCTGTTTCAAAAGCAGGCTTTCCCTTAATTCGAATTAATATTTTCATAATTCGAATTAACTTATTTTGGAATAAGGACTTTATTTTGAAATAACTCATATTAAAATAACTTATTTCGAAATAATGATGTATGTGTGGACATAGCCCAAGTCTTTTGGTAGGAGTAACTCACTTTTTACTTAGCCTTTTTCATTTTGTTTCTATATGCTTGTGCTATTCTTTTGTTTTCCTCCTAAGTAATTTGTCCATATTTTCACTTTTTGCAGGATTCCTTTTTTGATTTTCAGGCCATTAAAGCACTCAGATGGTGCCAGACTAGCCTTTGATTATTGTTCTTACCTTTCCTTCACAGCAGGATACTTTACTGTTGTGTCTTCCTATATTTAAATATGATGAACCATATTCACTGTCCCCTAGGGTTTTTTATTTTTGCAACCACATACACAAGAAGACTAGAATATCAAACGGAAAAAAAGGAGTAGAATGAATTACTGAGCTAATATGAAGTACTTTCTTGTATAATTTTATACATATAATGTAATATGAAGTAAAATAAAAGTAAATATTATTCTGATATAAACTGACCCTTAAAAGCAAGAGGGAATCTAATATTTTTTTTTCCAATCTAAACAAAGATACCTTAGCTTTTGTTTAAGATTTTAATCAAGAAAATTTCTCTCACATACTAATGCAGAAAATTCTATTGCATGGATATGTATATGTTCCAGTAACGCCAATAAATATGGAAACAATTTAAGTTTATCATTATTGTAAAAATGTATATTATCAGATTTCTCTTATTGTCAGTAGTTTCAAGTGCACTCAGTGTTTATGACGTTTATCATAAATAGTCAACTCATAGGTGAGTAGGAACTACCATAATATTCTCTATGTACAGCATAGGAAAGGGGCAGATAACTTACACTTTATAACACCATTTGACTCAGAATCCTTTTATATTCTAATAGATTTACTTTTATTTATTGAGTGCTGGCTTCTCTTTACTATAGTGTAATTTGCTTCCCCTCTCCCAAATGCACATCATCTCTCACTTTGCCCTGAGCTTAAGTATGAGGAAGTCTAAGAGCAAGTCTCCACTGGCAACAACAATCAACAGGAAATTTGCAATCTATGTTACATAACATAGTTTGCATATTTCCCATTGACCTACTTATGCTGATGTACTGTAGTGTCTTCATGAGTGGAAGATGTCCTCCTGTCAATGCAACTTTACTCCTTTCAAGGAAGTGGACTAATGGTGTCTACTGGAGAGCTCATCTCCCATCAGTTGAGTAAGTTTACACAATCATTCCATTCATTTCTCTTCATCAATCACTTTGAAGCCTGTAGTGAAGACATACCTGAGCTTGTTTCAAAAGGGTTATGTTCGAAAGTAACTTGTTGTGGGAGGCTAATTCATAATGTTAAATAAGGGCACTTATATAAGTAGCTTCACCTGAACAATTTATGGTCAATGAATCAAAGTTGTTCAGGGAATGCCTAATGTTTACTTAAAACAAGTGGAAGCACCACAATGATATGTTACATACACCTGCATGTAGTGGGTAAATTTCTTTACCTTTAACCTAATTCTTCTGGCACTTCATCAAGAATCAGAAAAACAGTTTGGATAAAGAATGAACTGATACTAATTTCAGTTCACTTCCAAGCTAATCCTTTCATGTGATTTAGAAGAGTTTGTTTAAAAAAACAAAACCAAAAACAAACAAACAAACAAACAAAGACCCTTTTTCCCTCCATGGCATTTTAGTTTTCCATACCTCTGGAATCTGTTGTCCTAACTGGATTTGAGGCAGCCCAACTAGAACTAATAAATCTGGATTGAAATGCTGATAAGCAGCCTATATTTTGAGTGTTATTCAAACTGAACCAATATTTTATATTTTGCCTGGCTTCTTACATGTATAATTGATGGTTTCTTGTAGTATTTGAACCTTACAAAGAAAATACATTTGCAGCCTAACTGTCCCTGTTACCAAGGATCAATTAGAAACGGACTGTACCTCCAATAGCAGAATCACACAGACAATGTGATGTAAGTGTCGGCCCTTACATCACATTGGGTGTATCATGATCCCACACCATATTTCCTGCCATTTCTACATTCCCACAGAAAGTACATAAGGTCTGATATGACCGATGCTATTGTGGACTCAGTGCTTTCTCCCTAACATGCTTATATGCATGGGTGTTATTCATAATTTGCCTGAATCTTCCATGAAATGATTTCAATCTTATATAGTCATAGAGGGCAAACCCCAGGCTGCTATTGTACTATGCTTTCACCCTGTTTTTTAGCCTCTTCAGGATTTTTAATACTAGCATTACACCTTAAAATATTGGTGCCAACTGCTACCAACTAAACTGCCCTTTATTATCCTAATGCTGTAACCTAGTGAAGAAAGCAATTTGTTTTATCTCAGGCAAAATGCACATGTACATGCTTTTCACAAAATGCTAAGAAAAGGTTAATAATTCCTAACACTGACAACTCACTGAAGACTGTAAATGTCACTTTTAAAACTTGACAACTGAACATATTATCTCTTGTTCTTTATTATTTTCATGTTCAAGAATTTCCATGCTAGTTGCTTCTGTATTATTATTTTTTAAAATGTTCTGTCAGTCTTTGGTAATTAGGACCTGATTAATCAAATTTGCTGCACCTCATTTTGCTGATTTTCCTCTGCTAAAATGAATCTTGCCTTTAACTAATGGATGATAGGTCTGATAACCAAGGACATTTTAATCACTGTGTTCTGCTGATAGATGACTTACCCATTTAATTGAATTGTTATTTGACAGCATATTGTCTTTGGGGCTTGCATGCTTTAGATTCAGAGGTGGAAGGTATGTTATAGGGTAATGTAAAATTATCTGTTTATTTGCTTGGAACTCTCACTAGTTCATAAAAGGGAAATTGCTTGCTTTATATCCTAACCATGTGTTGAAATCCTTGATTTTTGAATTGTACTACTGTAAATATTTAGTAACAAGTTTTACTTTCCCATTTCATAACTGTGACTTCACATTTACAATAAGTGAATTAATGGATATAGTCAGTCTTTTAAATGGTACTAATACTGCTTTTTTACCTCACAGAGTACTCTGAAGATTTACTAGTAATTGTTTGTATCCTGATTTGAATGAAGACATTAAGTAAAATATAGTTTAGAGACTATGCTAAAGGTTAATGATTGCTTTGTTCTCAAGGGTGATTGATAAAATTTAACTAAATTTGTTTCATTGCTATTAAAAAAAACCTTTAAAAATCTGTCTTTACACTGTATATAATCAAAATGTAATGAAATTGTGTTGATGCATGAGAATGGAATGTGAACCTTGCCTACCTACTTGCACTTTCCATTCCATGTACAGCTGATTAGTAGTAGTAGTAGTAGTAGTAGTAGTAGTAGTATTTTACAGCAGAAAAAGCTTATTAATAGAAATGGAATTTTTTCCTTCAGGAAAGGATTGGTTTTGGTAATATCGTCTACTAAAAATTTTGAAAGAACTTTGGAAAACAAAAATTCAAAATTGTGGAAACATTTCATTTTGATATTTTGTGAAATAAAAAATTCAGTTTTATCAGTTAGAAACAACTTTTCATTTTGAAAGTTAAGCTAATCAGAATAAAATAATAAATCAAAATGGTAACATTAAAAATTGTCAAAAATGAAAAAAATCCAAAATTATAAAAATGAAATATTTCATTTGATCCCAAATACACTTTGGTTTTTGTTTTTCTTTTTCTTTCCTCAAATTGTTGTCAAGAATTTCATAAATTGTCCCATCTCAAATTTGGACAAAACATCAATATTTATAGGTTGGGAAAACTGTTTCACATCCAACTCTACTTCTGAGTGAATTGTTAAAATAAACATCTGTCTATAAATAGTGCTTAATAAGTATCACTTCAGTTGCTCCTTTGTAGAGGTGTGAAATTCACCCAGAGAATAATCAGACTTAAAAATAAATGTACAGAATATCCAAATCAGTTAAGCATGTGCTTCATGAAGATTGTTTTTCTACTATAGAATGAAATAAATGTAAACTGTATGACTCAGATCTTCAGTACTAGACTAGTTATGTCATTCAGTTCCCCCTGGAGCCTCCCACTCCCACAAACACCCACAGAGACTCCACTCTAGGTGGAAACCAGGAAAAATTTATGAGGATTATTATAAAAAAAAAAAGAACAACAAAACAATAACAATAAAACTTGCAAGTACACAATTAGCAAGGCCAATGCACAAAATGAGATTAAACTAAATAGGGGGACAGAGGGTAACAAGAAAACATTTACAAATATGTTAAAAACAAGAAGATAATCAAGAACAGGTGGGCCCATTACTCAATGAGGAGGGGAAAAAAGATAACAGAAAACACAGCTATGGTTGAAATGTTAAATGCTTTTTCACCCAAAAAGTGAGCAGTGAGAGGATGACTAACATAGTGAATATCAATATAAACAGGATGGAATTTGAGGCTAAAGTAGGAAAAGGACAGGTTAAGAATTATTAAAACAAATTAGATGTCACGTTAGAGAGCCTAATGAAGTACACCCTCGAATAGTTAAGAAATGGAAGCAATCTCTGAGCAATTTACAATTATTTTGAGAAAGACAGGAAACAACCCAGAGGACTGGGAAAGGGCAAACATAGTACCTATCTATGCAACAGTGAATTATAAACCAGTCAATTTAACTTCAGTTCTTGGAAACATAATGGAGTAAATAAACAAATGATCAATATAAATATACCTAGAAGGAAATAAGTAAATAAATAATAATCAACATGGATTTATAAGAAAAAAATTCATCTTAAACCAAGCCGCTATCCTTCTTGACAGAATAATAAGCCTTGTGGATGGGGTGAAGCAAAAGATCTGATCTGTCAGCTCTAGTAAGTCTTTTGTTACAGTCTAACATGACCTCTTAAGTAAGCTAGAGGAATGCAACCTAAATGAACTTACTGTAGGATGGGCACACAACCGGTTGGAAAATCATACTCATGGTAGCATATAACTCATAATTTACAAGCTAACTGGAAGGACATATCTACTAGGATCCCACAGGAATCTATCCTGAGTTAAGTTCTATTTAGTGTCTTCCTAAATGATCTGGATAATGACATAAAGAGCACACTTACAAAAGTTTGTGGATCATACCAAACTGGCAGAACTCTGAAGCACTTTGGAGAACAGGATTAGAATTCCAAATTATTTTAACATATTGAAGAAATGGTGTGAAATAAATGTGATGAAATTCAATTAGGACAAATGCAAAGTATTACATTTAGGAAGAAATAATCAGTTGCACAAATACAAAAGGGGGAAATTATTGCCTAAGAAGAAATACCACAAAAAAAGATCTGGGAACTACAGTAGTTCCCAAACTAAATATGGATCAACAATATAATACTGTTGGGAAAAAAAACAAAAGAACAAAAAAAAACAAAAACAGAAAACACATCATTCTGGGATGTTTTGGTAGAAGTTATAAGTGAGTCATAAAAAGTAATTCTTCCACTTTACTCTGTACAAATATGACTTCAACTGGAGTACTGTGTCCAGTTCTGGGCACCACACTTCAGGAAAGATGTGGACAAAATTAGATGAAGTCTAGAGGAGAGCAACAAAAATTATTGAAAATTATTAAAATATGGCTTACGAGGAAAGATTCTAGAAAAAAAGGTTTGTTTAGACTGAAAAAGAGAGTAAAGAATAAGGGGGAAAAAGTCTTCAACTTCATACAAGGTTGTTATAAAAAGGAAGCTGATGAATTGTTGTCCTTTGTCACTATGGACTAGATAAGAAGTAATGGGCTTAAATTGCAGCAAAGGATATTTAGGTTAGACATTAGGAAAAAATTCTTAACTTAATCACTGGAACAAATTACTTGCAGAGGTTGTTGAATCAATGTCATTTTGGGTTTTTAAGAACATATTAGACAAGCACCTGCCAAGGATGGTCTAGATTGGGGTGGCCAAACTTATGGAACTCAAGAGCCACACAAGTTGATTATTAAACCTTCGAGAGCTGCACTGAGTCATATAGCCATATTTTACCTACTCCAAAATTCCTAAGTTTAAAATTTATTATGCACTTTAATTTTATTGTAAGAAGAGGGTAAATGTTGATTCTACTAATGTCAGATTCTAATAATTACTCAAGGTTACCATGAAAATTAGGCCTACCTATACAGTAAAAACTTACCTTCTCCCTGCCATCCTGACAATGCCAACACTTCTTATCCCACCATCCTGACCCCTTCCCTAACCCCCAGGCCCTGCCGCTCGCTCCCATGGGTCAAAACACCCCCCCCCGGCTTCAGGGTTCCCTTACCTGGCTGCTTTCGCACCTAGGCACAGGCTGGGGCTCCCCCCTGAGCATGCTCAGGGCAGGAGATTTAAAACTCCTAGGCTGGGGCTGCTTTCCTCTGGCTTTCTTCTGGAAGCCACACTTTTTCATTCAAGAGACACATGCAGCTCCCAAGCTGCAGTTTGGCTATGCCTGGTTTAGATAATACTTAGTTCTGCCACAGTGCATGGCACTGAACTAGATGATGCAACAAGATCCCTTCCAACTCTACATTTCTTTGGTATTTTGATATTTTTCAGAAATAGAAGAACTCAGAAAGGATGTGGGGCAATAATCTCAACCCCTTGATTAGTGTTTATATGCTTTCTGGTACATCACTACAATTTATAGATGAATCAACTTACAGCAATCAAAGAGACTCAGAGTATTTGAGTCAAAGTGTCTGTCTCCAACTCCCGTCTGAAAGTCTAGGAAGGGTGGTTTGGAGATAGAGCACCTTACACTCCCTGTGTATAGTGGAAGAAGGCTTTCAGAGTTGAGCCTGTGGAGAGAGAAGAAGGAGCAAGTCCAGACAATAGTAAGAGAAGTGTCTATAACTAGCATTTTTGACCCTAGGATGACACTGGCAGACTAGGTTGCAGCTCATGCCAAAGTCACAGATCAATTCACTTATGAATTAACATAGATTAATTTTTTTTTTTAAATGTAAGAGTTTATTCAGTGTTTAAACATCATGAAAATGAATGGGTTGTTACTTGCATTGTTTTCATTTCTCTGTCTTCCGCTTTAATCATAGAATCATAAGGTTGGAAGGGACCACATGAGGTCATTTAGTTCAACCCCCTGCTAAAAGAAGGACTACTCCCACTAAATCACCCCAGCTAGGGTTTTGTTTAACCAGGTCTTAAGTGTTTCCAAAGATGGAGATTCCACCACATTCCTAAGTAACCCATTCCAATGCTTCACCATCCTCCTAGAGAGAAAGCTTTACCTAATATCCAACCTTGACCTTCCTCAGCAACAAAATGAAACCATTGCTCTTTGTTCTGTCCTCTGTCACTACTGAGAACAGTCTAGCTCCCTCCTCTTCAAATCACCTCTTCAAGTAGTTGAAGGTTGCTATCAAATCCCCCCTCAGTCTTCCCTTCTGCAGACTAAATAAGCGCAGCTGCTTCAGGCACTTCTTGTAAGTCATGTGCCCCCACCCTCTAATCATTTTTGTTGCCCTCTGCTGGACTCTTCCTAATTTGTCAACATCCTTTCTGTAGCATGGAGCCCAAAACTGGACATAATATTCTTGAGATGGCCTCACCATAGCCAAATAGAGGAAAATAATTACATCCATCGATCTGCTGGCAACTCTCCTACTGATGTAGCCCAATATGTCATTGGCCTTTCTGGAAATAAGAGCAAATTGTTGACTAATATCTAGCTTCCCATCTGCCATAACCCCCAGGTCCTTTTTTACAGTGCTGCTACTTAGCTGATTAGTCCCCAGCCTGTACCAGTACATGGGATTCTTCCATCCTAAGTGCAGGACTTTGCACTTGTCCTTGTTGAACCTCATGAGATTTCATTTGGCCCAATACTCCAATTTGTCTAGGTCTCCCTGAATCCTGTCCCTGCCATCCAGCGTGTCCACCATTCCCCCCCAGTTTGGTGTCATCCATGAATTTACTGAGCATGCAGTTTATCCCATCATCCAGATCATTAATGAATAAGTTGAACAAACCCTGGAGCACTCCACTTGTTACTGGTAGCCAGCTAGACATTGACTCACTGTTCCCTACCCACTAAGCCTGATGATCTAGCCAGCTTTCTCTCTACCTTGCGGTCCATTCATCCAAACTATACATCCTTAACCTGTTGACAAGAATGCTGTGGGAAACCAAATCAAAACCTTTGCTAAAGTCAAGGTATATCACACTGAATGCTATTCCTGCATCTACATATCCAGTCATCTCATCATAGAAGGCAATCAGGTTGGTGAGGCACAATTTGCCCTTGCTGAATCCATGCTGACTATTCCTGATCACCCTATTTTCCTCAAAGTATTTCAGAATGGATTCTTTGCGGACCCGTTCCCTGATTTTTCCAGGGATTGGGGTGAGGCTGATTGGGGTCTGTAGTTCCCTGGACCTTCCTTTTTCCCTTTCTTGAAGATAGGCACTGTATTTGCCTTTTTCCAATAATCTGAGACCTCCCCTGTTCACCACAAGTTTTCAAAGATAATGGCTAGCAGTTCTGTAATCACATTGGCTAACTCCCTCAGCATCCTCGGATTCAGTTCAGCTAGATCCATTGACTTGTGCACATCCAACTCTCTAAGTAGTCCATAATCTTACCTTCCATCACTGACAGCTGCTTTCCTTCTCTCCATTCTGTGTTACCCAGTGTAGTAGCCTGGGTGCAGACCCTGTCTGTGAAGACTGAGGTAAAAAAAGTATTGAGTATTTCAGCCTTTTCCGAACCATCTGTCATGAGGATACCTGCCCCATTCAGTAAGGGACCTACACCATCCCTGATCCTCTTCTTGTTACTGACATACTTGTAGAACCCCTTCCTATTATCCTTCACATCCCTTGTTAGCTGCAACTCCAATTGCCCTTTGGATTTTCTGATTTTATCTCTACAGTCCCAAGTAATATCTTTATATGCCTCCCTTGTCATCTATCCAAGCTTCCATTTCTTGTAAGCTTCCCTTTTGTGTTCCAGATCACCATAGAGTTCTCTGCTAAATCACACTGTGCACCTTCCATATTTGCTGTTCTTTTGGCACATTGGAATGGTATCTTCCCGTGCCCTGTGTAGGGTTTCTTTAAAATACAGCCACCTCTCTTGGACAACTTTCCCCTTCAGATTAGCCTCCCAAGGGATCCTGCCCATCAGTTTTCCAAGGAAGCCAAAGTTTACTTCTCTGAAGTCCAGGGTCTGTGTTCTGCTTCTTTCCTTCTTTGTTTCATCAGGATCCTGAACTCTACCATCTCACTGTTACTTCAGCCCAGGTTGCCATTCACTTCTACTTCCCCGATTAAATCTCCTCTATTTGTGAGCAGCAGATCTAAAGGTGCAAGGCCCCTAATTGGTTCCTCCAGCATTTGTACTACAAAGTTGTCCTAAGTGCTCTCCAATAACTTCCTGTGCACTGCTGTATTGCCCTCCCAGCAGATATCAGGATAATATAAGTCCCTCATGAAAACCAGAGCCCGTGATCTGGAAACTTTTGCTGGTTGTCCATAGAATGCCTCACCTACCTCCTGCTTCTGGTCTGGGGGTCTATATCAGACACCCACCATGACATCACCCTTGTTGCGCTCTCCTCTAAATTTAACCCAGAGACTTCCAGCAGGCTTCTCTCCATTTTCACAGCAGAGCTCTTAGCAGTCATAATACTTTTTTACATATAGTGCTACTCCTCCCCCTCTTCTTTGCATGTTCTTCCTCAGTGATTTATACCTATCCATGGCAGTGTTCCAGTCATGCCAGATTTCCCACCACATATCTGTTATTCCAGTTGTATCATAGTTGCTTGTCTGTGTCAGCACTACCAATTCTTCCTGCTTGTTTTTCAGGCTTCTTGCATTTATTTAAAGGCACCTAAGATACTGGGAGAATTGCCCTACTTTCCCCTGCCCATTGTCTCACCTGTTGCATTTTCCCCCATCTCCACTTAACTTAGGTATTAGTGCTTCATAAGGACACCTAAGACACTGATTTGATTCCCCGCCCCACCAGGTCTGACTAGGATCTCTTTTATCCCTGCTGTTACAGCCCTGGCCCCCGCCCCCCTCCCCAAGTTCCATCCCTCGCCCAGGTCTCCCTCATTGTGACTTACCTGTGGGTTTTGGTCACCTTCCACTTTCAAACATTGTTGAAAGCCTTCCTCAGTAGGTTAGCCAGTTTTTCCTTTCCTTGGTAGGTGGAGACCATCTCTTCCTAGCAGTCCTTCTTGATGGAACAGCACCCCAGGATCGAGGAAGCCAAAGGCCTCCTGGTAACACCATTTTTGCAGCCAGGCAGTCACCTCCGGGATGCATGTGTCTCTGCTCCGCCCCTTCCCTTGACCAGAAAGATTGACGAAACACTACCTGCACACCAGACTCCACCCATGCTCCCAAAGCTGTGTAGTCCTTTTGATCTGCCAAGGGTGCCCACATGGATGAGTAGCATGAGGTCCTACTCAGAGGGCCAGATGTTTCTCAGCAATCCCTCTGTAACATCTCAAATATGGCCCCCGGTGGGCAGCCTATTTTCCAGGATGCCATGTCAGGGTGACAGATGGGTGCCTCCGTCCCTCTCAGAAGACAGTCCCCAACCACCACTACCTTATGTTTCCTCCTAGGTTTGGTGGCTGTGATCCTCCCAGCCTTGGGTGTGCATGGCTTCTCCTCTTCCACTTCACCTTCTGTTGCTAGGGGTTCTTCATCACTATGATGGGTGGGACAGGAGCCGGGGTGGAGCCCTGTCTGCTGCCAGAAGCAATCAGCTGCCAGTGTCCTCCTTGTGACAGAGCCATCTGTTCCTTCCCCAGTGGTGAGACAGCAGCGGTCCTCCCTAGTTGGGTAGATTCCTCAGCCTTCCATGTCTCTTCATGAATGCTCTCGAGGAATTCCTCATGGGCATAGATGCTTCTGAGCCTAGCCCCATCCTCCTGGAGCTCTCCCACCTACTTCCTGAGAGATTCTACTATAAGTCACCTTTCACACTGGATGATCCCCCCCAGCCTGTCTGTCTATGAGTGGAAAATGCAGGCCTAATCTCTGCAAATCCACACCAGTATCTGAGTAGAGATATTCACAGTCAGATTGCCTATCTGGGTACAGGTGCTGGTGGAGGAGACAGAAGCAGTGTTGGCAGAAGCGATGTGGCTCTTTTTTTACCATAGTAGTCTCAAACCCCCCCCCCCCCTTCACATCACACAAACTCCTTCTCAGAACCTCCCTCTCAAATTCCCCTGTTTGCAGTCCCCTGTTCACGAGCTTCCCCTGGTATGCAGTGTAATAGCAAACCTTCATTGGTCAGAAAATAAGCATGAAAGGTAGTCCTCCAGCATTTCAGCATGTATACAAAACATGTAATTTATGCATTATAGTGGCCAGAAGGAAAGATATAGGAGGCAGAGCAGAGGACTAGATCTTTTACTTCTCCACACATCTACCAGGATACATGCAGATCCCAAGGGATCAGAAAGGTGCCAGGAACCAAAACACAAGCATGTATAGAGAAAATCAAAAAAGCTAGCCACAAAATGAGTTATATCTAGCAGGGGGCATAGAAGGCAATAAGAAATTTCATGAACAAATAAATATGTAAGGAGTAAGAGAAAGATAAAAGAAAGTGTAGGTGCACTCTGTAATGGAGAAGGAGAGGTAATGATTAAAGACATCAAGAAGGCTGAAATGCTTAATGACTCTTTTGCTTCAATCTTCTCTAGAAAGGTTAATTGTGCACTGATACTCAACATACTTATTAACAACAAGGGAGAGGGAATACAAGTCATAATAAGGAAAGAACAGATTAGAGAACATTTAGCTAAATTGGATGTATTTAAGTCGCCATGGTCTGATGAAATGCATTCTAGGGTACCTGAGAAACTAAGTGAGCAGTCTTGGAACCCTTAATCATTTGCCTTAGAGAATTCCTGGAGAATGGGTGAGGACCCACATAATTGGGGAAGTACAAACATAGCCCCACCTTTAAAAAAAGCAAAGAAAGAGGACCTGGTTAATTATAGGCTTGTTGAGGCTGTGATTCTGATATCTGTATAAAGACTGGAAGAAATTATTGAACAATAAATTTATCAGCATCTCTAGGACAGGAGGGTTACAAATAATGGCCTACATGGATATGTCAAGAATAAATTGTGCCAAACCAACTCAGCCTCTTTCTTTGACATGGCCTTGTGCATAAGTAGAAATAGGAGAAGTAGAAGACATGATAGGATTTTAAAACTTTTCACACAGTTTCACAGGACATTCTCATACGAATACTAGAGATGTGTGATCTTTAAATTACTATAATCTGAATGCACAACTTACTGAAAAAATACATTCAAAGAGTGGCTTTAGGTGGTTTGTTGTCAGACTGGGAACGTTTATCAAATGATATCTCACATGGCTACATCCTCTGTCCAGTATTATTCAATATTTTCATTAGTGAGTTGGATAATGGAATGGAAAGTGTGCTTATAAATTTTGTGGATGACAATGAGTGAGGAAGGGTTGCAAGCGCATTGGAGGTCACTATTTGAATTCAGAATGACTTTGGAAAAACTGGAGAATTGGTTTGAAACCAATGAAGACAAGTGCAAAGTATTTCACTTAGGAAGGAAAAAAATCAAAATCAGAACTGCAAAATGGGCAATAACTGATTAGAAAGTAATATAGTAGAAAACAATGTGTGGGGTTATATTAGTTCAAAAATTGAATGTGAGCCAACAGTGTGATGCTATTTTAAGAAAGGCTAATAATCATTCTGGGGTGTATTAACTGGAATGTCATATGTAAGAAATATGAGGTAATTGTTGCACTCTACTTGGAGCCTCAGATGGAGTAGTATGTCCAATTCAGGGGACTATATTTAGAGAGAGAGAAAGAGAGTGAACAAACTGGTATGGGTCCAGAAGAGATCAATAAAAAAGTTTAGCAAAGCTGATCTATGAAGAAAGGTTTTAAACCCCCAAAGATGTTAAGGCTTAGGTAAATAAAAGTGTAGGGGGACCTGATAAGAGTCTTCAAATCTATTAAAGGCTGTTATAAAGAAGATAGTGACCAGTTGTTCTCATACTGGAGGTAGGACAAGAAATAATCAACTATATCTGCATCAAGTTGAGATATCAGGCAAAACCTTGCACCCAGTATCAGGTGATAAAACTGAAGATGGATTGCATTTAAAATACAACACACTGTAACATTTCAAGCAAAAATATCCACCATGGGGCACACAATATACACTTCTTGGTGATCAGACATATTTTCAAATCAGGGGCTAAAGCCAACCAATCCACATGAATTTTAAACTCAGGAGCTCTCTGCCATTTGTACAACATGTCAAAGAAATACAATGCCCATGAAGAAGAAAAGGCCAAAATTTTCTAATCACAGGGATAAGTAAACCAGCTGTAATATTGGCAAAGGGTCAGCAGGAGTCTAGAAATAATTGTCATGACTTTATTTTTGAGATGATTAGAAGAGGGGGCTGAGATGTAAAAAAGTAATACTCAGACAGAGAGAGAGGAGAGAGTAATCACCTCAATGTCACTTTTAATTAGGAATCAAACATTGAACCAAATGAAAAATGATAGCAACATGTTTGCAATGTTATAACTTTGTTGATCACAGCATAGTAGAGGGACAAGGGGGATGAGGTAATATGTTTTATTGGATCTACTTCTGCTCCAGACCTGAAGGTCTCTATGTAGCTCAAACATATCTCTCTTTCACCAACAGAAGTCGATCCAATAAAAAGTATTACCTCAGCCAGTTTATTCTAGGAATCTGGTATTGTCAAGTCATTAAGTATATATACTTCAGTCTCCTGCACTAAACATTTTGCCCATTGCTGAACTTCATTTCCCTCTTCCTTTTTCTAGCATGAGTGCCCCTGGCCAGGAAAAAGACCTGGGGATCAAGCACCAGGACTCAGGGCTCGGACACTTTAAGCACACCACCACCATGGTGGAGTCAGCGATCTGGCACCAGGACTCAGGACTCGAGCCCTGTAAGTCTCATGCCAGCAATACCCCTGCTTTCTAGTAGTCTTTCCAATTGCACAGTAGTTTTTGCTTAGAGTGCTATACAGGCATGCACCATGATTATTAGCAAGAATAACTCCAAGGATCTTCAGACCCCAGATGTGATCCTGTACCATGGAAGTCATTGCCAAATCACCCTGTGGTCTGACTAAAAATACCCAGTGATGCAGTAAAGTGTTAAAACTCTAGCCTCTATCACATACGCCAAAATAATTCTTCTGAGTTGTTCCAGATAGGATAGTAACAGACATGCTATAAAAACACAAATTAATTTGACATATTTGGCTTTAGTGACTGCCAGAGAGTAGTTATCAATGGTTCACAGTGATGCTGAAAGGGCATAACAAGTGGGATACTGCAGGTATTAGTTCTGGGTCTTGTTCTATTCATTATTTTCATCAGTGGTTTAGAGCACTGGTTTTCAAACTTTTTGTCTTGAGACCCAGTTGAAAAAAATAATTGATGCCCATGACCTAACAATTACAGCTTTGAGGAATGCATTCCAGTCTTTTGGTGGAGTCCAGGGGTTGTCATAACCTAGTATATGAGGGTCTGTAACCCTGCACTAGGTCCTGACTCTCGGTTTGACAACCATTGGTTTAGAGGATGACTTAGGGAGTACAGTTATAAAGTTTGCAGGTGATACCAAGCTGTGAGGGGTTCCAAGTGCTTTGGAGCACAGGATCACAATTCAAAAGTATTTGGACAAACTGGTGAAATGGTCTGATATACATAGGATGAAATTCAATAAGGACAAATGTAGAGTACTCCATATACAAAATGTGTAATGACTGCCTAGAAAGGAATATTTCAGAAAGGGATTTGGGTGTCATAGTGAACATCAAACTAAATATAAGTCAACAGTGTAACACTGTTGCAGTAAAAGTAAACACCATTCTGGGATATATTAACACAAATATTGTAAGTAAGAGACAAGCAGTAAGTCTTCTGCTCTACTCCATACTGATTAGGCATCAGCTGAAGTATATTGTTTGGTTATGGGCACTTCATTTCAGGAAAGATGTGGACAAATTGGAGAGAAGCCAGAGAAGATCAACAGAAATCTGGAAAATGTGACTTACGAGGGAAGACTGAAAGAGGTAGGTTTGTTTTGTTTGGAAAAAAGGAGACAGAGGGGACATGTTTTGCAAGGAGAAGGGAGAAAAAAAATATTCTTCTTTACCACCAATGATAGGACAAGAAGCAATGTGCTTATATTGCAGGAAGGGAGGTTTAAGTTGGACATTAGAAAAATTTCCTAACTGTCAGAGTGATAAGTTGGAATAAAGACGACAAAAGTCCTGTGGCACCTTATAGACCAGGGGTGGCCAAATTTATGGAACTCAAGAGCCAGACAAGCTGATTATTAAACCTTTGAGAGCCTCACTGAAGCATATAGCCATATACTTTTACCTACTCCAAAATTACTAAGTTTAAAATTCATTGCACACTTTAATTTTATCATAAAAAGAGGGCAAATATTGATTCTACTAAAGTCAGACTCTAGTAATTACTTAAGGTTACCATGAAAAACAGTAAAATCTTAGCTGTTGCTCGATGTAGAAGACTGCAGGAGAGTGGTGAGTTTTTTAAATTTCTGACCATGCCGCACTTCTCCCTGTCATCCCTGACCATGCCACTGCTTCTCCCCAACATCCTGACCCTCTCCTGAATTCCTAGGCTGGGGCTGCTTTGCTAAATTGATTTGCTGGTGTTCTTCCGGGAGCCACACTTTTTCATTCAACAGCTGCATTTGGCTTCCGAGCTGCAGTTTGGCCACACCTGTTATAAACTAACAGATTTCTTTGGGCACAAGCTTTAGTGGGGTCCAAGCCACCTCATCAGACGTAATTTTGCTGTACACAGATTAACATGGCTAATTTCTACACTGGAATAAGTTGCCTAGGAAGGTGGTGGAATCTCCATTACTGTAAATTTTTAAGAGCAGGTTAGACAAATATCAGTCAGGGCTAATTTAAGATGGTATTTGGTCCTGGCATAAGAGCAGGGGACTGGACTCGATGACCTCTCATGATCCCTTCCAGTTTCTGTATTTCTATGATTAAATAGAAGGCTTTTATCTTCACAGTTACGTGAATGCAGGGGTCTGTACAGTGGACAGAGCTATGACAGGGCTCACCACACATAAGTGCATACAGGAATTCAGAGTTGTTGGGCAGGTTAAGTCATGGAAAATGAATAGTATTTCTGTATCTCTGCTTAAGTGACTCTTTTCACCATTTCCCTAGAATCATTTGTCATCCTAGCTTCATTTCTGTGAATATATTTATTATTCTCAAATACTCACTAAACAGATCACACTAACAAACATGAGCCTGTGAACTAGTCATGATCCACTCACTTTACCTACTAACTTATTTACTATTCAGCATTTTGTGGCTGGTCCATGGGTGGATTTGTTTGTTGTTTGTTTGTTTGTTTTGTTTTCAAACAGGAGAACAGTAAATTGCAAAAACTGATACATCACGAATATCCTTTCTGGCAAGTCAATAAGGTTGTTCACCTGCATAATGACTGTTCCCCAAAAGTAAATAAAAATCAATCTATGTGTAGGCTTGCAACCAGAAAAAGAGTAAGGTGTACAAATGCACCCAGAAGAAATTATCCTAATTTTAAATCAATATTTAGGCACATTGTTTGTACCTACCAGTTCTGCTATCAGTTATTTCTTGATCTTTCAGCTGAACACAGGAAGTATTAAGTAACGCAGGATAGATAAATTCTTATTTTAGGAGCTGACTAAGGTAAACAAAATACAAAACTCTTTCCTTATCTACATTAACTGACAGTCCATTTCAACACTGTTACCTAAGATCCAGTCTATTAAACAGTAAGTCTCCACACATTTCTAGTTTTATCTGTCCATCGGGGGCTAAATCTTCACTAATCCTCGAGATAGAATTGGAAATGGAATTGAAAGGGTGCTCCTCCTGGGAAATTCTATTTATTGGTTTACAAGCTGGATCTCACTAAAGACCTGTAGCTACTAAGTAGAACTGATTATTTTTCAAACATATAAGATAGGAGAGACACTATCTTTGTTCTTCCACCATACTAGCCCGCAGTATTGGGGGAACGTTTTTCCTCCATATCTTTAAAAATAAAAATAAAATGATATGCTCTTTCATAATCCAGCATTTTAGATCTTTATGTATGCCCTACAAGAAATGATATTTGTAACATTACAATACATGCTTATTTCCTTTGTTTAGTTCTCAGTAGTTAGGAACAGTTCCCAGGCCCTCTCCATAGTTGCAACCAGGAAAAATAAAATTATTACTGGCAAATACATATAGTGCTTAACTTACATTTTGTGCTAGCACATCATTTCAAAGGACTTCTAAAGATTTGCACATCTTAGGGCTTTTTTTAATAAAGATTTTCTTGAGGAAAAGTCTTGTATTCAAACTCTCCCAAGCTTTTGGAAGTTTGGATCTGAATTTTACAACAGAGTTCATCTCTGCTAAGAATGAACAAACATAGCTGAAATAAAGTGAAAAAGCTCGCTATATGGGGATTTATGTTTTGTTAAAACAAACAAGGAGTCCTGTGGCACTTTTAAAGACTAACAAATTCATTTATCATATGGGCTTTTGTGGGAGAAAATCCCACTTCGTCAGATGCTTTGAAGATGGAAGTGGGATTTTTCCCATGAAAGCTCATGTGATAGATAAATTTGTTGCTCTTTAAAAGTGCCAGAGGATTCCTTGCTTATTTTGCTGAACTAGACTAACACAGCTATCCCTTTGGAACTGATGTTTTATATTAACTGAGTATCTGGCTAAGGGATTTATTAGAAATCATACCTGTTATTGAAGCGGCAGCATTATGGTGTGAACAGCTTGGCTGGAAAGCACCAACATACAGCTAACAAAGGAAAATTGAATGGAAACCATTCACAATTAAGTGGTAACAATCTACTGTAATGGCCCTGCTAGAAAAACAAGGAGTTGCGTGGCACTTTAAGACTAACAGATTTAAGCCATTAACCTTGCTGTGTTTAACAGATGACCTAGGCAAGGAGGGCAAAACATTTCATTGATCAGAACTGTGTTTTGCACCCAAGTGATTCATAAAAAAATAAACATGGGTGGACAAATTATATGCTGTATTAAGTGTGCTCTCATTATGTAACCTGGATATTAAGTGAAACAAACACACAAGGAGTCCAGTGGCACTTAAAGACTAACAAATATATTTAATCCTTTAGCTTTCATGGGAGAAAAAAATCCCACAAAAGCTCATGCAAAAAATAGATTTGTTATCTTTAAGTACCACAGGACTCCTTGTTTGTTGTTTTACTGAACTAGATTAAAATGGCTGCCCCTTTGGGTCTCTGCACACCCACAAGACTCAGTTCCTATGAATGTCAAGACTGACCAGGACTAGACTAAAGTGTTTGATGAAGTTCATTTAAAGTTTCCAAACACTTGAATGTTTTCTTGGCCCATTGCTAATTTGCTATATTTAATGCCATCTCTTGTTGGGTAAGAAAAGAAGGAATGAAAAGTAGGGGAAAGATTTCCTTTGCTAACACTAGATTTAAAGATTCCTCTGTAATCCGATGCATTTTATTTATTTTGGAAACCTATGTAACCCTTCTGCCAAGGCAGACTGGCAGGACAAGGGCCGGGTTCTATATCTAGGGGTTTCCCAATGACACAACACCAACTTTCTTGAGTCGCCACCCAGATTTCTGGGAATCCTGCACTGTTCCCTGGGAACCCCAAAGGGGTAAGGCTTCCCCACTCGCAAGCATAAGTCTGAGTGTAGTAAATGGAACTTTTAATAGCAGTAAAACAAAAATGCAAAAGGCCAAATAACAGAGATCAGTACTAATCTGGGAAAATTAGTATGGAGTGAAATTCCCAATAACCCACACCGCATAAGAGAACATACAAACTTAATGGCAAAACTGACACCCTGGTCTGGAGAATCAGTGCTAACTAGGCTCCCAAACAACCCTAGGGTACATAGGGAATGTCTTTCATGCCAGCTATCCACTGACACCATTTACTGGTCACTCACTCCATCATCTAGGACTGTTTCTCAGCTCCGCCTGCTGTCCGCTGGTGCTGCCCTCTGGTCACTCATGTTGCCCAGCTCACCACTGGCCTCTCCCACTGTCCGCGGGCTCCACCCGCTGTCTCCTGGCACCACCCTCTGGTCCCTTGTGTTGCCCAACTCGCTGCTTGCCACTCTCACCATCTGCTGGCTCCGCCCGCTGTATGCCAGCGCCGCCCTCCAGTCCCTTGCTAATATAGGACCCATGCAGATTAGTTGCCCCCACCTTCAGAAGCTGTTAAGCACAGCTTCTAAGTCTGCCTTACACCTATAGAAATACACAGTTTTGAAACTAACTAAGAAATTATTAGGACCCAGTCACAGCTGACATAGTAGAAGCCATTAAAATCCAATCCTAGCACATTTAAAAGAAAGGCTAGAATTAGTAAACTGATGTGAAGTTATAAATAAATTCTCCAGACTTTTCACAGACTCTGTGAAAAATATTTTTAAGAATATCTAACAATTGTTGGCTAATCAGGAGAAATAACAATCGTTACTACAGAGTTTTCTAAATGCCACTAATAAAAATATTAGCATATCATGAGGGGTGGTTGACAATAACGTTGACTGCATGGCAGCAGTCAAGAGGATTCTAAGGAGGAGGGATTTTAGAAATGTGGGGAAAGCCTTGTGTGACTCAACAAGCAATTACCATTCCCACTGTGAGTCTCCTTTTGTGTAAATGTGTGTTATGGTGTCAGCTGAGCAACTTGTTTTTCACATGAGGTGTGGTCCCTTCCATGGGAGGTCAGTGCTGCTTATCAGTTGCACAACAGTCTCAGGGGCAGATATTATTGCCCCATCTCTCCTGCTCCTTGAGGAGACTATCACTGTAGCTGTTCTACTGGAGAAATCCTTGAGTGCCAGAAATGTTTTAGTGGCCAGCTCTAGAGTAATGGTGCAAAAGGGCTCATCCCTAACTACTGCCATACCCACTGAAGACGGACCACATTTCAGCCTGTTATAGTTGTTTCCTTGCCTTCATCAGGTGGACAGTGGGAGATAATATCTAAAAAAAACTTACAGTCTTTACAATATGAGTGCCACCACTCTGACTTTAACATTTTCATCCTAGATAGTTATGTTTCTTTTGTTCCTTCTTTGAATTTGTGAGCAGCATGTTCACAGCAAACAGGATTGAGTTCCAAGGTTAATAGCTGACATCGACCTTCAAATCCCAAACTAAAGCAATTCTTTTCACTATAGGGATATTCAGTTAGCTTCTTGATTTCATTATTATTATTATTGTCTTGGTTATTCTCTCAACTTGTGGAGCAAAGCCAAAGCTGCAGTGTGCTGTAAGTACCAAGCTTAAGTACTACAGAACTTCTCTATTACTACCTTTTGATACTGAATACAGTGTTTTAGTTTCCTGGATTTTCACTGGCAGAAACTCTTGCATTTTTGTTACCAAACATAAGTTAATGAGTAATGGCATAGCAGTGCTATGGCAAAGGTGAGACACCCCAAATTCTTCAGAAGAATAGGGCTGCTTCATCACCAGGGCTATTCATAATCAAGTAATGATATGGCTTTCAAAGAAATTATATGAAAATTAAAAGTGCTACTCAACAGTAGCAAAGTCTGACCCAAAGTGCTTAAACTTAGTCATAGAGGAAAACCACTCATTAAGCGATACAATCTAAGAATCATCAAGAAAACTTTCAGTGAATTGCTGAGCTGAAAGGGATCTTAAAAGCATGTATGTGAAAACAGTATGTCTAAAAGTCATGAGACGTCCTTTAAAGAGTGCTTCAGCAAGAAGGACTTTAGCAGTCCAAACAATCAGGGCACCACCTCCATGGGGTTTTTTCGGTATTTCCCTAAACTGGAACCATACAACAGAGCTATGGTTGCTAATCTTACTTTGCCTATTCCTACATTATAGGTACCATTAAGTTATAATTTGTTCAGGGGGTGGCATAGAGTAATAATAAACTCACAGCAAATGATTCTAGGGTTTTTTCTTTTTCCTGTTTCCTGCTGGCTTTTCCATTGCTTTTTTAAAAAATGAACTTTCCCTGTTGATCTGAAAATTATAAAATCTCATAATTGTACAAGGGTTCAGTGTCATTCTTAGACTGCAAACATACCTCTAATTTATTTATTTTTGTGCTATAGTATTTCACACTATGCAAAAATTTTCATACAAAAAGTTAAACAGCTTCATTTATAGTTTTTGTTTCTTGACAACCAAGAGGGAAAGAAAAAAACTTTTTTTTTTTTTTTTTTACCGCTCCAGTATTGGCACTCCCCCTTTCCCCAGCATTCACAAAAAAAAAAGCTTCCTCCAGCATTTCAGAAAATATGAAATTTACTAAAAGTGTCTTTGGTCTTAGTCTCTTAAACAGCAATCTTCCAGGTGTTTCAGTGGCTCAGGATTGCTACAGTAAGATACACAAAAGAATGTTAAACTAGGCAAAAATAAAATTAGAAAGAAAACTGAAGCAGAAAAAGAAATTATGGAGTACATAAAATTGTGTCAATATATATTTTTTTTTTAACTTTGTGGTTAAAATCACCCTTTTCACTAAAGAAAACTGCATTTTGAAAAATATCACTAGGAGAATTATCAAAATGTTGCTGATTCATCCACTGATTGGCTGGCATTAATGGCATTTTGGTGTGTCTGGCTGTAACTCAATAACATTTAATAGTTCATGAGATCAGTTCCAGCATCTAAACCTGTATGGTAAGAAGCCTTATGATGATTTGAAAATAAAAAGAGGGGATTTGCGAATGTGTGGGGCATGTCTAGGTAGCAATTAAATGCCTGTGACTGGAGCTTGTCTGGTATCTTGGGTTCACAGATTTGTAAAATTATTTTATAGATGTCCAGACTCAGAGTAGAGCCCAAGCACTGTGACTCCACAATTCAGAATGGTGCCAGAGCCCAGGTTCCAACCCAATCCCGAACATCAGCCCTGCAGTTTTACAGCCCTGCAACCAAAGTACTTTTGCCAGATGCAAATCAGTGTTTAATTGCCCTGCCATATGCAAGCTCAATTGGTACTTCAAGCACCTCTGCAGCTGTCTACTGATCAAAACACTGGTTGATGGTTTCCAGTAATGCCTTCCAGCATAACAATACCCACATCTCATTTCTTCTCCTTCTCTCAATAGACTTGCGTGTTGAGACTCTGACTGATTTTCTCCCAGGCCAATAACGTGATAGGGGAAAGTGGGAATGGGGAAAAGAGGAAAAAGAGGAGCATGGAGTGCACACGGGCCCTGTTGTGGAGGGATAATGGGGGACCTTAGATGGAGGAAGGAAAAATAGGAGGCTTGCAGAACCCCTGGTGGAGGAAAATTGAGGGGCGTGTGAAGAGAGGGATGGGATACAGAGCCGCTAGCATGAAGCTGAAGTGGAAATGAGTGTTGCATATAGCAGTGGTTTTCAAACTTTTTTTCTTGGTACCCAGTTGGAAAAAATCATTTATGCCTGTGACTCAGCAATTACATCTTTGAGCAATGCACTCCAGTCTTTTGGCAGTGGCAACAGGGGGTGCCATGACCCAGTGCCTGAAGGTCTGTGACCCAGTACTGGGTCCTGACCCCAAGTTTGGCAGCAGTGGGTTACTCACCAGTAACTGTCCTTCTTTGAGATGGGCTGCTTGGATTCATTCCGAAATAGGTGCCTCTGTGCCAGAGTGCTGAATTGGTCAGAACTTTTTGCTCTAGCCTGTCAGAAGAGTGCAGGCAGCCACCGCCCCCCACGCCACCCCGCGGTTATATATGTGGCCACTGCCTGAGCCCTCCCCAGTTCCTAAGAGTCACCAACTCCAAAAGCGGAGATGAAGGGAGGGCTCTGAATGAATCCGAGCAGCCCATCTTGAAGAAGGAAGGTTACCGGTACATAACTCACCATTCTTCTTGAAGCACTGCTCGGGTACATTCAGAAATTGGTGACTACTAGCCATGCTGATGGATGGCAGGTGGAGTTGGCTCTTCCACCTTCAGCACAGCATAACTCCACCATGGATATTTGTCCAACAAGCAGGGTCCTGGAGGGGTCTAGGAGATTGACCCAAGGACTGTCGCCCTAGCAAGGATAAGCAGGGATTGCAGGACTTAATCCAGTGGAGAAACTAGGCCCAGTTTGTCCAAGCACCTATTGTGGCACTTAAGCAGGGGGGCCTGAAGTCACCTTACATAAATGAGATATGAATGATTCGTGGTTAAAGTCGAGGAATGCAACTCTAACCGCTTTGCCTAAAGGCATATTGGCAGAGGTGTGATAAAATCAGAAGATTAGAGTTCTGGAAGTAACACTTGTTAACTTACCTCCTATAAGGGAATTCAGGAGGCAGTAGGGTTGTTGGGCTGGTATTGGTGGATACTAACACTGCCATAACCGGTGGAGGGAAGGTAGACTGTGTTTCCCTCGGTCCGGCAATATGGGACACTTCCGTGCCATAATGCTGATAGTTATGGCAATCTGGGACATTTGACGTCCCGTAGAAGAAGTGTGCTACCAGCAGGTAGGGTAAGAACTAGGATGGCTACTTCATCCTAAGCTGAGGGAGGAAGGACAAATGGCCAGAGGTGGCAGCCAATGACCTCGGAGAGCACACTACAAATGAAGCACTGGGTCACCATGGGAAAAGGCAGGTGCCTGGCTACCGGATGGCCCCATACAGGGCAGGCAAGGAGAAGAACTTCCCATGAGCCTTATGAGTATATCCCAGGCCTACGAGAGCCTGTCGATGGCACTGTGGCAGTCCTGTTGAATAGGACTGCAAGTATCGATAACATTGTGTCGACACGAGGAAGTGGTATTATCGGCATTTCCCTTGTCTTTTCCTGTTTTTTTTTTTTTTTTGGTTGACAATTGGCTGACAGAGTATAGGCAGTGAGGAGCTGATAGCGATAAGTGACGCTCAGGGGAGGGCACATAAGTATGGTAGTCTCAAGTCTCGAGGCCATGGCCTACAGGACTAGGCTCACATTGGCCTACGTGACTTAACAGCACCGGGAAGAGTCCAACCAGTGTGGACCCTGTTTTAAGCTCGGTGACACACAGAGGCATGTGTTAGGATTGGGGCACCCGAAGGAAGGTCTCCTAGGGGCAAATGGGACGTACGGGGGAGAAAGAACAGCATCTACCAAGGGAGCAGAGAAAGTTTGCCACCCCAAAGGTGCACATCCCACAGCCTCCTTTAAGACACTTCTGGTTTATCTGAAGTGTCTTCTACGAATGTACTATTGCTATTAGAACTTATCCTGAGAGTGGGTTCCATTGGGGACAGCTAGCTGCCGAATTCCCAGTCGATGGTTGGGATGTCGGCTGGTGTAATAAGAGGTCTGTCAATGAGAAAGACCCCGAGTGGTCGATTAGGCCTGAGCATAATGCCCAGTCATGACTGCAGTGGCTAGAAAAACCTCGGAGTGTGATGAGCAGAGGGAGTTGCACCTGCAGGATATCTGAGCAGGGTTGTCCCAGAACTAGATTGGGGTGACCCCAGCATTATGACCATCCTAGGGAGGAAGCTATGAACGGGGCCCCTCTGGGTAGACTCTGAAAGAGGGTTGATGACCGAGGTCAGATTCGTACCCTGCCTGACTCAGGGTACCCAGCCCAGGTCTTGGACCCCTTATTCTGAGGGTAAAGGTCTCTTGGCTACTCAAGGGACTGTGCCAGTAGCATCGACCACAAGTTTGATGGGGAAAGGCAGAGGAACGAGTGTCTTCACCTCTGGGCGAGTGGTAAAGAGGTGGAAAAAAACAACAAGGAGTTGTGTGGCACTTTAAGACTAACAGATTTATTTTTTGCATGAGCTTTTGTGGGAGATCCCACTTCCTCAGATGCTTTGAAGATGGGTGAACTTACAGAAAGGAATGAAACTAAATGCAAGGGGGTGTAAAACATAGGATCAGGTCATGCAAGAAAATAAATCTGTTAGTCTTAAAGTGCCACACAACTCCTTGTTGTTTTTTTACTGGACTAGACTAACACGGCTATCCCTTTTGAAAGAGGTGGAAGAAAGCATTGGTATTATTAGGTCATCTCCACTGAAGACCATAGCCTGATAAAGGTGACACCCGTCCACTTTGTCAAAGGAAAGGAGATATCCGGCTTTGTGCGAGAAAGGTAGGCAGAAGGTGAGGCTGGGTCTAACTGGTGAGACCCCTCACCAAGTCATTCACCAGGCTGTGAATCAGCTGTTAGTAGCAAGCGGTAGGGTTTTACCTCCAGTATGGAGACTGCAAGCAACTTATCAAGGGCCTGGATCACTGGCCAGGCTCTGGCCTGCGAGTCCAGTACTTGACAGGCGGGAGCAATATGCCTGCTTTATGGGGTCAAAAGGGGTGTGGTATCCCCGGTTAGAGGCATATACCTTAGGACGCTGGTCAGGGAGGCATAAGAAAGGGAAGGGAAGGCTCCTTCTGCCCCTCGCCTTTCGGGGGGGGGGGGGAAGAGGCCCTGTATGAGAGGGAAACAAGCAACAACAAGGACTCTTCAACCATCCGATTGGAGAGTAGGATGGGGCGCCTTCTGGACGGGGAAGCCTGTGGAAGTGATGCTCCCTGGTGTGTGGATGGGTGCAATAAGCGGAAAGGCCTGTCTGGTTTGGAACGGGGATCGACAGGGGTAGCACGGTCTGATAATTGGAATGTGGATTGTGAAACTTTGAGTGTTCCGAAGGGTGAGGAGGTGCCGTCCAAGGGGGGGCATTATGTGGGGGGTGCAATAGCACCGTAGGAATAAAAACCATTCTCTAAAGGATGATTAGAGAGTCAAGCCCCTTTGGGGGGCATATTAGGGTCAGCAGCAGGAGTATGGGCAGGGGTATGACCTCTGAGTCATCTGCCCACACTTAAAGAGGGAGGTCTGCTCACAGGTTGTACCCTTTGGGGCCTGTGAGGCAGGAGGCTGCTAATTGGCTAGCTATTTGGCGGCAGGGAAATCGGACAGCCGCCCTTCATTCAGGCCTAAATTTCTAGAGACACTGCACTCCATGGCAAGGTTTGGGTGGTTGACAGTGAAGCTGTGATTATCAACAAAGCTGCTGAGTAACTGAACAGAATCTCTCCCTGGAATTGAACGGGAAGGGATCTTGCTGGGATGGTCCTCTAGGTGAGTTTCGAACTGAAGTTGTGGTGGTGGGGATTGAGTCCTCACCAGTAACTACTGAGGAAAGCTGGGGGACAGGTTGCCATGGGCCCTATGGGGCTGGAGGGCTTGGAAGAGGTCCCTTCGGGAGAAGGCCAACGTATTTTAGCTCCCCCTGGGGGTCGTGAGCAGTGCCCCAGGCAGCCCAGGTTTCTGGGGGAAAGAGGGCATCACCCCCGAAGGGGAGATCAAAGGCTACCTCTTGAGAGACTGGGGGCACTCTGGCCTCCTGTAGCCAGGCCTCACAGCATAGGGTTACCACAGAGGCCATAGTGTAGGCCACCATATCCACCGCATCCCATGATGACAAAAGGAGGTCCTGGGAGGCTATTTTACCCTCCTCCAAGAAGGCATCATACTCTTCCTTGGCCTCTGGTGGGAGTAAATGTCTAAATCTGTTTAATGCCTCCCACACATCCAACATGTAACTGCTGGTTAGGGCCTGGTTATTCGCAACACGCAACTGGAAGGCCGAGGAGGAGTATACCTTCCTACCCAGTAGCTCCAACTCCCTTGCGTCCCTTGATGTTGGGAGGGGATCATGGGAGGTCTGTCCTGGCCTTAGGGCCGCTTCCACAACCACGCAAGGTAGGACTGGGTGGTGGGCGAGTGAGGGGAACTCTGACCCCGGTACCTTGTACTTCAGACCCACCATATCTGAGACTGGGGAGATGGATCCCGGGTTTTGTCAGCAGGAGGAGGCCAGGTCCCAGACACGCAGGTGAAAAGGAACCGTGACCGGTTCTGCCAAGGAGAACACCGGGCCGAATAAAGCATCGGAAGGTACCTCGGAGTATCAGACCTCCATACCCATGTGGGCTGAGACACAGCACAGGAGATCAAAATGCATCAACAAGTCACCCATGTAGGAAAATGGTACCAGGTTTAAGGCTCTCTCTGGTGCCGGGGGTGGTATTGGCATGGTCACAGAGGGCTTGTGTGGTGACCATTCTTGCGGGTGGTACGAGAAGGGCGATGGCGCCGAGACTCGGTGCCAGGGCCGTTTAGAGCCCTCTGAAGCCCCATCCCACAGGCTGGAACAGGGGGAAGCATCTTGGGACCAACGAGGCAGTACCGGAGACAGCTTCAGGGGTGGCTTCATAGTACCGGGACCCAAGGGGGTGATAGGCTCTGTAGCTTCGGAGCCCAGGGAACGTTGGGGGGAAGAAGAGTGGTGCTGCTTGTGTTGGGCCTTGGCCTTCGACATGAAGGCCGGCTTGCCCTTCTAACCAGTGCTGGCGAGGGAGGTGTAGACAGCAGGAGCAGTGCCCTGGCAGCCTTCACTGCCTCTGGGGTCATTGGGATCGGCACCAACCCCTACCGGCCTTGGGGAGATTCCCGTGTCGAAGGCGCAGGGCTGTGTTGGCCCTGTGGTAGCAGGGTCAAGCCTGACTGGCCCCGGGGGGAGTCCAGCGTCAAAGACGCAGGACTATGATAGTGCCATGGTTTCGGGGTCAAGTGCAACCGGTTCCGGGAAGAGGCCCATCTTGGAGATGCCAGGCTGTATTGGTGGTGCAGTACCGAGGTCGATACCGAGCTTGTCCTGCGTCCCCTGTCAGCACGGTGCTAGGCGGGTTCCAGTGCCGAACTGGCACGTGGTGCCACAGGAGGTCCCGAAGCCTCAGGAGAGGCGTGCTGAGCCTGCTTGGAGGCCAGGGCACGGTGCCTTTGCCTCCTGTCCTTGATTGTCCTTGGCTTGAAGGACAACCAGATGGAGCATTCAGTGACCAAGTGCTTTTGCCCAGGCAATGGAGGCACTTCTCGTGGGGGTCATCCCGCAGGAAGGCCTTGCTGCATTTGGTGCAGAGTTTGAACCCCAGCATGGCAGATAGTGGAGTAACACGGTGTTCTGGCCTGAGAGGGGAGACTGTCTTTGGTGGAACTAAGTCCACAAACAGGTGCTCCCAGTCAGGTGAAAACCTCATAAATCGAACGAAGGACAGGCTGCTTGCAAAGCGCAAGGAGCTGGCAGTTCACAACTGATGTGAAGGTGGAAGAAATGAAACTGGGGAGGGGTCAGGCGGCGGCCACATATATAGCCACGGGGTGGCGTGGGGGGCAGGGCTGCCTTCGCTCTTCTGACAGTCTAGGGCAAAAGTTCTGACCAATCTGGCGCTCCGGCACGGAGACACCTATTTCTGAACGTACCCGAGCAGTGCTCAAAGAAGAACCGCTGGCATATAGAATCTCCTGTCATGAGTTTGAGAGTGAGAGGCACCGGTATAGAGAAAGAGAATGGATGCATATAAAACCTCTGATGGAAGGGAGATCAGTAGAATCCAGCATGGGGGAAGAGGAGAAGAAGAACTCCTGTTATGGAAGGAGGATAGGAAACCCTGGTATGAGTGAAGGAGTGGAAGCACACAAAACCCCTGCCAGGGGAAAATTGCTGGGGGATTTCAGAGAGTCCCTGCAATAGATAGGGATGAAAGGTGGCATAGAGGGAATTAGGGATTTAGAATGAAGAAATGTCATGCCCCTCTGTCCTGTGCAATGGGTTTGTTCTTCAGAAGTTTAAGAGTATGAAACCCTTACCTAGAGACTACCTCAAGTGAATAGAAGTTGTACAAAACAGCCAGAAGGAATATGTTCTTCCACATGCTTGTGAAGATCCCAATAGCACTAATGCAAGCTGCACTAGAACACTTTAAGTTCAGCATTTGCAAAAATCTAGAGGTTTCATAAAAACATTACAGGCTATTGATTAAGAGAGAAGCAGCTTTTTCAGAGTGGTATTCTCTTTTCAGGACAACATTGTGGTCTCATTTGAGTCAAAAGGAGTTTTGGTATTAACTTCAAGGAAATCAAAATTTGGCTCTTAATCTTTTGAGTGATCATGTGACTTACTACTTCTATGTTTTGACCAGTGAATTGTTGCATGCTATATAGGTTCCCTGGAAATATTTTGATTTAATGACATTTAGAAGCATGGTTAAAAAGTCTAAATAGAAAGTCAATTCGGTCACTTAAATAAATAAATAAATAAATAATTTTGAACTGTAACATGACACATGAGATGTACATTTTTAAATGTGAATTTAAACAACTTATTTTACATCTTTAGTCATATTTTCCATGTCTGCGTCATAAATTATTTGTATTTATTATGCAACAGATTACTCCTGCATCTATTCTACAATGTTGCACATGTCTAAATAAAAATGTCTTGGCACATTTGGAGGCTCTCCAATACCGTAGTTTAATAATAATAAAACTATCTTTAATTTATATAGATGTTTCTATACCAAAGGACCCCAAATTCCTTTACAAAGCATGGACACAGGAATGAATTCCTTACTCAAGCAAGTGGTCCCATTGACTAGCTGGCCCACAAGAGTAAGTGCTCAAGGAGAGATCAGATATAACATGCATAAAGGAATAGCTTGACTACAAAAATTAATCACTGGAGGATCAGAGGCTGGCAGCTTGTCAGACAAGAAAAAGTCTGCAATTCAAAAAAAAAAAAAAAGAGGAAGGGTTGGGATAAATCTCTTCCATCAGGAAGGGGTCGCTTGGTTTTGGGGGCTAAAAAAAAGTCTGTTTGTATTAGTGTAATTCAAAAGAAGTCAATGGAGTAGCAAAAATTTACATCAGTAGAGGTTCTTGGTGCTTATGCCAGTTATGAAAAAAAGAAGGCAAAAACAGGACACTGATCTTTAAGGTCTTATAATCTGTACAAAACTACAGTACTTCAGAATTCTGAAAGGTTAAGTTAACAAAGCTGCGATTTGAACTTGTGCCCATAAAGCAGTTATGCATCTCCATCCTGATCCTTTGGCCTCTAGAGCTATCTCTTACATCAGGTTTCCAAGTTCCAAAGGTGTAGCTATGTTAGTCTAGTTCAGTAAAACAAACAAGGAATGGACTTTGTCAGATACCTTGAAGAGGGGGGAACTTACAGAATGAAAATAAATTTGAGCTCTCCAGCTTCTCCTTGAAGCTTTGATCTGGTATTCATCTGTCTGAGCACTACAATTAGTAAAACATCAATGGAGTGATCAGGAAGATTGAAATGTTCACCCACTGGTTTTAGAATGTTGTGGTTTCTGATGTCAGATTTGTGCCCATTTATTTCCTCCCATTCTGTAAGTTCCCCCATCTTCAAGGCATCTGACATAATAGGGATTTTCTCCCACAAAAGTTCATGCAATAAATAAATTTGTTACTCTTTCAGTGCCAAAGGACTCCTTGTTTTGTTTTATATCCTACAGCAGTAAATACTGCAGTAGGGCTGGGCTTTGGATAAACATCCTACAAAAAACATTTATGGTATGATGAGTATGTGGTTTATGCAGTACAGAGGCATTAAACATTTAAGATCTTGATTCTGTTCTCACTTACACTATTGTAAATCAGCAGGTACTCCATTGAAATCAAGGGTGTTAAATAGCATGGCTTTTGTATTCCTCTCCTCTGGAGTGCATTCTCACACAGAGCCTCTAAATCTCCATTGCTCTGGAGTTTTGTAATTATTCTGTTCCACTGCAGGACAGAGCCCCTTAGCTAGGAAGGGTGGTGAATGGATTCTTTCAAAAGAACAGAAATGAGAAGGCTCATATATTTATCTCTCATGAGATTTCCAGCCTATTTTTACTGGCCCCTGAGATCTGCACAACACTTCAGAGAAGCAACTGAAATTCTGGAGACTTATTTCAACAAAACAACCTCTGAACCTTTTGAGGCTTGTTATTGCTTAATGCGTGATTTCATTTTCAGTTCAATTATCACTACTGCTGCCACACTGCAGTTTCCTTATATTTTATCACAGCCTCTGGGGAAGAAGATTCTCTCAATGATTTCTGAACTGGCTAATCCAGTTGAAGGAACAGAAGTGGAAAAATATTAGCATTCCTAGCATGAAAATAATATGTCAGTGTGGATAGCAATGAGGCTACATTTGAGACATTATAGATGTGTTGGGACAGATCATCAGCTGATTCCCATGAAGTTACACTGAATTACACCCACTGAGGCTCTGGGTATGGTTGCTATTTAAAGATGGGCTCATATCAGAACTTCAGAAGCAAATGCCTTTGAGCTTTAGGGAAATTCTCTCCATCTCCAAACTTTGTTTAATGTGTGAATCAAACTCTAGATATGTACCCCAACTCTGAAAAAGTCTGTATCTAGATCTTAGCTTGGAGACTAAGGTACTGCTATCTTCTGGTTTATTAATGCAGGGGCTTTTTTCTCCCTTTCAGCCAATTAATTCATAGAGCTTTATTAATATCAGCCCTTTGTAATGATTCACTTATTGAGCTGAAATAGAGTATGAAAAAAATAAGCCAAAAGATTACTCAGTAAGGACTGAATTCATTCCTCTTATCCATTGATTTGCATGAGTGCAGGGGAGGGGACTCTCAAAGACCTCTCATGGTTCCTTTCAGTTTCTATGATTTTATGATATGATTCTATGATCTGAAGCAATATAGAGCCATGGTTTGCAACTCACAGCTGAGAGAAATTTTGCCTGAAATGGAGCAATTCCTCAAGAAGCAGAGATACTTGAATTATACTCAGCTGTTATGTGTGAGGAACAAGCTTAGAGGAGACACTTTTGGCCCTCTCTGCATTCCCTTGTTTATCCGAGCAAAAGCAGAGCATCAAGTGACCTAGCAATAGTAGTAAAGTATCTATTTTCTTCTTGTTTTAAGGCAGAACTTTTTTTAGGAATCCTAAAAGTATGTAATGAGTAACTGAACACAAGCATCCTCCAACTTCCAGGTATTTTTCCTTTTAATTTCTGAATTCATCATTACTCTATGCATGGCTGAAGCTACTATATATTTTCACTGAATCCTGCTCAGAGAGCCACTGATAATGCTCTTATCCTGTGCCTGTGAGCCCACTATCTCTGCCTAATTAAATGGCTAAATCAGGTGAAACTTGTTCCTGAAAAATGGGAGCACTGCTATTTCCACAGATGATACTGTAGTTTTTGCTGGAGAAAACACTGTGTGTTCAGACTATTAAAACTATCTGCATAGAGAAGAAAATGGAGATGAAAATCTGCTTACTATTGCAGTGTTACACTCCTGAAATAACTGTCAGTAAGGCAGAATATCTTGCTGTGTCCTCTGATATTCATGTAAACTTCCACTTCTTTTGTTCATACACCTTTGTTATAATACAAAAACTTCAATGAACTTCAGGTATGAGGTCTCAGTAACTCCTTACTGATGATCACCATAAAACATACAAAGAGACTGGCAATCAAAGCTGGGCAGTGATTTGGAGAAGTGTCCCTTTCTTAAATTCAGCTTTCTTTAATTACTGTTGGAGTGGTGGTACTTTAAATCTCAGCTAGCTGGCTCAGCTCGGCATATAGGCTAGAGCCCAGGTGCTGCATTCTTTGCAGTGAGGATACATGCTAAATCAGTCAGGTTATAATAGTCCTGCCATATACACAGAAAGACAGACAAATTCTCACTCCACTACTTGACAAAGAAATGTGCTGGCTAAACTCAGTGTAGTATAAAGAAACATGGGATATGGTCCCAGAAGTCCTAGCAATATACATGAGTGAGTATAATGCCAGTGAAGATTTTGTAACTCAATCATGGCTTTGAATGTGGCTATTCAAACCCAGATATAGTGAATGTAGGTTCAGACATGTGTGTTGATCTTTTGGGTTAATTTTGCAGTGAAGACATATGATTCCCTGGGCTCTGTTCCCATTGCCTAGCCCAAAGGAATATTATCAGGCTTAATCAACAAATGTCTACAAAACATTTTAATCTTCTTGTAGAACCTAACAGGTAGTGTATAACTGAGAAAAATTGCTCTTTTGAATGTTTTTTTTTAAATCATTAATGTATTGTTGCTCTTTAATTAAGGCTTTAGAGGCTGATCTTGAATTCTTTACTCAGACAGCTCTCCCATTGAGATCATTGTAGCAGTGGGCCCACTTAGTCCAACACATCAGTCTTCACATTTGATTAGTACCGCATGAAATAGCGGACTTCACCTTTAAAGGCTTTTCCTTTCTTCCAATTCATAGTCACTGTGAAAATCGTTAAAATCTATTTGTTTCATACACTACTTATCTCTCACTGAATAGCCAATCATTTAAAGTATTCTGACAAATATATTAAGGACTTCATAACAGAGCACTATATAGAGGAAAGAGGAGGTATGTGAAACTTTGAGAATTTAGAACCCTATTTCAAAGGAAGCTTTTCCAGTACTTGTTTTCTTATTGTTTTCAATCATTCAGCCTTAGACATTCCATAGTCGGTTGTTGTTAACATAGGACCTACTTATTTCTTCTGCCTTTGCAGGCAGAGAGAATGAAAACCCAGAACTTTCCTGTTTGGGGCACCTGGAATGGAGGCATCCTGCCTCATTTGTTTCACCCCTTCCTGACACTCTCAGAAGATGTGGTCACCCAACCCTTGTCATTCTTGTTATCTAGAATTCCTTGAAAGCAAGTGCCTTCAGTCTGAAAAGGAGCCTAGTTGTTATATGTCACCCAGGAAACCTGGTAAGGAAATAATCCTAGATATAAGACAGGAGCTATTATTGATCCCCATTCTTCATGACTTCAGACAGACCAGATGCATGAGAACTGGTTCAGTTCTGTGAATGAGGAGTCATGAGTTATGTACATAATTGTTAAGCATTGTCTCTCTTAGTGGATGGTAAACTTTGAGTATGGTGTTTCTTTGTCTGTTTGAGGGAACTCTCTTCAGGAGAGCATTGAGTTGAACTACAAAAGGTTTGGGGAAAAATTGAATCAAAGCAACTCTATCATCAATTGTATTAACAGCTGCAAATTTCCAGAAGGGTAGCCATGTTAGTCAGTGTATAGTAAAAAAACAACAAAAGTCCTGTGGCACCTTAAAGACAAGCAGATTTCTTCAGTCATAAGGTTTCATAAGCTCCAACCCACTTTGTCAGCTGCATGAAGTGGAAACTACAGTTAAGAGATGTGTGTGTATATATATATACACATGGGAGGATGGAGGGGAGCAAATGTTAGCAAAGTCAATTCAGAGGGCAGATGGGGCCCATTTGCACCAGTTGATCAAACTGAGAGAATGTATGAACAGGGACAATCACTTTTTGTAATGCACTAACCAAGTTACTGAGTCACACCAATACCCAGGAGCTACCTACTACAGGACAGACCTGACAAAGAAAACAGCACAACACCACTGGCCATCACTTACAGCCTGTAGCTAAAATCTCTTCACATCAGCAAAGATCTACAACGTGTCCTAGAAGATAATCCTACACTCTCTCAAGCCTTGCGAGGCAAGCCTATCCTTGCTTACAGACAGCCCCCCAACCTGGAGCAAATACTCACCAGCAACTGAATGCCATACAATAGGAACACTAGTCCAGGACCCTATCTCTTCAACAAACCAGGTTGCCAACTCTGCTGGCACATTGACTCCGGTGATACCATCACAGGTCCCAGCCACACCATCAGGGGCTCATTCACCTGCACATCCACTAAGGTGGTATATGCTATCATGTGCCAGCAATGCCCCTCTGCCCTGTACATTGGCCAGTTTGGACTGACCTTGTGCAAAAGGATAAATGGACACAAATTAAACATCAAAAATGGCAACATCTATAAACCAGTAGGAGAACACTTCAATCTCCTTGGATGCTCAGTATCAGACTTGAAAGTTGCCATACTTCAACAAAAAAAACCATCAGAAACAGACTTCAGCATCAATCTGCAGAGCTGGAGCTGATTTGCAAGCTTGACACAGTCAGATTGGGTCTGAATAGGGACTTGGAATGGTTAACACATTACAAAAAGTGATTGTCCCTGTTCACACACACTCTCCCTTTAATCAACAGGTGCAAATGGGCCCCATCTGCTCTCTGAACTGACTTTGCTACACTTGCCCACCTTCATCCTGGCATGTTTATATATACCTCTCAACTGTAGTTTCCATATCATGCATCTGATGAAGTACGTTGGAGCCCCAAAAGTTTATGTCCAAAGAAATATGTTGGTCTTTAAGATGCCACAGGAGTCTCATTATTGTAACAGCTACAAAGAAAACAAAGTTAACTCAATTCAATCAGATAATCCTCTGATCACCCAGCAACAGTGGCACAAATTGAAGGCACTGTGATGGGGTGAATCCCCCCTCACTCAATATTTTTTCATCTGTTTAAAGTTCTATAGCATGGTTGGCCAAACTTATGGAACGCAAGAGCCACACAAGTTGATTATTAAACCTTTGAGAGCTGCACTGAGGCATATGGCCATATGCTTTTACCTACTAAATTGATTTGCTGACATTCTTCCGGGAGCCACAGTTTTTCATTAAAGAGCCACGTGGCTCTGGAGCCACAGTTTGGCCATCCCTGTTCTATAGGCTGTGGAGCTGGGAGATGATGACGTATGCACCCTAAAGCAGTGGTTCCACTCTAAATCAGTTCCTTTCCTAAAGTATGTTATCCCAGTCCTGTGGTTGCAGCACCTCTCAAATTTGACCCTCTATATGGATAGAGTCGAAGCCAGACCAAATTTCAGTGGTACAGTATTGTAACTTAGCATCCTGGCACATGGGTATTGTAACCAGGGAGTTTGTTCCTGTCTGTCAGAGCAGAAGGGAGTCCTGCCAGAACTTGATTTTGGTGGTATGAACTCATGCATTGTGTGGGTTAAATAAAAGGGAGATTCTGCAGCTGATTGAGACACAGAGATCCTGGGGGAGTGATTTCAATGTGGCCTCTGCTGTATGGGCTGGGAATGAAAATTTGCTCCTCAGGTAATAGCTGTATTGGTATTACTCCCATCAGATATAATACAGCTAGCTAACAAGTTAGTGTTAATCTGTGCTCAGCGTGGGTAATAAAGATGGTTGCCAATTGTTTCATGTTAATTTGATTGAGCTAGCTCAGCTGTTACATAATGTAGGCAGGGCTTCAGAAGTTTAATGGGACCCAAAACATATAGCAGTTGCAGAATGATATTCATGCCAGTCAATAGGTTCTAAGAGTGTTAGCCAGCATACAGATAAACAAGATGCATTGTAGCACATGCCATGTTCACAATGATAAAAGAATTCAGCTATTCAACTTGGTCAAAGCTTGCAGCTTTGAGGAAAGTTCATTGTAGCTCCATTTGTATCTGTAAAAACCACTTACCAACAAGCTTGTTCAAGTAGTTTCATAATGGAAAAACTGTCCAGATATCTTACATAACCAATTTCAGCTGTATATCTTTTAAGCAAGCACAAAATATTCTGTTTTCCCCCAAATAAATCCTCAAGTGGCTGACCTTTTGAAAAATTAGGCTTGCCTTTCCTTCTCTGCTTTGCCTTCAAGTGAATATCTTTCAGATGCAATGAAAGCTGATAATCTGAAATCAGAAGGAAGACATTTAAGAGCACTGAGAATAAATTCAATTTCCGGGCTGGCTTTAAGGGTCAAGATATTTCTCAGAAGACTCTTAAAACCCTGATCCCAGATAGTGATATTCAAAGAAAATCATCATGAAATAGAAAATGCCTGTGGATTTTCCTGGAAGATTAATCTCCTTCATTTGTGGACCAAAATGCAAGATATTAATAACCTGACTGCTCTGAGTCTGTGAAGGTACTGAAAATCACAAGACTGAATACGGATCTCCTTGTGCTCTTTAATTTGCTCAGGACACACTGTATTGGCTCCTTTGATTTACGAAATTACTTCTTTGAACAACTTAAACTTTTCACAACAAATTTCATCACCTCCTCACAGGCTAGTAAGCCTGTGGATGCTGTATAAGCATTCAAGGATCTTTTGTTGGGTCATTATCTTGTCAGTCATTACAACCCTATGAAGGAAAAAATGGAGTAATTTATGTTTCACAGTGACAGGTGGATCTTATTGATAAAGGTAATTGGAAATTTTTCAACAAAAATTTTTCAACAAAAAAATCCCCAAGTTTATACACAGCCAGAATTTTTTCATGGGAAAATTTCAATTTTCTACATAACTTTTTCAGCAAAACAGTTAGTTTAGGATTAGTGCATAATGCAACACAGCTAGAGACTCCAGATTCACGCCTGCCTTCAGAAAGCTGGGAAAAAGGGGGTGCAGCCTGAGACACCTAAATTGTGCCATTTTGTGTAGATACAAGTTGGAGCTGATTATTGATGATTGCCCCATAATGTAACAAACCGAAATAATAATCAGACACAGACTAAACATGGTATTTCCATCAGTGTCACGCCAGGTGTTTGTTATAGATACTGTCATGCATTAGGTAGGAAGGGCAATCTGAAATTCGAAAGAAATTGAGCCAGACTAAGATCAAACAAAGAACCAGGACACAGCACCGAGAGCCTAAAGGGTAATAAATAAATCAGGACCAGCAGGAGAATAAAAATAGAGACTATTGCAGGGGTCTAAAACTCAAATCACCATGAGGGCCACATGAGGACTAGTAGAGGGCTACAGAAGGATTAGTATGTTAGCCTGAGGGCTGCAACGCTGAAGCCTTTCCATACAACAATATTGCAAATATTGGTAACATTAGCATTGTTGAGGGCCACAGGAAATAGTTTTAAGGGCCACATGTGGCCCATGGGCTGTGTGTTTGAGACCCATGCACATTGGGATTGGGGGAGGGGGACAACAAGAACATCCGGCCAAGAACAAGTAGAAACTGAGATTTGCCAAGTGACATATTGGATCTAGGAGCCACAAACAGATATTTGTCAGATAATGAAGAGAAAAAGAAAACAAAGTGAGCGATAAGCTAGTTTGATGCTTTCTGAATTAAATAGCAACAAACAAGGAGGACAAATTTCTGGAAAATGAAAGTCCTAGCACGGAGATTTGGCAGAGTTGTTATTTCTTAATTTACCTTTCTGGAAGTTATTGTGTTGTCAGAAGTAAATATATATTTTAGAATAACTGAAGGTAAACATTCTGAATATAACATGTAGGCTCATTACGGCCCACGTTTTCATCTGATCTTCTTCTCTGCCTGAACACTGTACGCTGCAGATAGGTAATAGCAAATGCAAAAACTCCACTTGGCACCTCCAGTTTAGACATGGGTGCCAAACTACAGGTATGAACTACTTACAACCAAAGTGATTCCATTCTTTTGAAAATTTGTCGTCTGTGCTGGTTTTATAGAAACATGTATCAGTTTGACTATAAGAACAAATTTCCTATTGTTATGTTTTGTTTTATAGTCACAGTCAAGCCATTTTGAAAATGAATGAAATCTGTTAACATTTGTCAACTCAAAGAAGAATTTTAATAAGTATTAGAAAACTGTTATGTTGTGAAAATATGAGTCGCTATAGTTATTCTTATGAATGATCTTGCAGTCTGATCCCCCCTGCACACTATATCTCAGCAAACTGATTAATATCAGTAACTTTTTATGTGTCCCACCTTTATTACAAACTTCCCATGACTCCATTGTTTTTGTTTTCCTTTTTCCTAGAATGACCCTATTGGTGCATTTATTCAATTTTTTACTTTACTGTGCACTTATCACAGTGGTTAGGTACATGTACAAACAATTTAAAAAACGCATGCAAAATTATCAAGACATTAAAAAAAGATAATCTGTTCCCACTTGCCCCATTCTTCTCTCATACACAAAGGAAAACACCCCTCTTAATTTAATCTACCACTCTAAGGTGATGGGAAAAGGCAAATGGTACATGAGATGTGTCCTGCAAACCCAATAATCACCTTCACTTAGCTCATATAAGTTTCCCCCAACAAAGCAATGCCACCATTTGTTGAATACAGGGCCTGGTAATTAAGAACTGCAGGTCCTCAGCATTTTAAGAATGAGACTCAGATTGTATAAAGGAACTGCAGATTAGGAAAGCAAAGAAATGTTTAATTAAAGTACAGGATTTCTTAATTCATCAAGAATGTTTTAATTCTATTCAATGTTTGTTATAATGCAGAATTACCTCAGCTTTGTCTGTTTTTCAGACCCCATGGGGAGTAGCTGTATGTTTCTCTCCTTAGTTGTTTTTAATCAGTTTCATTTCCAAATCCAGCCAAAGCTGGCAGAGACCAAATGTCATTTTAACAGATAGTTATCCATCTTCATACCTAGCACAAACTGATGCGCTTATTTGCAGTCTCACCAGAGAGACCAAAGATTGCAGGTAACCAAGCACCACCCTCACTTCTCGGTAATAATAAGGTTTAAGGTTATGCTGGTGTAGGAGACGTCTGTATGGTTGATGTTCATGCTAGATGTTTTCAGCTTAATGAAACAATCAAGGAGTCTTGTGCCACTTAAAGACTAATAAATTTATTCATCATGTGAGCTTTCATGGGAGAAAATCCCACTTCATCAGATGCGTCAAAGCAGGATTTTCTCCGATGAAATCTCATGCATTAAATAAATTTGTTAGTCTTTAAGTGCCACAGGACTCCTTGTTTGTTATGTTGAATGAGGTTAACACAGCTACCCCTTTGGAACTTGTCAGCTGAATTAGTACTTCCTTCTGCTAGGCTGTCAATCTGGCACCTCTCACAGGCACTAAAATCTGCTTTAAAAAGTAAAACCTTAAGTGACTTTTGGTGCTCGTGGGATGAACCAAAATAAGAATTCTGGTAAGTGAACACCTCTCTGTAAAACAGATAAATCGTAGGCAGAGAAAGCACAAGCATAGGTGGTGCATAGAAGAGGCTGATGTGTCTGCCTGGTTTTTGTTTGTTTGTTCATTTGTTTTTACTGTTTGGCATCATATAATCAGTGCCTGATGCCTTCTCCCATCTCCTTCTTCTGGACCTCCTTTCCTTCAGTTGTTTGCTCTTTCCCTTGCCTGACTGCCTTTTTCTCCTATTACCATTAAGCAGCTTGTTTAATTATTAATTTGATATGTGCAAGAGAATGCTATCCTCTTTTATGACTCAAGTACTTAGCTTGCCTGTCTCTCATATCTGAAATTAACTTTACTGTGCCACTTACTTCTTGGATCTTTCTTCCAATTTGGCTGGAGAATTTGGAATCTAAGTCAGCTTAGACCACAGCTTCCCTTTATCCTCATCAGATCTCTGTGGCTTGTCAAAGGGGAAACAATATTTATATCTGATCTAGCACAGGGAAATTGGAATAAGGAGACCTGGAATCTGCTGTTGACTCTCCCATTGACTCTGTTGTGTAATTCCACCAACATAATTAAGTCCAGAATTTCAAAAGTGTCCCCTCTTTTTGGGTAAATTAAATTTCTGGATTTCCTTATTTCCACACCACCTGTATGCACCCAAAATAATTAAACACCTGAAAACTTAGGACTTAGTTTCCTGATTTAGAAAATAAGATCACTTCAGTAACTAAGGTACAGGCTAGGACTGGAGTGTACTACAGGAGGGACAAGGTTAGGTTCTGTGGCCTGCAATGTGCTGGAGATTTGACTAGATAATTATGATGGTCTCTTCTGGCCTTAAAGTCTACAAGCTAGTACTACTGCTTTTCTATCTCTCAGGAGAAATATGAAGCTAAATTCAGTAGTGTTTTTTAAAAAGCTTTAAGAAACTTAGAAAGAAAGTAGTATAGATGTCTAAAGTATTAATTAATAATAAATATGTAATTATAATAATTGCATGCAAAAATTAAATTAAAAGATTATTAAGACTGCAAAGTCAAGCACTCAAAATTCAGAAAATATTGGAATTAAGCTTAAATTGGCAACCTATCTGCCCCCTTGTGCATATGCACCACGATAAGTCTTTAATTTCTAACCACACACTGTATTTTCCATAGGAATCCTGCGCTGTTCAAATGCACAGGATGGTCTGTGCTCACTGAAAGAGCAGCTATTCCGTATTTTGCTTTATCTTCATTGTTCAACATGTGACCCCATATTTTATGTACATGCACACTATCCAAACAGAATTATTAAGTTCCTCGTGGGATTTACAGGGTTGCTCACTACTGTAGCATCTGGGTGCTTCATAAACAGTAATGAATTTGTCATAACACTCTTCTGGGCACAGTTGCATATGGGAACCATGTTAGGAGCAGTAGTCTGCACTGGCTTTCAACAAATTGCAAGGTGGAAACCTAGCTGTTATGTTTAAGCTGTAAATCCCTAAACAGTTTGGGAACTGGCCATCAGAGAGATCACTTTGCTCCCTGCAATCTACTAACACAGCTGAGATCAACAGAGATGCTTGAGCTGGAGTTCTCTCAAAATGAATGAGACAAGGCAGCTGGCAGGGTGGTGTCTCTGAGGAGTCCTCAGTTTTAGAAATCATATCTCCATTCCTTGCTCTTGTTAAATATCTATATGTGCTGCAACACTCTGAATCTTTGTTAAAGTCAGTAAGGAGGAGAGTGGGCTGTGGTGGGTATATTTACAGGCAGTCCTTCATTTAATATGTAGTTTAAGTGACAGAGAGGCACTCAGTGTTGAACACTGGCTAGACCCTGTTAGTGGCATTTTAGAAATGTGAAGAAAGAAACAAAATAAATACTGCTAATCAACTTCTGTAAATACTCATTCCCATTGTGGCTTTAAAAAAAAAACTGGTTGTTTTGACTGTGTGATCTCCTTTTGAGTTTGATTTTTGTAAATATTCTAGCAAGTATGTTTACAGGCAGGACTGTTTGCTGAAACAAGGAATTTTAAGCATAAATTGCCATTACACAATATTTGTAGAATACAGTTTTTGAACTCTCATACTTTCACTGGAAACGTAATTGTGAGAATTTGCTAATCCAGTGGCAGAACAGACATGTATTGTACCATGTGGTACACAAATACAGTCAAAGAGATTGAAGGCTGATGCCCAAGTATTTGCACTTTACTGTTTATGAAGATGTGTTAGACAAATAATTATTCTCTGAAATTATTTAACTGCTTTAATATGGCAAAAATTCAAGATGCTCCCATCTGGCCAAGTCATAAATACACAAAAAAGAGTGGCACATCTTGAATATATTTTTCTTTGGGTGGCATTTTTTCAGCTCAATTTAAAGTCCTTATTCCTTACCCTTTCTCTTATCATAAAAGCCACCAGTCATCCTGTAATTGTATGATATATTAACATATATTTGAATATTTTATTTTTAAATTTCTCATAACTAAAAATGGGGAAACTAGATTTGGAAGAAAATAGTAATAATAATAATTGATAATAGTAATAAAACAATCCTTACTTTTCCATAAAACTTGAAATGCAATGAAGCTGGCAGTGGCTCCTGGGCACTGAGATGAGCCTATTTGTCACAATGCAGCCCTTACTCATCATCAGTGCCAAATTAATTGGTTCAGTTTATTGAAATGCCACATAGCCCACAAAATGTGTTGGATGGGGATGGGAAGTGAATGCATACATTTTTTGTACGTTTCATCTTGGGATACTGAAGTACAGTAACTTAGTAAACATAACGTTCTTGAGCTAAATTTGACACGTAACAGTGGCAGTCCTGTGGCTGGCCTTGGGTGAATTTAGAAGCGAATGTTCCTTGCTCTGCACAAGTGCAAACCTGGCTTCTGTGCTTATGACTGTGGGATATCACTGCCTCACATACTTTTCTTTTGTGAGGTTCTGTTTCAAGGAAAATTGAATTCCAGTAAACTTCTGCCATAGAACTTCTTCATTGTCATAGGATCACTCATGAACCTTTAATCTCCTTTTGTGGCTCATGGTGGGGTTTCCCTGCTGAGCTTAGTGAAGCGGACACTTTACACTATCATACTAGTGCATTGTGTATTGCTGCTTAAAACTGATCATTCATGATAATCATCAGGATTGCTCTTTCTGCCAATATGACCAAACATGAGGAATTCTGTGTTAGACAGGCTGCAAAGTAGGACCTGTTGCAATCTAACTCCTGTTCCCAAAAGTGTGCTGTTCAATATTTAATACACAGTGTGGTCTATTTCTTAAAAGTAATCAAGATATTATCCACATGCTCTGAAGAAATTTTGGACCCCTGTAACCCACACTCAGTCTTTCCTAACTTATAGCATCATGCGTAATGTAATTATATGGCTGCATGAATGGTCAAATATGTAATTGTATTTCCAATCACTATAAAATGCTGCTGTCTTTTACTCTTGAATTGCTCTGGTCACTCTTTTACCATCCTTGCTTCAGTCCTTTTATCTAAATCTTTGTTTCTCATGAGGAAAAATATAGGGAATTTCCTCAATAGAACTGGTTGGGAATTTTTTGACCATTTTATTATTTATTTATTTATTTATTTATTTATTTATTATGTAAACTTCCAATATGTTAAAATTGTTTACTATTTCAAGTTGGTTTCTTACAAATATCCTGTCATGAAAAAAGTTGGGGAAAAATAGTTTGAAATTGTCAAAATGTTAATTGCGTCATTTCGTAAACAAACAGTGAAATGGCTTTTCATTTAGAAAGTTGTTAAATAGACTGATAGGATTAAAAAAGTTGAAGTCAAAATAAAGTTTTGACACTTTCAAAAGTAAATGTTTTTATTCACCTGAACTTTGAAATTTGTTTTGGTTTTCAGTTCACTAGGTCTTTTTTTTGTCTTTTTTTTTCCATGTCAATTTGAATTCTCAAAAATATTTGAGGAACAGAAACAGTTTCCCACCCAGCTCTCTTCCTGAGCTTTTCCCCATCATATTGCACTTGAAGTAACAAAGAAAGGGATCTTTCAAAGCTGAACATTGAGGACAGAGCAGTCACCAGTCCATATGGAATTTCTCTGAGAATATGAATCTTCTGCTGAACTTTTGTTTTTTGCAGAGGGGAGCCATACAAAAGGTTCTACAGCAAGATTATAATTGATTGAAATCAGAGGAGGAGCTAGGCCTAGCAGCCAAAGAAATGGGATAGCTATCTGGGACCACTAACTTAAACCGAGGAGAAGAGGAAGGTGCCTCTTCCTCCCCCCCCCCCCATCAGCAGACTGTAGTGGGGAGTTGTGCTACCTCTCTTCAGGTTTAACTCCAGTTTCTAGGTCACCTGATTTTGTCAGGATGGAGAATGCATTACCCATTGGAGGAAAAAAGTAGCAAGGGCAGCTAATGACAAAAAAGATCAGTGTTTAAAAGAGGAAAAGGACATTGCACCTTTTTGCCACTTGTACCCTTTACACAATCAAGCTGTTCTATAACCTTGAGTTACTTTTCTCTGACTTATTTCTGTCGGTAAACCCTTCACTCTACATAATTCTTACAGGACCTAACATGGCAGCCTCTTGCATTACATTATAATTGGCAGCCTCCAGCACTGCATTATAATGCAATAAGCAATTTGCTTTGCCATAATATTATCTTACTGTATGTGAAGAGTTATAATAACTTGTTGTCTTTGGTCATCAAATGAACATTTCCTGAAAGAATTTTATAAAAAGTTGGGCATTTAAAATAAGTACATAGTACAGTCTCTATTCTTTAGCTCTGACTGTTGAGTATGATCCCTAGCCCTGAAAAGCAACTGTGGTTCTCCAAACTTCAGCTACCCATAAAACAGTAACAACTATTGTACAATCCTGCATGATGTAGCCACGTTTGTTTATTCAGGGTTTTGGTTGTATAGGGTTATATGGTACAAAATATGTAGCTCTGCAAGACTTTTGGTGTGGTCTGTGTGTTGACTGTCTCAATTAGTGATATCAACTGCTCTGTGAATTTATCAATTCTAAAGAAATTAATACAAGAACTAGGGTCACTGACATAAAGAACAGACACAGACAGCACTTCTGTACAAGCTGACCCAAATAAATATTTTATATCTTTCAGTGCAATTGCATAAATATTGATGAATATTGGTATTTTCACTTTTGCTATAAAAATTATGAACTACTGTGGCAAACACCCAGAAACAATGAGGTGATTTGTTACTCTTGTAGATTCCCCCAATTTGCTGTCTTCTCAGGGCTGTACATTATCAAACATAGCAAATGGAATCAGTACATCTTTCTCATTAACATGCATTAGCTGTATCAAAATGAGCATTATGGTGTCAGTTCAGCAGAATCTTAGTCTTTTTAGATAATGCGTTTTTTTGTTTTGTTTTTTTTCATAGTAATGAATTAGGGCATCTCAAAGGCTCATGTTATTTAATAGTCACTTTCAATTTCTGAAAAGTAGTGAAAGAGAATTTACTGATTGCAAACTGCCAAAGCCACTACAGTGACCATCTCTGAAAAATAGTACCATGCCATGACCATATATTATCTACATCTGAGAGTAAACTTCTCAAATAATATAGTTTAGAACTGTAGTACATCAAATGCCTGAGGTACTATTGGTCCCAATGAGATTTCTGATGTCTTGGTTTGCAGTAAACAGTGATGTTGATGTTAAATATTCTTTTTGTTTGAATGCAGTAATTTGTGCAAAGGGACTACTCACACGTTGTACACAGGAGACAGGTTGGGAACATCCTAACTTAGGGGTCAGCAAGATTTGCTGACCCCCACGCCAGCTCCAGCCACCGCACCCTCAGCCAATGCTGGGAGCAGGACCAAATGGGACAGTGTCGGTCTTTGGGTTCCCAGCTGGGGGTGGACCAAGGCTGGAATCTGCCAGTTGGGGGGCCTCCAGGCAGGACAACCTACCCTCTTCCCAGCCAGGTCTGAAGCCTGCTCCCGCTGGGCGGGTTAATCCACCTTTTTCCCAGCTGGGGCCAGCTCTTGCCAGCTGCGGCACTTCTGGTTCCCAGCTGGGGCTGGGGCAGCTGGGCACTTTTGTTTCCTTGGCTCTGGTCAGGCTGACCTGCCCTCCATCAGACCCACTCAGCAGAGGGTGGGGCCTGCAGGGCCAGGAGCCCCGCAAGCCAAAGCTCCCCCCCGCCCCCGACCACGCTTCCCAGCGCAGAGGCACAGCCAGGAGGAGCTTGGATCCATGGCACGTGGCTCTTGTGGCCCCAAGCCATACTGGGGGCAGGACCAGTGGGGCAGCCTGAGTAGCCATGCCACTCAGGCGTGGCCCGTGTGCCACGTTCGGCATGCATGCTGGGTGTTGCTGATCCGTGTCCTAACTGATTAAATTGCATTACAGAAGAAGAAAGGAAAACTCTGTTTTACAAAACACATCAGTCATTCATTACATCTTATAATTCTCATAATACTCTGGGTAACTCTGTTAACCATATCATGGCAGTTGTATTCTCCTAATGGTAAACTGTAATAGTAATCCCTGCCAGTGCAGAAATTCATTACACTAGGCTGCACATAAACATAGCAAGATAGACCTTCTGAGAGTTTATAGACTAAACTGACAAATGGGGGAGAGGTGATGTGTTTTGCCTTACATAACACAGCAGATCAGTGTGTAGCTAAATTTTGTATTTACTTTGGAATTTTAAATAGCCAATATGGATTTTATGAAGCTGGTTTAAAGGATGTGGGCTTTAGTTTGAACTTGGCCACACATAAATTAAAACTAAAACTGAGGTACCATGGACCTTCCCAGGAACTGATTAGAGTTGCATGGATTTTTTTTTAAGGTAGTTTGTAACAATTTTTTATTGCTAACAGCATACATTAATTGGTAAACATATAATGAAATAACAGTATATACATTAATGCTTTTAGGAAATTCTGTACAGTTGATAACAGGCTATAACAAGTTATATGTTTTATAAACCAGCTTACAGTTTACAGTTATTTATATTTACACTCAGCTGGAGTAAGAATGTTGATGCTTCAATTGGAGTGAAGAGTTGAGCACCCCTAATATACTTAATTCAGATGAAACAGTAAAGATTAGCTAAGAAAAAGCAAACGTGGGTCTTTGAAGATTTTTTCTAGAGAAAGTTGAGCTTAGAGCTGAGGTATGGAAGCTTCCTTGCTCCCCAAATCCTCAGGCCTTAAATACTTCTTTCTCACATGTAACAGGCTTTATACCCCTTTAAAAATAAATTATCTTATCCTTCCTTACCTAATAAGGAGTGGGTGGGTAAGGTTTGAGGCCTGCATTGTGCCAGAGGTCAGACTAGATGATCATACTGGTCCCTTCTGAGCTTAGAGTCCATGAGCCTGTGGGTCCTTACTTTAAAAATTGTTGGGGTACCTTTAGGTCATTGGTTATGGGTTTCATTCTTATAATTGATGTATTTTTTCCTACTAGAATATTCCTCATAACCTTTCCCCTTTTTCTTATTTATGGATTTTGTGGTGTTCTACAGCAATGTAAAGGGTCTCACCTCAAGTTGTTAGTCAGCTGTTTGACCTATATGTTATGATCCAAAAGAGCTTATATTTTAACTTTCATTAAGTTTGTCATTTTTATTAGAAGGCCTGTAGGTCCCTTGCATATTAGCCCCCAGTGCAAAACTTATGTTATCTTACCTACTTCTGCTAAGCATAATACTATAAAACCAAAATTTCTTAAACTTATAATAAGACTATTCATATATAAAATAAAATAAAAGTAATATGCATGCAAGCTAAATATAGGTTTAGTCAGTGGCTACAAATGACTGCTGGAAATAAAACCACATCAGTTAAATCACAATCTAGTGTTTTACTTAGCAATCCCTTTGAGAATAGCTTGGAGACTGAAAGATGCTTAACACTGGTTTCTTTTATCCCTGAATGGTCAGTCTTGTAGTCTGATACAAGAGCTTTGATTTGCATTGACTAATAAATTACTAATACTTAGTCAGCAGCAACAGTGCTTGAAGCTATAAGAAAGTAAGAATGGCCATATTGCATCAGATCAGTGGTCCACATAGCCCAATATTCTGTCTTCCTAACTTCCATGAACATATTTAGTTCTTTTTTTTAACCTAGTTATATTTTTGGCCATTAAAACATCTTCTGTTAATGAGTTCCATTGGCTGACTATGCCTTATGTCTGCTCATCCAGGACCAGAGGCTGCAGTGAGCACACTTGCTTACATCAATGGTCAAACTACTAGTGAAAAGAGAACCAGCTACACAGTCAAGCAAAGCAGTTTGGAATAGCTTTACTCTTGGCTTCACTTGTTGTTTCATTGGCTGCTTCTGGCGAATGAAGTTTTTTTTTTTCTTTTTAAATCATAGATAATATTTAATTTGGTGCCTATGTACAGTACATTTCATTTTCCATATTCTAGAAACATTTTAGTCCACTAAACATTTTCAGAGCTCATTAGCACATTGCTGTAGATATAATTACAATTTCACTTGGCACAGCATTTTCCTGTTGATTGCAGGGTGGAAAATGTTTCCCTTTGGTGCCTTTATCTTTCATGTGGAGCAGAGAACCTAAGTGCTGTGACCACTTATGTGACAAATTTGGCAGATGTAAGACCCCCAGATGAAATGCCCTCAGATTTGTGTTTCCAGCAGTAGCATCTGGGTCTTTGATTGGCTTCCTGGCAGGCTCCTTATAAGATCTCCTCTGTGTCTTCAACACACTTTCCATTTATGGTAGTTGCAGAGCAACCTATAGAATGTGGCAACATTTGATTGTAGATGGGTTTGTTATACATTTTAAATGTTATCAAGAGGAAAGAAGTCGTTCATTGTTGTTATAACTTCACTTTAAGATACAACTATGTGCAAAGTTCTTATAGTTTCATATTGACCAAGGAGTTGGTTTTCTCCTGTATCCCCATAAATGCTGAGAGTACTCCCACTCTGTGGGAAAGGAGTATTTGCTAAGTGTCTAAAAAAGTGGAATGCTACACAGGACTCTAAGGTTCCATTTCCAGTTCTGTCTTTGCATTTCACAGGATTAATATTTAAAATATGCACTGAGATCCTCAGACAAAAGGCACTAGGGAAGTGCAAGGATTTCATTATCTCCATGCACTTACTGTAAACAGGGCCGTAACTAGGGGTATCGGCGCCTGGGGCAAGCAGCCCCAAAGGTGACCCCCCCACACACCTGGGCCCCCATCTGGGGCCCATCCACCCCCCCCAACCCCAGGGGCTACACCCAGTTGGAGGGGGTCCCTACCCCACCACAGCCAGAACTGGAACTCTCTTCCCTGCTGCAGTCAAAGCCGGGCCACGGGGAGGTAGCAGGGTCCCTTCCCCGCCAGCGGCCGGAGTCAGGCAGGGGGTTCTCTGGTCACTCTAAACTGAGTGGTGGGGTTAGGCAACCCCCCCCATCTGACCAGCTCTAGCCATGCTAACCTACAAGGCACGGAAAGCATCCCCTACTGCCCAGCTCAGCGTGGCTAAAGTCGGGCAGCAAGTGCCTTTCCCAGCTCTGAGAAGAAAGGCACTTTCCTCTTCAGGGCCAGGAAGGGTCTGGCGTGGTGCCCTCTTTAATTCATGCCTGGGGCTTTGCCTCATTGTCCCTGCTGTAGCTACGACCCTGACTGTAAATATGCTCAGCTGAACAGCTAAAATGTGGCTTATTTACTTTTGCTTGCTGAGACTTCTTTCTGCCTCCCATAAGCTTGTTTCAAAGTTTCTGTATGCTCTTATTTGAAAATATGAGGGCATTTAAGAGGAACAGTTCTAGGATCATGTCAGTTTCATTGAAGTTTGTGGTCAATGTCTATATTGTTAAGAAATGGACTAGACCGTAGCCATTTTAGGGCATGCATTCTGTCATTTACTGCATGTAAAGTTGCAAAATTCTCTTTGCTACAAATTACATTTAAGTGCAAGAAATAAGAACAAATGATGAAATTCTTGAATGTATTCCTGAAAAATTTTACCTTTAAGCGGTGATAACCATAAAGACAATTGTGCAGCTCTTGTTTCCTCAGAACACATGATAAAAGTATAATTCAGTGGTGCAGTGACAACTTAAAATTTGTGTGTTCTTCTCCAAAGGTTTGGTTATCTATGCTAAACAATGATATGACTGAGGTTGAAGTGTCTTTCAGGACAAGTAATTCAACACTGAACTTGTGTTCATGTGAACTGAAGATTCAGTCAGCACCGAGAATATAATGAACTCAGTAATGATGTAACAGACTTTAATATTAATTTACATTGAGGTAATAATAGTTAATAGTAAAAATTAGAGATTGAAACAATATATTAATTCAGGCAGGACTGCAGATTGCTTATCACAAAATATTTTCAGGGGCTTTGTCTAGCCATTTTTCTGAAGACATGTTCATTTTGGTGGTTTGTTACCATTATTACCTGGTGCTTTTAAACATCTCAAATGATGGAGTTTTACCATCTAATATGAGAGAATATGTCACATGTCATTATCATAAATTTTTTGCTACTTAGTCTCTTTCTTTGTTTCATCTTCATTACTCTGGTGACCATGCTAAACAATTCCTTTCTTTCCTTCTTGTTAACACACATCATATAGTTGTAGATGTTCTACTCATGTAATACATAGTTCCCTTATGCATGATACATTTTGGCCATGTACAGTATACAGTTCTTACCTTTTCTTCAAAAGCTTTGTTTCACTGAATCACTCTAAATGTGGGGGGAGGGAGTTGTTTGTTTGCTTTGGTTTTTAATCTTTTACAAAATAAGGAAATATAAAGGAACCAAATCACTGTTAAATCAAGTCAACTGTAATCAAAGCTCTGGCTTTTGAATGAGGAATGTGTATTTATAGAACTGGGAAATGTATTGGCAATAGAACACATAGCCTGGCACAATTTATTGATGTGAAGAGGTCAAAATTTATGAATTGTATTGTAGTCAACTCTGAAGGAAAAAAACTCCCAAAATCCATTTATAGTAGGTAATAAAGGAATTATCCAGCCAGTAATCACTAAATAAGTTCACAACCATTTTGTTATCAATGTTAAACATCAATATCAGTGACTGTCTGATATAGCGGATAATTTCAATGAGATTGCTATAGTAAACTTGATTTGAATTCTTAGTGTGTTCTTTTATGTAGTCAATTATGTCCTATGACATGCTTTTCTGGTACTCTGGTAGAATTAGAGAAGTTTCTGAAATACTCTTATATTTAAAAAAAAAAACAAAACCAGTTTTCTTGAGATTGTTTCCTTCAACCCCTTCTTCCCACTGTTCCTGCCTCTTTCCCCTTCCCTACCTAAAAACCCAAACAACATTGTTTTTGACTTCCAATACAGAGCTGGATGACAAGGCCAGCTCAAGGGTTTTTGGTACCCAAGGCAAACTATGCTTTTGGTGCCTCCTCCCCCATTATAAGAGAGAACATATTATCTATCTAAAATAAAGGAAAAAAGTCACCTCCTAATTTGATACCCCTTAAAACCTGGCACCCTAGGTGACTGCCTAGTTCACCTATATGGCAGGGCTGGCCTTGTTGGGTGAACTTGTTATAAAAATATGAACCAGTCAGAAGGGTCCTAGGTGATAACGTATGCTGTGCTCTTAGAATAATAGAGAACATGCTGTGGTGGCATTGGGAGTCAATTCATTATTGACTATTTCAACACAATGAAATACTATAGAAAGCAAGCCAGATTCTGGTGTCATGTACAATTCTATAAATCCAGAGTAACTTCACAGAAGCAACAGGAGTTACTCCAGATTTATATCAGTAGAGCTGATCAATCTGGTGCTGTATCTAATCCAGCTTTGCTTTACATCTTCTATAAATGTTTGACATTTTGTCCATGTCAGTGAATAACCAGTTATAAAATTTTATGCATGCTTTCTGAGTCACAAATGGATCAGTGCCCCAGCATGGCGGTAAAGGCCACTGTTCTGCTTGAGGTTCTATTTTTCAGATGAGATTAAAAACAGAAGTTTTTTCCCCCAAATTTATGCTCATTAAATATCCCATGACATGGTTTTGCAAGAGTAACATGTTAGTACCAGTTTCTTGGAGAAATTGCTCTTTACTTAATTATTTTACCTTTTAAAATTTCTGTTTTATCAGTTTGATAAGGCATTTTTCTCTTTCTGTCCTAAATTACTGTGTAATGTTATTTGTGCTGTTAAACAGCTGCTGCGTTCCACCCCAGTGGTGACTGCAGTTCACTGGTGGTGAAGTGATTGCTGTGTGCTTGGTTTATGAAGCACTTTGGAATCCTTTGGGAAGAATATAAATGCAATATATTTTGACAAATCTGTGGTCACCAAGGACTTCAGACTGCACACCATGGCAGTTGGGAACATCACAAAAACAGAGGTGACAGAACTCAGATTCTTCTGCTCCTGAATTTACAGGCCTTTGCTACTTCAGCTAAAGTCACTGGTAAAAGCATAGGACCTATGATATACAGTTGAACCTTTTCATCTTGTCTATCAGAGGTCAGTGGTACATACTACACTAGATAATTCTACAATGACGTAGATAATCTTTTAGCTGAGGAGGTATCATACAAAGTCTCCCTTCTCACATGGAAGAAGGTAATGAAAAATCTTTGTCAATATCGCTGTAAAGGTGTAAGGGATCCTCCTAAAGGACGAGGTCCCATAGACAATACTGAAGATGTTGTTATTCAAGGTACCAAGAAGAAAGGCTGCTGGATCCAACTTCAAATTGGTGATGTTACAGTTGTCAAATAGATATGCTTCTTTATGAATTACTTAATCCATTTGGACTTCTTTACCTATGTGCTTACACATACAGACATTGTTTTACCTGGAGAGAGTAGAGGTAATAATGACCAATACAGAATGTTAAATACATTTAAGACCCTATTGCTACAATTAGGGTGGGGAATAGGGCAGAGAGGAAAATCCTTACAGGTAAGCAGGGTATGTGTCAGATAGTCTGGGGACTACATTGTTCCTATCTAAGTCAGGGTTTCTCAGTAGGCAGCTGGCCACTGCCTTTTTGACAGAGGTTAAAGTAGGCTGAAAGGCACTGGAATGGCATTCCAGGGCCCACTATTTTTAGGAGGTCAGTGTTCCACGGCCCCTAAAAATAGAAAATTGAGCCAGAATGCTGCATTCTGGGGCCCACCATTTAAAATAGTGGGCCTCGAAATGCAGCATCCCAGCTCCATTTTATATTTTTAGGGGCCCCGGACAATGTTCCCTCTAAGTTGTGTGGGGGTGCAGCCCCCATTGCTCCCCCCCACAAGGAATGCTGCCCGCCGTGCACACACAGCCATGGCTGGAAGACAGAGTCTTCTGGCCAGCAGGAAACTGTCCCAGGCTGGGTCTGGGAGTTTTTAAACTCATGCCCTGAGCCAGCTCTGACTGAGCAAGCTCAGAGCCTCTGAGCATGCTCAGTCAGATCAGGCTTAAGACCGGAGCCTTGGCCTGTGCCAGGGTCACTCCACATGGCAGCCAGGTAAGGAGGCCCTGGGGAGGGGTTTCAGGGGCAGACAAGCCTGTCTGGTGGGGAAAGGGAATGGGGAGGGGGAAGCTGGTGGTAGGACAGGGGGGTCAGGGAAGGGCTTGGGGGACCACAGGGGTCAGCAGCAGGGATGGGGTTTAAGGAGGGGGTTGGGGTGTCTGGGGGACCAGGAGAAGCTGGCAGGGGGTCGGTGTGTCTGGGGGAGCAGGAGAAGCTGGTGGGGGTCTTGGGGTTACTCAAAGGAGCAGAGGAAGCCAGCAGGGGGGTTGGGGTGTCTGGCAAATTGGTTGGTTTGGGGTTAGGGGCAAGCATTTGGGGAGGGCAGTAGCTGAGATGAGTGAAGGGGGTCCAGAAGTGTATAAAGGGGTCCTGGAAATTTGAGGGTTCTGGGGCCAGCCAAATTATACTTTAACCCCCTGCTTATTGATTGTTTATAGCACCACTGTTCTGGGTGGGTCTGGTATGCCTATGTTACATGTGTGTGCTCCATGCCCCAACTTGCTGGCTGCTGAGGTATATAAAATATAACAGAAGAGATGTGACAGATCTAAAAAGACATACACATATTAAAAGTTAACATTGCTGTCCCTTTAAACAAGACCTTTACTGAACCCTGGCCAACTGCTCTGTCATGACTGGAACAGGGAGTTAGGCAGTCTGACATAATGGTCACAGCAGGGAATAGAAATCAGGTTGAGCCAGGGACCAGGAAGTCAGAGTCTGAGACAGGCTAGTGGGCAGACTGAGAATCAGGCTTTGTGACGCAAGCAAGTTCAGGCTACTGTGAGATCAAACTCTGAGACAGACCAGAGCGTGATCTGAGAGTAAGGCTTCTGGAGGGAAAGAGGGTTCCATTCTATTGCTGGCAGATCAGGTGCCAGCTCATGCCTAGGTCCATATGCCTCACTGAACATTTATAAACTCACAGCTCTGTGTTAGCATTCTCAAAATAGATGTTAGAGTTCTGACAATGTGTTGAGACTCTATGGAACTCTTGTAGGATGCTGCATAATTCTACTTATATCTGTATCCCATGTTGTAAGGTTGTGTTTAAATGTTTATTCTGTAACTTTTAAAATGTTTATTAAGACTGAAAATTTTCCACAGTCAGGAAAGAAATGTATTAGTTTACTCCAAAATTCATCAGGAAGATGAATGAATCCCAATAGGCCAAACAAAGTCTCAGCTACTTGCCCCCCATCCCACACACAGTCACAAAGAGTTACATCTAGGAGCCCTCATTCTATCAGCTTGCATTCTGGTTTAATGGGAGAAAAATCTCTGACAAGGAGAAACTGGATCTTTTGTACTGAGAGGCAAAGATTCCTAGGAATAAGCAAGAGATCCCAGTGCTGCTTTTGCAGGGGGAAAGGGCAAGAGTCATCACAGCCTGAAGTATTCTCAAAGCAAGTCCCAGGAAGAAATAGAAAGATAATCTCTTCTACAGAAATTTATAGTACCTTTTTAAATCTAAGGCTGAATCTGATTTGTGTGTTGTTTCTATTTTAAACTTGTGAATAATTCTCATTTCTTAATTAATAGGTCTTTGGTTAATCTATTGCAGGATTGATTACAAGCATTGTCTTTGTTTTGAGATCTGAATACAACTGACCTAGAGTGACAAGTCCCTTGGGATTAGGAGGAATCGGAATATTATTGAGACTTTTTTTTTTTGGTGTAAAGTGACCATATACCTCATAGTCTAGCTCAGTGGTTCCCAACCTGGGGTCCACAGGCATGTTGTAGGGGGTCCGCAGAGCCTCTTCCTGCCAGTGCCAGAATCCAGCTGCAGGCCTGGTGCGCCTTGCCAGGGCTGCCTCTCCCTGCCCATGGCTGGATCCCAGCAGGGGGATGAGGCCACAGCGGATCCCTGGGAGGGGCAAGGGCCGGGAGCCATAGCTGCCATGGCTCAGCCCCCCAATGGCATGGGCCATTGTGGCAGGGGTGCCACTTGCTAGCACCACTGTCAGATTGGCACAGGCCAGATTACATAATCACCTAAGGGGGCTGTAAAATTTTTTTTAAAGGGGTCCCCAGCCTGAAAAAGTTGGAAACCACTGGTCTAGCTTGTCTGCATGACAAGATAGACTGGAATGCCTGAGGGGACTGTCTGAGACTCCATGGTAACAATGTTATAGTGCTTTAGAGTTCACACGTTAGTAAGTTGTTGAAACCTAATTATAGAATTTACTTTGTTAGGGGTTTCTTCTTTGCCTTGGGACAGTCTGCCCTGAGTTTGGCACTCATAGTCACAAGCCATTCCAGATAGTGACACAAGTTACCAGGAGATAGAGGTCAAGTATCAGGTTACAGACTGCAATCAGATATCAAAATAGAGGAAAAACCAGGGTTGGAAGCCAGACTCTATGGTCTACTGCAAATAGGGTCTGGAGAAGAATAGGGTAAGATGTGTTCATGGCTTTTGGTTTAAGTACTGCCTGTGAGGAGCCACCATACAAGTCCTGTTGGTTGGTATTTCTTGCTGAGCCCATTATCACAGGGCCCTTCCACGGGAGCTAAACCTAAACCTCTCATGACTATGCAGAGGCATCAATGGCTCAGAACTGAGGGTCCTAGATTACAGCTCTGCAAATTCAAAAGTCATGACCCCACCTATGGTTGGTGCAGGTCTGGGCCTGTTTGGTTAAGCTTTGTGGAGTTTCCATTACCATCTGTCTTGTCATACAAGGCAAGTTACCAAGTGCACTCCAGACTTCCATATGCATTAGATAGTATACATTACCATGTGTCAGTTAGGAACTGAGGATGGTATTCACTTTGAATTCCTTGTGACCCTGGATTTTGATTGGTGGTGGTAGTTGTTTGGTTTGATCGAGGAAAAGGGTCTCAGTGTAGGGCTTCATAGGAAACAGGTTGTATTTTGAGAGAGTGAGAAAGCAAGAGTTTGAAGGTAATTGGGTTTGTCTGCTGGTAAGGATCCCAGGAACTGGCAGTCCAGTTTGCAGGAGGGTTTCTGGTAGGGAGGGATCTGTTGGCAAGCTATGCTGTCTGGACTACTGAAAATACAGTATACCTCTTAAAAGCCTTCACCACTTCTAAGCAGTTTTTCCTTAATAAGATGGATCTGTCTAACTCAATGAAATTAAGGTTCAGGGATGCTGCTGGCTGAAAATGAGACCCATAATTATCAAAGAAGATAGTGACCCATGGATGCATGGTTGATGGTGGTGTTAAAAAAAAAAAAAGGCAGCATTTGGCTAGAGTGTGGACCAGTCATTCTGATAATTTATTTAGCATCTTGGGTACTGCATCATTACTAAATTAACCAGTTCTGCTTGTTCATCTGTTTGGAGATGATTTGTAGTAGAGGTGGATAGGCAGGCATCCAGTAATTTGAACACCTTGTACCAGAAGCAAGAAGTAAAAAGTGTGGGCCTCAGTGAGAAACTATGTGACCTATAGGCCCATGAAGCCTGACCATATTATATAGCAGGAGTTGTGCATTAGTTTTGGCAGAGGACAGCTGCTTGCAGGAGATGAAGTAGATTATTTAGCTTAAATAGTCCATAACCATTTATACAAGATCTGTTCAAATTAGGGCCTACAGGATGAATCTGGCCTACTTGAACATTTCATCTGTCCGGAGCAGAGCTCCTACAGTCACTCCCTCTCCCCAGCCAGGAGGCTCTTCCTCTCCCAACATGGACTAAGCAGGAGTTCACTGACATGCAGCAGCCAGCCCTCACTCTTCCAGCTCCACCCCTTCTGCCCAAAGGCAGCCTACCAGAACTCTAGGCAGAATGCCTGGCAGCTGCTTCCCACTCCTGGCTCCACACCTTCCTTCCATGGGTCCTCCCAGCAGTTCTTTATCTGGAGCACAACTGATCCCCTTTCCTGCTCCAGCCCTTCCTCCTGTGGTACCAAAAATTGAAGGAAAAGACCCCAAACAGCACAAAAAAAGTGGGGGGAAATGACAAGTTAATCTCCCCCCTCCCAGTTCCATCCTTTTCCCTTGGGGAAACAAAAGGGGGCAGAGAAAGAAGGAAAAATGCAATTAAACAAGGGACAGTGCACAGTGAGTAGTTTTTATGTAGATCTATATTGGTCTATTTATATCAATTAGCTGTAATGGGGGAAAGGAGGGGTGTGAGAAGAGGTGGGGCTGAAGGGTGTGGCCACTTCCCTGCCAAGTCCTGCCCCTTCCTCACATCTCTTACCATGTGTTGTTCACCATACTGCAGATGTGGCCCTCAGGCTCAAAAGGTTTATACACCCCTGATTTAGACAATAGTATGGCCATCAGACACTGGGAGCTTCACAAAAGTCTAGACTCTAGAGTGATAGTGGACTAAGCCTAGTTGGAGTCTCCAGGGGTATTAACTTGCCAAGTGGTCTGGTTTTGAGTGGTCTTGGGTATATGCAAATCATTCATAACTGCCCATGTATTCTTGGACACAATCCACATGCAAGGCCATTAGAAGAAACAGCTAGACATATGGGAGGTTTAGTGGCAAACAAAGTAATCCACCATCAGAGCATTATGACAGTCCTAGCACCTCCAATCAGGGGCTTGTGCCCTACAGGCATATACATGTGCTGGTTGAAGCATGTTATCCTGTCTCCCATGGAATGACGTATCTTATCCCCATTGTTGTGTCCATTGGCAAGTGGGTCCTCTTTCAATGCGGACCAGATGGAGAGCAAGGTCTCACTCACTTGTGGCATTGACAGTTACCAGGAGGTAGGAGAACTCAGAAGTTGGTTCTTCACTTTCCCTTTCAGCAAAAAGGCATCAGATTTCACGTTTTGCTTTCCTGGGTAGTAGTAAATTATAAACTCAAACCAAAAAAAAAAAAAAGCGCACCTTAGCTGCATCCCTCCTCCACTTCATTGCTGCTTTCTTTGTTCTTCAGGTGTTGTGAATGCCATGGATAGAGAGAAAGAGGGGGATTATCTAGGGCATCTATTCTCCCTTCTTATAGTTTTCTCTTCACGAAGCATCTCGAACTGAGATTCTGGAAAGTCTGTGTGGATGGGAACCACAAGCTATTTCTTTGTCAAGATGAAGATTTTTGTCCATACCCTGTTTTCTGTCACCTGACTGAATCATCAGTATGCTTTTTGTCTTTAGGGAACTGATTTGTGGCTGTTTCTCAAACTTGAAATTGGTCCTCATATGAAAATACAGAGGAATCTTAACTTTATATGCAGTATTGGCACACATTTTACTTGGACAAAAAATGATCAACAAATTACAAGTTTTCAAATTATACTACACAAGGCATACTTTTTATAAAATTGATTATAATTTTGTGAAGGGCTGAACACAGGAGTACAGACTGTCACACACACACAAAGCCATGATTGGCTATGGCTTCACATTTTTACTATAATAGTTTTACAGGAAATGATATATATCATGGAAATAAAATTTAGATTCATGAAGCACTCTAAAATCATTTTTGTCCTGTTAAACACACTATCTTAAAAATTAGCTTTGTCTCAAAGTTCTTTTCAAGGCACAACTATTTTGAATATGGGGGAAAATGACACCTCTCTTTGTTTAACTGGAAACAAAGTTACTTTGGGAATTTTAAGGCAACTTTTAATATGAAAAATAAGGACACTTAATATGATAAAAATGTGGCATATCTTAGATCTCCAGAAGGGATACAGCCCAGAGTGGATACTATATGAGCAATCTAAGCTTCTGTTACATAAAACCTGGGCACTGGAGAAAAGGAGAAATATATATGAAGTCCACTCTGTTTTAGTGACTAATAGTTCATAAAATTCTATTGCTGTCCACTGAAATCTTGAGCAGCCTTGCTACTGATGTGATTAAATTATAAATGAGAAACTTAATTTCAGCTGCTTCAGTAAATATTCCATCTTCTTTAAATCAAATCATAAATTAATTTCACTCTGCCTGTGGACTCTAGCCTAGAGTATGGCACTGGTAATGCTACATATATATGCAATACTGTTATGGCTCTATAAAATAATATGTCAGGTGAGAGCCAAATTGAAAATAATGACAGCTTAGTCAAGTGCTGGAATGCCAATAAGATCAGGTCTCCTTATTTGTATTAGTGTGAGGATACTGCTATTAAAATCCTCATCAAAACATCACAAGAGATGTAGTACAGAACTCCAAAACAATGGCTGTGAGAGGGATCATTAGTAAATAAAAATGCTAACAACTGGGGGGGGGGGAGAAAGAAACAGGTTTAGAGTGTGAGATATTGCTTTGTTCTCAAGTCAGAATGAAGCTTATTTTTAATGCAGAACAGAAAAATTAAATGTACCATTTTGTTACAGCAAATATTTGTCTTCTGTCTTGCACAATAAAATGGTGCATTTAAATATGTGATGATATATTTTATAAATGTATAATTGAACAATAAGATTCTAGAGAAAGTGTGTTTCTCAAAATGCAACATTCTGGGTTTAAGGATTTTCTGTTCTTTGTCACTGTGTATAAAAAATGAACTCCTGAGAACTTACAAAGTGCAAGAATCCTTTATTTTTGTCTTTTCAACTTTTTAAAAAATACTGGCTGATTCCATGCTACATTTGAAGATCAATATTATGTGGAATAATCTACACTCCATTTGGCATAGCAGGACTGCAATTTATTGACAATTAAATAGCCAACAAGGAGGATCAGCTTGGAAGTTCTGTAACAGAAACATATTTGAATCATTTTGGTCTTCATAAGTCTCCATAATTAGGCCAGAAATCTTGAATAAATGTTTTTTCTTGCGACATTTCTGGTAATTTCTTACTGGAAGTATCACAAGAACAAATATTTTCCATTATATCTCTGACTTCCCTGGAACATGATTCTGCATTCTTTAATCAATAGATTAGTATTACTACTAAAGACAGTCCTATAGGGGAAAAAATCCTACAGTATTTAATACAGAAAAACCCTGAATTATCTTACAGAATTTAATGGATACTTATATGAATTTAAAAAATAGTTGTAGAAAGGAGAGAATTTTCTTTCTAAATTCTAGTGCCTGAACCATTCCCTTGAGATCTATGTATGGATCTCCACTTTACTGTGCTGTCGGAGGACAGGCATAGGTAAGTTGTAAGCACACTAGAGCAGAGAGAATGATGTGGGGTTATGTGTAAGGAACCTTAGCAGCACTCTGGAAACAACTAAAATGTCCTACAGTTCCCCCCATCCCCCTGTAACACAAAGCCACACTCCCCATGGGCAAGTGTGACCAAGGGAGTCCATGACACCTTAAGCTGCTTTCCTCCAAAGGTATAAAAAAAAATCTCTATTTAGAGGGCTAGCATAAGACCTATGCACCACTTACCAATTTGTGCACTTAAATGCTATTTTGAGGCTTATCTTGTACTTCTGTGATATTGGCTATATTTGCACTTACACTTTAAATTGAATTAATGATGATTAATTAGATTTAGAATATTGCATGACTACACTAGTTTTCCTTAGTTTGCAATAAGGACCTCCCTCAATTGAAGGTAAGGAAAGGTCACTTTAAAATTATAAAGCCTCCCTTAAATTTGAAATGACAGGTAAAAAAAACCCTTATCAGTTCAATTTGAACTAACCATTAGTTTGAATTAACACTTCTTGTCCTTCCTCCCAGGGTGCCTTCCTCTTTCTATATATTGTGTGGGGGTATGGCCCTTTTTAGAGGGCCATGTTGCCATACCTCCCATGGTGCCCCTCTCCTAGATCAAACTAGCAAGTCCTGTCCATGGACATGCTAGTTCAATTTGGGTTTCCAGTGGAGCCATATTAATTTGATTTAACTCACTTCGGTTTAATTATTAATTTGAATTAATTTAAATTGAATTAAATCAATTTAACAATCTAAATGTAGACATAGCCATTTAGATTTTCCATCAGCACTCTGCACACAGGTGAATTTTACCTGTGAAGGTCTGAAACCATCCCACACTGAAAAGGATGGCTAAAAGACAGTTCTTATGCAAACATAACCCAGCAGATTCAAACAAAAAGAAATTTTAATGCAGCCTCCATTTCCTGTAGCACAAATGGATTCCAACAGATCTCAGTTCTGTTCTATGCCACTGCCAAGACTCATAACACATAGGACACCACGCTCTGCATCTCCTCTTTCTCTTTGGATGCTCGGGCACACAATATAACTTCATAATAAGCAGCCTACCAGATGAGTGTACTTGTGGATTCTGCTCGGGGGGGGGGGGGGTCGCTGTGTTGGTCTAGTTCCGCAAAACAAATAAGGAGTCTTGTGGCATTTTTAAAGTCTAACACATTTATTTATTACATAGGCTTTCATGGGAGAGATCTAGACTAGTTCTAGATTCTGGCTTTTGTTACAGGGTCTGCATCTCGTTTGCTGTAGCACACGTTCTTCCTACATCTTGAACATACAGGGAATATACCAGAATCCATTGCTCACAGTCCACCTATGAAAAGGCTCTTAACACAAAATCCACAGCACACATCAGGTTCATAGGCGTTTGTTAAAAACAGCAAAACTGAAAGTTATTTGCCACACATGGCAACAACTTTATTCAACCTACTGGCTAAAGCTGGTTATTTTGAAACCTTTTATCTTGACTCCTAATTAAAAGTTGAAATTTCAAATTTTCTGTGAATTCAAAATTCTGATCCCCCCCCCCCCAGATATATTAAGACAAACTTGTCTGAGTAATTCATTTTGATATGGCCAAAAGAAGCACTTTCTTTCTATGAATCACAACATCATAGTAAAAATTAAGATCTTTGCTCTCACCAAAAAGAAGTGTTTTATTCCAAAAAGTCAAAAATTAGTTATGGTCCTTGTAAATTGTTTCATTTTGTCTAGTCAGAATTTGAGAGAAAAAAAAACTGTTCCATGGGGAAAAATGTTGACCAGCTGTACTGCCGATTTATAGATAATGCTACATATTCTTATCTGATCCTCATTATAAGAGCTAATGAGAGAGAGAGTGAGCTTCTTTGAAATATATAAAATACAAGTAGTTAATAGAAAGAGGGTCATCTTTACACAGATGATTTTCTATAAATAGCGCACCTAACAACTTTAAAGGGCTTTGGATCCCCTCCATAATCATCCTAATTTTTAAATTATGAATATTTTTTTAATATAGAATCCCATTGGAGGATTCTTTCTGAGCTTCTTGTGTGCTTCACATCTGCTATCAAGTGTATTTTAACTTAATAGCTAAATGGCTTTGGTTTTATTTTATCATTTCTCTCAGTAAAAATAATGGATTATGAAATGTATTCCTGAAAGATTTGTTTTAAGTATAAAGCTTCCTTCTTTATTTTCTTATATGATGGATTCTGGGGCTCCTAAATGCAGCAAGAAGTCATTTCCAAGCTGTTTATCCTTTTAATATTAAAACTAGCAGGGTTTAATTTGGTGTCTAGGAAATTAAATCACAGTTGATAATAAAAACATGTAAAATTCATTGGTTAAGAAAACAGAAGATGTTCTGCAAAGGTCAGCATGCATAATGTAAAATTATTTGTGTGTGAATTAATGGAATATTGGCTAACAAATGCTTTGTGATACAAGACTGTGGCTCCAGGCTAAAATACTCTGTCAAAGGCAATTTTTCAAAGTCATCCTATAACCGGTAGTTTGTTTTTAATAAATGGAGCTAAGCAAGATAACCAATTAATATTTCTGGAATTAGTTAAGAGGTGAGGCTCCTCAGATTCTAATCACAAATGGCATAAAGAGAATTAATTGTACAGAAGACTGGTGTCAGCAAATATAATTGTTTTTCTTTCTGTGCCCTACACCATTTTGAAAAAATGGATGTGAATCTGCATTAGCTCATTAAAAAAAACACAAGGACAGCCCTGTTTACTCCTCCCTTAGCAGTCTTGCCAGGCCATGTCTTACCTCATCACTATCTAGACCTCATATTTCTATAGAAAAGCCTGAAAATATAATTTAGATGCATCTTATAGACCTGAAAACCAGAAAGCAAAGAGAGGCCCCAATTTATATATTTAGTAATCTCTTGATTCTGGGACCAGACTCATGAGTTTTGAATGCTTGTGTGTTGCAATGATGTGAAACATTGCTCATCTCTCACCACTCCCTCTGATGGTCTTTTTTTTTTTTTTTTTTGGCACCGCTTTGTTCCTTGTGTCTTTCTGGCACTTTCACAATTTTCTTTTCCTCCACTCTGCTGCTTACTCTAGGAGAGCCTCTCATTTCCTGTTTCTCAGCCATAAATACTCTTCCTCAAATACCTCCTCTAAACCATCTTTGTCTTTGCTTTTCACCACTAACCTTCACTTCTCTGTTCTGTAGTCTCCTCTTCACCAATGCTTTTTCTCTACCTCATTAATGTAAACTCAGTAAAATATCCAGTTTTATCCTACAAGGCTTACCTGCAATATTTACAAGATCATTATCCTTTCCATTCCTGTCTGTTGCCTGTTTGACCATCTGTCTCAGGGATGGCCAAACTTATGGAACTCAAGAGCCACGGAAGCTGATTATTAAACCTTCGCGAACTGCACTGAGGCATATAGCCATATACTTTTACCTATTCTAAAATGACTAAGTTTAAAATTACTACATTTAAAGAACAGAAAATATGTGCATGACCTTTGCTAAAGGCCAGTTGTACCAGCTAGAGTACTAGACTTGTATCTCCAGTGGCATGATTGCAAGAGTTTTTAAATAATGCGAATCTCATTGGCTGGTTTCAGCAGACAAGAGAAAAGAACTCTGATCAACAGTACTGTAAAGTTTCCACTAGAAACTTCTTCTTCTATTTGCACTACTTTTTCATTACGCTGCCCTGTATTGAAACTCAGCATCTATTCATCTTCTAGAAATTTTATGGTATTCATATCATTCATGACTGAAACTATTCCGATTAGTAGTGAAAAAATAATCTTTATATTAATTGAAAAACAAAGCCTGGCAGATGTTTGCACTTTGGAAATCAATTTAAATCAGTTCAAAAAATTGATTTGCTGCTGATCTTCTGCGAGCTGCACTTTCATTCAAGAGCTGCATGAGGCTCCTAAGCTGCAGTTTGGCCATGCCTGATCTATCTTAAGGTTTACTGTAGCATCCATCTCCATAATATTTAGGGCCTGAGGTATTTAGCATCCAAATACCTTGGTGGATCTATGCTAAAGTCCGTCTCTTCTTTCCTATGTTTGTCTGATGTCAGCTGCAAGCTTTTGGGGGTAATGGGCAATCAATTATTTTCTTTAATAAATGTAAAATACCCTTAAAAGTTAGGGTGCTATATACATGTTAATAGCAATAGTAGCCATATAATAGTTTCATTTCTCATTGCAATGTAACAAACCTATCTAATTTTGTCACTGCAGCACAGCACAGATTAGTTATGGAAGGATCTGCATTTTATTTATTAGTAGACAATATCTGTGTGTAGCTATAAGGCCAGATCCTCCCCTGGTGTATATACAGTTCTGTTGACTTAACTAGGGCTATACTAGTTTCTGCCACACAGGGATCTAGCCTGAGTTTCTCAAACACTTCATACTTGTGATAAAAAGTGTTTTATAAATATGATACACTATTATTCAGACAACCCTGTTAAGAAAATGCCATAGTTCTTTTTTTACCTTCTTATAAATTCTACTCCTTTCACTGGCCATAAAGGGTCAGCTTGCAAGAAGGATGGGATTTGAGGATCCACACAGGAGATCAATCACTCTTGGGTTTTCTCCACATCACTATGTAGATGGAATTTGAGGGAGTGTGAGGTCATAGGACTTATCACTACATGGATCTACTACCAGTTCCATCTATCACTACATGGATCTATTACCAGTTCCATCTATGTATGGAGGAGTGCAAGAACTGCAAGTTTTACTCCAGCTCTGAGACTAAAGCAGCCACCATGGAATGTGTAGTCCACAGGGCTAGCTTGCCTTTATTATGTTTAATACTTTCCAACACATACAACAGTAATGCAAGGAACCTATGAGCTTGTATACTACAAGACATTAGTTTCAGCAAGTTACCTTATAACTTGCAGCCTATGAACTTTGAACAGATATGACTTAACAGAAAATCACAGGTATTGGGGAGCTGAAAACAGGCATTCTTCTTAAACACTCTAACCTCATGATCCAGCTAGTGTCATGGCAACTAGCTGATGTACATAACAGGCTCATGAGCTACATTTCACATTGAGACTACTGAAATGCTAATCTATAGGAAGATACTCCAATTTTAGTAAGGAAAGGAAATTAAAAACAAGAAAGAGGAAAATCCATTACAGAATATTCATCAAACATAGTGGTATCAGTATTATATAATAAAAGTTATATCCCAGACTAAGGATATTAGGGAAAGGAGATGACGTCCTTTGGAGGTGCCAGAATGATCATCACTGGTGATAAAGGAAAAGGTAATGACAATAAAGAAGCTGTTGGCTGACATTTCAGGTTATTCTACAAGAGATGTTGCGAGTACATGGATGTGCAGGGGTGCATTCTATAGTATTTCTATCAAAGTCATTGAGCTGTGATGTTTGTGAGTATTCTAAAACTATTAAATAATTTGTAAATGTAGAAGGGTTCTGATACTGTGAATGTTGTACCTTTGCATATTGGGATTCCCAACTGTATAACAATTTTAATAGGACTGGGTCTAATCTTGAGACAAAACCTGTTAACTCTCAAAGTGATAACTGAAGACTTAAGTAATCAATATCTATAATATACAGATGGTGTTACAAATACTTCTGCTACTACCTTGCTACATGAGAGGAGAAGTTTCCTGTCCCTCCCGCTGATCCACAGCACTTCACAAATCACATATTCCATCTGCTTAAGCTATGTCCTTGGGAAAGGATTTGGGCCTTCAATAAATATGCTACAGAGGAGCTATTGTGATATACAGGCCTAGTAATTTACCCCATTTCTGAACTCAGGTATTAGCAAGTAGTTAAAAGTTTATGAAAGGCTTCAGTCACATTTATCAATTGTTGATAAGAAGAGATATAAAAGGGAAAAAGGCTGGGTTAGCCTAAGCAAAAAAGTGTTGCTGATGTAATTCAAGGCTTGTTCTCATACCATTCATGACCTTAGAAGTGTGAGACCAGACACAAATGAACCAAAACTTGTGTGTTGGAAATTAGGCCTACTACTGGACAAAATAATGAGGGTAATGGCTATTCTGTCCCCTATTCCTTGATTTGAGACCTTAAAAGAAAAGACACTGGGAAAATTGGAGAAGCTGGCTGACTGACAGAAGGGGAAGGAGCCTAGTTGTTATTTCACTAAGTTTTAGGCCTGATTACCACTGCTTCAACCCCTAAAAATGGCCCCATTCATCTTGGTTTTTGACATCTTGGGTAGATTGCCCCCATCAGGCATAGGGGACAAGAAGAATCTCTTATGACTGCAGGTCCCTCCTATAGTTGAACTAAAATTTCCAGGTACTCCTCCTATTGAAGTGATCAAGCTGGTTCTGGAGATTTTGAACTAAGTAGCTCAGTAAGAATAAGAAAATGCTTTCCTGTGTTCACAAGTCCCAGTGATCCTGGGCCCCCATCTCACCATTAGTCATGTCAGCCTAAAGTTTTCACTACAATAGGAATTTGATAGGAACTATCAGAAGTTTCAGGAATTTTTTCATTCAGTGTGTCCTGCTGTTCCTGTTATGCTCAGCAAAGCACCTGAATGACCCAAGAAATGTAGGAGGGTCGTCAGCTCATTGATGGGTAAAACAATGGACTGGGGACCACCATACCTGGATAAAGAAGATCTGATTATCCATGACTTTGGTAAAGTGGGTGGAGTTGCTCTTATCTGATGACCCAGATTGTGCCCACTACACCAAAGTCATCCTGTAGTTACAGACAAAGCCTTCAACACACTGTGGTTGCCAGCCATTTCCAACATGTCACTGACATGATCAGGAATAAAGCAGCACATATTTATTATTTCTACCTAGGCCTCAATGCTGAGGTTAAAGATGAACTAGGCTGGGTTAATCCCAACACTGCATTGCATTGCTTCTCCACAATGAACAGTCATCCAAATTGACAAACAGCTGCTTCAGCATTGTCAGGAAATAAAGAAGGCATACACTCTCCCTCTGCCTTATTCTGATCTATTTCTCCTGGCCTGAGATGACACAAAGGCACCTCTCAAATCAAAGGAAGAATGCTGTCATCAGATTGGCCTGTGCCTACACTTGAGAGCAAGGCTACTTTTTTCCACCAGGTGCCCCCTCAATTACAATTCCAAGTCTAATTTGAGAAGACAAGTGAGTTTAGCTTCAGTAACGAGGACACAGCTGGACAGAATAGTAGAACTAGGTTCCTGAGCAGACCTCTTTTGTTGCCTATGAGCAACTTAACTGCCCCTGTCAATGGCTAATCCCACCTGTGGGCAAATAGATAGAGATATAAATATAGATGCATGCATACATATAATCAGGCAAGTAGATGGAAAATAAAGAAACTTCTGAAGTCCCTTGAAGGAGTACATAGGAAATAACTTCTTTCTCTACTGCCCATCTCAACCAGCCTCATGCATCAAGAAGCTTTTCAGCTTGGGTCTGGCAGCAAGCATGCAGGAACTCAGCGGTATGAAAGCTGCATGGTTGCTCAGTGTGAAATAAACTCCAGTGCATGGCGTGAGACACTGCAATAAATTACATGGTGATAAATTATAATCATCCAGAAGATGAACAATAACAATTATTTAATGACAATGTTGAGTGATTCATAAGCACTAAGATGGCACCTATTGGTATAGTCCCATTGAGCTGCTGCATTTCTTTTGCCAGTTTGGAATGTCTTCTATCTTTATTACCCATTCAACAATCCAGAATTGTATCCTGTAGTTCCTCATCACAAGGAGCAGTGAGACTTTCTAACTTACTTTACAAACAAACACTCTGTTGTTTGCAGTAGAATTGTATCCATTATGAGCTGGGTTTATTTGTGAATTTGTCAGCATTGGAAAACCATTTCACTGAACATCAGAGTCTAGTATAGAATTTTCAGAGCTGAAAAAGATTTTTGTGACTGCTCTTGTCTTGGTCTATCCATGTTTCAAAGCCCCTTTCATATTTCAGAGATGCTAGCTAGTATTTATGGGTTGGGAGCAGTAGCAACATGAGAACATAAGGAACTTGAAAAGGTTTATTATAGCAAGTTCTAAGTTCTCCTGAGAAAAATTATCAAACAGAAAGAATTTGTAGTAGTGCTTTTAAGACTATGGAATATTTTCATCACTACACATATGGGAGGAAGTTTGTGGTCAGGACAGCCATGCTTTGCTTCTGACTATTTAGTTTTGGATTCTGAGGGACAGCTTGCCTGGTGATTGGAGAAAGTGCAATGCTATGATTTCACAGTCACACAGAGGCCCAGTTGTGAGCCTGAAAATGCTGACGCCTTGGCCAGATTGTTGAAAGTCAGGTCCGTAATGGGGGGTTGGGGGGGGCGTGAAAGGGCCTAGGGTCTGACTGAATGGTTTTACAGGGAGCCAAAACCATGCACACACAGATAGGTCCTGGGAGCGTACTGTGCTCTGCTCCTCTCCAGACAGGAGCTTGTGTTAGCCTGACAGGTTAGGTATTCCCTTACCAGGAACTAACTTAGTGATTTGCACCTCTCAGTGCTCTAAAGTCTCTTATTGTGTAAACTGCCCAGTGTCCCCACCTCCTGCGCTTGCTGAGACACAGAGTAGCTCCTCTCTGTTCCAGGGGGAAGAGAGGAGGGCAATTTGAATCCCCCCAGGTATAAGGTACCAGGGCTTAGGGGAGGGAAAGGGAAGCTAGGAGGTGGGGAGGGTGGCAGGCCACCCACAGGGCCCCAGGCCTGGCATGGTGCCCCAGAGGACAAATCAGGGCCAGGACAAGGAGGGAGGGGGCTGGCAGACAGTTTGGGGTGAGAATCTGAGCAATACTGGGGGGGGGGGTGAGTGAGTGAGTGAGAGACCCAGATGGGACAATAGCTGCCTGGCTTCAGTGGTGTGGGTCATAGGGTGGGGAAGTGAGTGGCTTTGAGGCAGTAGGGGGTGGGGGGAACAGGTGGTTTAGGGGAAATGGGGGGGTGGACAGTTTTGTGGTAGAGTGGGGGGGGTGGATAGTAGGGCCTAGATGGGAGCAATAGACATTCATGGTTGAGCCAGGTATGGGCACTGAGTTGTGGGGTGGTTTGGGCCAGGTGGAGCAACAGAGCAGAGGGGGAAGTAGTAACTCCAGGCTCCCTGTAATAGCTGGAAGAAAAGGTTGGTAGTGGGTTTTTGAGGGGGGAGGGCTGGAGCTACTTTGGTTCTGTGAAGCTCTTTGGAAGAGGCTCGGCTGCAGGTTGCTGGCTGTACCATGGGTGAGCTGGAAAGGTGAGGGGAGTCTGGCACTTGCCTTACAGTGGGTCTCTGGAGTGTTTGAAATAACTCATTTTCAGCAGACCTTTCATAAAAATAATTTTAAAAAATTGTTTAAAAAAATTACCTGTTCATAAAAATAAATACTGTGTAATATAAGCCCTCCTGGAACATGATGCTATGGGAAAAGAGACAGGGCTGAGGGAAAGATGCTATAGAGAGTGGGGGGAGGAAGAGGGCAAGTGTGGTGGGGGTGTAGGAGATGAATGATGGGTTGCTGGTGGGTGGGGTGGTTGGAGAAGTGAATGATGGATAGAGAAATGGGATGGAGCCATCACAGCTGGTACCTGTGGGAGACATGGAGGGATGGCATGGCTGGCTATGAAGTCATAGTCACTTATAAAGAGTCTTTCAAAAGGCAT
>ML681963.1:105634111-105648927 GCA_007922195.1 Podocnemis expansa
CCTGTAGCACTTGAAGACTAACAGATTTATTTATTGCATGAGCTTTTGTGGGAGAAAAATCCCACCGTCAGACACACTGACAATGAAGCATCTGCCAAAATGGGATTTTTGCCTCAAAAAGCTCATGCAATAAATAAATCTTTAGAAGTGCCACAGGACTTTGTATGTTTCTCTAAAGTTTGAGAGTTTGCATATCTGTGTTTTACTGCAAGCAATAAATGCAGTTGTGTTTTTGTTTGTCTCAATTGTTTCTGCTTATGCATTGTGTTCAAATACATATCAGTGTTGCATTGTTTTCAATTCTATCATGTTTTATTTAATTATGTTGTTAATCACATTACTTATTGTGTTATGCAGTGTTTGCGACAATGATTAATAGACAAACGCAATACAAAATTTATTTTTATGGAGCGATAACCAATGTATATGGTACTGAGAAGTGGTTGCAAATGCGTAACTGCACTGAGGCCCGCACATGCATAAAGGGGGCCTGGACAACACAGGACGGTGTCCCAGAGATTAGGTGGGTTCCGGGGCCAGTTAAATTATACTTTAATCACTGGGTATGCTCCTGTGATGAATAAATTGTTAATCTTTAAGTGCCACAGGACATCTTTGCTTGTTTTGCTGAACTAGATTAGCATGGCTACCCCTTTGGAACAGAGTAAATAAGAACATGCCAGAGAGAGGGTCATGATATTAGGATACTATCCTATTGGAAAATTAACTGGCAAACACAGCCATCCTGGAATATAGTGTTGCCTCACAGCCCAAAGGTAAAATAATTCTGGTCGCTGTGGTAAACCTTGGAATATAAACATGAAATTCTACAGGTGATAGGAGAAAAACCAGTTGATGATGGTTAGACAGTTTTAAAAAGAGATTCTGGGGTTATGTAATGGTCCTAAATCTTACATAAGGTGAAAGTATCTACAGTGTTTTACTCTTAACATAGGTGAGAATCCAAACCCATATTGCTTTTAAAATTTGCTACATTATTTGTTTCTTTCTATTTGTGATGGGTTGTTGAGTGTCGTCATCAGTTTAGGCCTCATCAAGACAACAAACAAAACTGAAGTAGAGGGTGTTATGAGCGCCTTGAAACCTTGTTAGGGGTTGAGTCAACACCCCATTGGGAGAGGTGTGACGTCACCTTTGTTAACAAACCATAAGCTTAAGGCTCTGTCCACACTGACTCGTGCTAACAAAATGTGGGGGTGGGCGAATACCACATTTCCCTGAGCAACATAAAGTTTAAGGACACAAGTGGCAGTGTAACAACACTATTTCAGCAGAAGAGTTTCTCCTGCCTACATCATTGCTGCTGCTCATTGAGGTGGCTTTCTTATGTGGGTGAGAGAGCTCTGTCTCATCAGCATGGAGTGGCTACACACGCAAATGCAGAGTGGTGCAGTTGCATGTGTACAGTTCTGCTGCTGTAAACTCACTAGTGTTGATATGGCCTAAGTCCCCACATAAGACAACAAGATGTGGGGCCCTGCCCAGAAGCTTCTGACTAAGTGTTGTTTTGGGTTGGGTTGAAGGTGGGAAAGGAGATCACACAGAAACTAAGAACCGTCAGATAAGACTAGAAACCCAGAGAAAGGGAGAGAAGCAAGTCAGTGAAATGAGCCTGTAAGCATAGTGTGACCCTAGGAAAAAGATAGAGCTTGTGTGTCAAACATTGCAATTTGGCAGCTATAAGCTATCGAAATGCTTCTTGCTGTGATAAAAGGCATCGACATTCTACTTGCAGATGGAACATTCCTAGGGTCCTGAACCTTGGATAAAAAGTTAAAGTATTTATGAATATAGATATCTTATTATTTTTTTGTCAGCTCATAAATAACCTAAAGAATCTAGTAGATTAAATAAACATCTTCAGGATCCAAACTTTGTACTCCAATGGCATCCAGACTTAACACAGACAGCTGCAGGCAGTTTTACAATGCTCAGCTAGTTGCTGTTGGCTGGTAGCCTCCTGGGATATTTTGCTTGGAAGGAAGATTGAGGTTCTGAGTTCAAGAGTGGAAAAAAAAAGACAATCTGTGCAGATGAGTGGGGAGAGTTGGGCATTTGAAATGCTAGTGAATATGGGCTTTGCTTAGCCTCATAGTCATGCTTCAGAGTCCATTGACTATCAAATCAGTGAGCAGAAGATGACCAGTTACAAATGAGAAAATTAAATACAAAATATGGATAAGAATGAAAAAATTACTAGCCATGAAAAGCCATACATCACTGCCTTATGCTTTGTAGCCTATGCGTGTAGAACCAGAAAGAGTGAAATTATTAAAAACAAGAAGCAAGGAGAAGAGAGAAATCACCTGTATGCAAAATTGCTTTAAAAAGAGTTGGATAAGCACCCAGTAGATCTGCTACTTAGCTAACCCCTTTGGACAGGCCTGTATAAACACTTGCAGTGAATCTCAAATCCACTTGAAATGAATCTTGTTCTGGATTTATACATTTGTCAGGCTCAATCAACAGTCCTGAAAGTTAACCAGTGCAAGCAATGATTATGGTCACACAATGGGGAGCTCACAAACCTCCCTCTCCCCACTGGGCCTATACTAGCTGCTCTTTCCTCTTCTCATCCAACAAATCCCAAGGCCTACGTCTATACTTAGGTAGGTTCAACTTGACTTAATTTGAACTAATTAAGTCAAACAAATATGGATTAGTTTGAATTAAGTTAATTTGAATTAACATGGACACTAGGAAAACCAGTTCAAGCTAGCATGTCCATGGAGAGGACTCACTAGTTCAAATTAGGAGAAGGGCACCATGGGAGGTGTGGTCAGATGGCCCCCAAGAGGGGCCATGCCCCCACCCAATATATAGAAAGAGGAAGGTACGATGGGATGAAGAGGGTCAAAATGTGTTAATTCAAATTAATGGTTAGTTCAGATTAACACAGCTACACTGGGTTAATTTTAACTCAGTTAAAATTAACCCTTACTTCAAAGTTAAGCAAGGTTTTATAACTTTGAAGTAAGCTTTCACTAATTTTAAATAAGGAAACTCTTAGTTCAAATAAATGAAAGCCAGTGTAGCCAGGCATTAAGTTAATTTGAATTAAACCTCATTAATTTGATTTATATTTAAGTGTAGACATAAAATAACTTTAGATTGCTGGGGGATGTAAAGAGTGTCCCTAACTTCTTGGACCCCAGAATTAGCTACATGGGACTGCAGATTTAGGCTAATTTTGAGACATCTGCTCTGAGATTTACAGACTTCTCACACAGCTATAAAGCAGGTTGAATGGCTTATGAAATTTCTGTATTTTCTGGTGCCAGATGTCAAGTACTGTACTAGATGTACAGTACTTTGATATGTCTGGTGCCCGTTGAAACCAGGAAAAGAGAGAAACTCATGCTAGGGTTGCTGACTGTGATTGAGGAAAACAGGACACCTCATGCCTGCATCCTGACCTCTCTCTTCCTTTAAGGTTCTGCCTGATCCCACACCTTTTTCTGAGGCCTCACCCTCCATGCACTCCTCTACCCTCTCCCTGGAAGCTGGCGGGATTAAGCAAGATAGTGCTAATTCATAAGACTTAGAACACCAGGAGAAGTTTAAAAGGAGTGTTCATTCCTTGCCTTCTGGAAAGTCTCTCATTTTTGGTTCCTTTTTACAGCAAAAATTTTAAAATGAAAAATCAAGTAGAAAAAACTCTGTAGCCTTAGGATCATTCAATAACTTACTGTAAATTGGGTCATCTTTTTGGTGGCCTGTCCATGCCCCTCTCAACAGTGGCAGCCAGCTGCCATGGCCACAGGGCAAGCTCAGTCCTACAACAGTCCCTACCTTCTAGCCCAGACAGGGCAAGGCAGCAGGCGGTAGTGGGGCTTCAGCCCTCCCACGGAGCAAGCTGAGTCCAATGACAGTCCCTGCCTTCCAGCCTGGACAGGGCAAGGCAGTAAGCAGCAGCAGAGCTTCAGCTCTCCCACAGGGCAAGCTCAGTCATACCACAGTTCCTGCCTTCCAGCCCAGGCAGGGCAAGGCATCAAATAACAGCAGGGCTTCAGCCCTCTAGCAGGGCAAGCACAGTTCAGTAAACAGTCAAGGTTCACTAGGTGGGATTCAGTGTCATGTTTAGAGCAATAAGGATTGAGAGGAGGGAGATGCAGGCCCACCCACTCCACTGCATCTCAGCCCAGGGGCCACCAGAGCACCTGCCAAAACACACTGGCCACATGGGGCTAGCCCACACCCCTCTGGGCTACTTCCTCCTTCAGGGACCTTCCCTTCATCAGACCCCCAGGTATCTTGCTAGAGGAATGCCTGTCTGACCTTCAGCATTCAGGGTGGGTAGGTCTGGAAATCCCTCCACAGTGTCCACCAGTGGTAGCTCTTCCAGGTTACAGGAGTTAGGTGGCCCAGGGTCAACAGCATCCACTGCTGAGGGCAGCTTATCAAGGTCCTGCAGACCTCACTCATCCCTTCCATCTGACAGTTCCTCAGCTAAGGGTAATTCCTCCAGGTCCTCACACGGGGGGGGGGGGGTGTCAAAGCACTAGTCACTCCTTCTGGCAAGGGAGAGCCACCTTCACTGCCGCATGGCTGCTCCTCTCTGGCTGCCCGGTCCATTCCCTTAAATAGTGCTCCCATCCTGTAGTCCAGCCCTTTTTGGTTCCAGGCCAGAACTGGGCCTATACCATCCCCTGGCCAGCAGGGGGAGTGCAGGAGCTCAGGCTCCCTCTCCAAGGGTGGGCACTCCACCTTACTACACTTACCCATTCTGTAGATAAGTTTTCCCTATGCACTTTCTCAGGGGCTTCTTTTTAAAGTAAAAGAGAAAACTGTCTGAACACTCAAATGAACCAAACCTAATGAACAGATTCAGTGAGCTATTACACAAATACATATTGACATTTACCCAATTGCATCCTAGTATGTAGAGACAGTCTATATTAGACAACTTATACAGTCTTCACTAAATTACTTTGAAGTCTGTGTTGTTAAATAGGTGATACCCCCTAATGTAGATGCACTAAGACCCATTAATCCTTGCTTAGCATGTGCTAGTAAATTACCAAATTAAATTAACCTGATTTAAGTGAGGTTAAATGGGTTTAAGTGAATCTACATGAAGTGAGAAGTACCACTGCCACTTGAACTGAAAAACAGTTTAAAAATCCTTCTATCTCTTAGTTAAAAGCATACCTCATGCCTTTTGTATGTATTATTAGACACCAAGTGGTACAGGAATGTGAGGTGGTTTCTGGTTTTTTGGGAGAAGTGGGGGGAAGGTTAGGGTAGAAATTCCATAAACCCAGAAAAGGAAAGTCACAAATATGCAAATAAAATGTCTGGCTAAACATAATATCCCATGATAATATCAAATAAATCTGACAAAATATATAATTCTGCTAAAAAATACAGCAACTCATTTGCCAGGTTGCTGCTAGTTACTTGGCCCATTTTCCCTAATCATCATCTTTCTCTTTTAGTAGTCCTAATCATCATCTTTCTGTTTTAGAATCTCTGAATTCAGTATAAATTGTATGGCTTCTGGCATGTTATCCACAATAACACTTTTTTTCTCTAGAAATTAAGTCTTTTTAGGTGTCCAAATAGTTCACTGAAAATCTGGCAAATGATTTTTGGCTGCTTAAAAAAGTACTGTATTTTAACCGAAACTTATTTTTAAACTTGTCACTAGATTAAGCATCTCAGAATATTGTTTGATTAGAAATGTGTTAATGCCCACTCATTAAAACTTGCAAAAAGGTAGCCTTCCTTACTTTGCAAATGTTTGGGGGTGGGGGGGTGATGGGCATTGAGGGAGAGTGCTGGGGGAGTACTAGGATTTTGAGATCAGTGTCATTTAGATAAAGTTGGGTGTGTGGTGGGAACACTGACATTCATGGTGTGTATGGGAGGATTAACTGAAAAAGAGTGCTAGTGTTGGAGAACCTCAAAAAGGAAGCAGAGAGGGCACAGAACTTGTGTGGGGGTGGGTAAAGGTGATAAGAGGCAGCAAAGAAGGGTGTGCCATATGCAGAGAGGCAGTGGTAAGTGCATGGTGTGCTCTGTGGGCAGTGTGGAGTTGAGGGGTGGTCAATCCCCAGAGCCAGGCGATAGGGTGGGGGAAACTGGAGCACAGTGGGGTGTTAGAGCAGAAAGGATTGCCTTCCCTGAGTGGTGGGAACATCGAGGGGTGCCATTTCAGATTTTGATATGCAAGGAGCAGCACCTTTACCCATGATTCCAGAAGCTACTTAAGCACCGGAAAACTCTGGGGCTTTTTTGCCCCCTGATAATAAATAAGAAATTATCTGACAGGGTCACTGTATCTAATTCATATTTAAAGAAGTATATATGTACACAAAAACTTGTGAAAGCCATATTTTAAGTTTACTTGTAAATTTTAAACAGGAAGGCTCAGGAAAATATTACCAGTCCAAAGGCTGAGGTATCATAAGAACATAAAAACAGGTAAACTGATTCAAATGAAAGATCTAATTAAGTATCTTGTCTTCCAACAGTAGCCAATGCCAGGTGCTTCAGAGGGAATGAACAGAGCAGTAATCATCAAGTGATTTATCTCGTCATACAATCCCAGCACATGGCAAACAGAATTTTGGAACACTATTACACTGAGAGCAAAAGGTTGCATCCCTGTCCATTCTGTCTAATAGCCAGCGATGGACTTGTCTTTCACAAGTTTTCTTTTTTAACCCTATGATAATTTTGGCCTTCACAACATTCTCTGGCAAAGAGTTTCAAAGGCTGAATATGCCTGGTAGGAAGAAGTTCTTCCTTGTGTTTCTTTTAAGTCTGCTGTCCATTAATTTCATTGGGTAACCAACCATTCTTTTGTTACGTGAAGAATTAAACATTTTCTTATTCATTGGATCCACACCAATCAAGATTTTATAGACCTCTACCATCTTTCCTTTTTCACTTATCCAAGATGAAATGTCCCAGTCTTTTTAATCTCTTGTTCCATATCCCTAATCATATTGCCTTTCTCTGTAACTTTTCGACTTCCAATATATCTTTTCTGAATTGGGACAACCAGATCAGTGCTCTGTATTCAAGATGTGGGAACACCATGGATTTATATAATGGCATTATGATATTTTTTCTCTTGTAATATATCCCTTTTAAATTGTTTCTAATGTTCTGACTGCTTTTTTTTTTGACTTCTTCTGTATATTGAGGGGATATTTTCAGAGAACTATTCATAGCCACTTCAAGATCTCTTTCTTGAATGATGACAATTAATTTAGATCCTATCATTTTCCTATGTGCATTGTTTTGCATTTACTTTCCTATATCAATTTTAGAGCCTTAGTATAAAAACTAATAACATTAACAGGTAAATAAAATTCATGAAAAATATTTGTACAATTTCATTGTCCTTACAATGTCTTAACAATGACCCTTAAATATGCACAGATTTTTTTTCAAATTTTCATTTATTTTACATTATGGAAAATTAACATTTCCCATTAAAAAGTTATGAAGTCTAAGTTGAATTTCCTCTCAAACATTTTCTAAAGCATGAAGTAACACATTAGAGAAAAATACATTATTTTCTCACTAGTTTAAAAAAAGAAGAAAGCAATGTTCCCATTAAGGTGATGATGCACGTGAGTAAGTTCCTCAACCTATACTGGGCCCCTTCCCTGCTGCCCGCTGGCCACCCAAGCGTATCCATAACTTGCTGAGCTGCATCATCAGCTTAGAGGAAAACATTGCTGTCATTACCATATTACAGCATGGAAAATGGTAATGATAATGAATGCAGCATTAAAACAGCACAAAATCATGTGCGTTTTAAATTATTTTAAAAGAAAAAAATAGCAAAATGTTCTATTTTACTGAAAACTGATTTTTTTTAGTAAATGAAAGTTTTCCGTGGCCCTTTCATTAATATTCATGAGACTAAACAAGTTAAAAAACTAAATTTGCAAATGTAAACTTGAAAAGCACCTAAAAAGTTAAAAAAAAAAAAAGTTGACTCACTGCTTTTTCATTTCCACAGCAGCCCCTTTTACAATTAAATAATAATAATAATAATAATTGTCCTATATGGTTTCTAACTAATTCAAATGTACCCCTATTAGTAATTTTATTCACAGTATACTTTATTTTCATTCATTTTATTAGGGTTTGCTATATTTTTTTTTCCCCAATGTAGTCCTTTTGCAGAGAGTTGTGCTCCAAAAAAACTCAAAATGCCCTATATTGGTTTCAAACCCACACCCCTCAGCTTAAAAGTCTGTCACACTACCAGCTAGACCATTGAAGCTGTTGGTATACAAGCCTCTTGGAATCTATATGTTTAGGTCCACTTTGCTTTGTGTGTATAGGAGACAGCCATAGGCTAATGGGTTTGAGCCCTGTGTTGGGAGTTTTTTTCTTTTTTTCTTTTTTTTCAAGCATAAAAAGTAACAAGCTGGAAAAAAAAAAGAAAAGCAAGGAGTCTTGTGGCACTTAAAGACTAACAGATTTATTTATCACATGAGCTTTTATGGGAGAATATCCCACTTCATCAGATGCTTCCCTTTTCAAAGTGTCTGATGAAGTGGGATATTCTCCCATGAAAGCTCATGCGATAAATACATCTGTTAGTCTTTAATTGCCACAAGACTCCTTGCTTTTTTTTGTTTTACTAGGCTAACATGGCTGCCCCTTTGGAACTAAGCTGGAAAAAAAATCACCTATTTTTAGAATGTCTGGAGGACGGAGGACATGAAGGTAAAAAGGAGTACACGTCCTCCCTTTGCCAGACGTCTGGCAACCCTAGTCCTGGGGAAGCTACTTGCTCCCCCCAGCACTTTTCCTGATGGGCTGCAGCAGCGATGGGGGGTGGGGGGGAACTTCCCCGGGTCCCAGAGCTGGGTGCTTTCTCTGCGCACCCTTTGTCTGGCTTCCCCAAGTTCTCCGGGCTCTCCTTCCCCTGGCTCCCCCAGGCCACTGTCCTGGCTGCCAGAATCACTCCCATGCAGAGCGTGCCCCTCACTGTGGCCATTCTTCTGGGCGGCAGGAAGCTGCGCCGAGTTTAAAATCTCCCTCCCTGAGCATGTTCAGGGGAGATTTTAAACTCCCTGGAACAGCTCCCTGCCAGCCAGAAAAAAGTGTGTTCGGGTGGCAAGGAGCCACAGCTGCCCCTGCTTGGCGGGCAGTAAGGTGTGCACTGGGGAGTCGTGGCTGCTGCGTGCGTGTGCACACATAGCTTAAAGGGAACATTGGGAGAAAGACAAAAAGGGAAGAAAACACTGCAACACATTAGAAACCCATGTTGCCCAATCAGGTCTGACATAGCTGAAGGTGTACTTCCAGCAGATAAAAATGTTATCACCTTTTTCCAATGGTAATGTGTTTTCTTTTCCTATTATGTTATTCAATAATGAGAAATAAAATCTTAAACATTGTAGTTTATTTATACTATGTATTTGATATTTCTTCAGCACAAATGAAAATACATTTCAGTTCAAGATACTAAAGGTATAAAGATTCAAAACATAAAAATGAATTTAAAAATTGATCTCACACTTAAAAATGAGTGATCTAAAGCCTGTTTTAGTCCCTGGAAACTGTACAGTTATATAATGTAATATAGAAATTCTGACTATGTCTACAGTGATTCAAATGGATGAGTCTTAACTGTGCCTTAATGAAAATATATTATGATACTCTATGTTTTAAAAGTTATTAAGAACATCTGCCCTTTTGAAAATGACATTTCAAGGGCATATTCATATATTAAGGAAGTTAGTAAAAAGATGTGGTCTGAGGCTCTAGCAATCTAGTAAGACTATAAAAGTCTTTCAGGAATTGTTTAAAAAAACTGTTCCAGTGGCACATAGAAAATGCTGATCATGTGTCATGTAAAACTTATGAGCCTTTAAGATATCTCAATATGAGCACACAAAATCTTTTCAAAAAACTTGGCTCCAGCACTTAGCCTGATCTGCATCAATATATAGTCCTCGCTTTCAAATGAAAGTAATACGCAGGGTCATACAGGATCAACACCTTCATCAGAATAATAATAATATAAATCCAGCATGAGGCTGAACAGTATTTGATGATATGGCAAGGCTGGTTTTACTTTCTATTTAACTCATTCAGATTGTGTAGGAACATTATGACTGGCAATCTGGAGAGCATTTGAACAATGTGCGGAAGACTGCAAAAGAACTACAAGAGAGATTAGTGGGGTTTACAGTTTGAATGGGATTTACTGGGCATTCAGGCTCCCAGAGATCACAGAATTGAACCAGGCCTGGTAGAATAAAAAAAAAAAATGAAAATAAGTATTAGTTCATGTGATGGAAATACTAGAAAGTACATTCCCTCTAAGATTATGCTATCCTTAACACTACACCTAGATGTACAAATGATCACTACTGATTTGGGGGACAGCACTGAATTTTAGGAGAAAATATTAGTCTTTACTAGCTATGAGTATGGTGAAGGATGAATATTTGAAATATATCATATTATTTTATTAATTTTATTATACTATAGCCTAATGATACCAACCAAGATCACCTGAATTTCAGAAACTATATTGAGTGGGTCCAGAACTCAACCCTTATGCAACAGAATTCTACTAGAAATCACAAAGTATGAAAGGAGAACAATTAAGCCATGCTGATAAGTTCATCTATTACATCCTGGCATAGAATTGTATTCAATGTGAAAGTAAAATATTGAAATATGAGAGATTTTCAATAGCATCTCAAGGAAAATTAATTATTATGGTTTTACCAGATCAAGATGAGCTATTAATTGAACTGTGAAGATTTAATGACTAATCCATTTCTTTGTTTGTAAGTGGGGTTTGAAATATTTTTACATGAGGTTTATTTTTCTCAGAATTCATTATAAAAATTTATAATTCTTGTTTGTATTTATTTTTCTTTTGGGAAGCTCAGTAAATGATGAGGCAGTACACAGGGAAAAAAACAACAAGCAGTTGTGTGGCACTTTAACTGCTTGTTGTTTTTTTACTGGACTAGACTAACACGGCTATCCCTTTGGAAAGTGCACAGGGAACCTCTGCATGATGGCACATTATACACCTTGTGTTGAGTCAACTCAAGTACTTCTTCCAGTGATTCACAAGGCTAGCATAGATGGTACCAGGGACAAAATTTGCACACAAATGCAGTGGGCTCAAAATATCTCCACATGTGATTAAGTATGGAAATTTACTGAAGCAAGAGACTATTATAAACTCAATGCACTGTGGTGGTGCTTGTAAATACAGCAAGAAGCTTGACTACAAAATAAATTACATAGCACTGGTAACTCCACAACAAGGAGATGAAAAGCCCCAATGACAATGTGAGAAGAATATGTTAGTTGGACACCAAATAGAAAATTCCAACTTGAGAAAGTTAGAATCTCATCTAATAAAGTTAAAGAAATTTATCAATTCTGCAAAAGAAACAACTTTATCTCAAGGGATTTCAACTATCCACTACCAGCTGCAGGACTTTTTCCACAAACCCAGTAATTAAGGCTTTTGCCATTTTTCTTTCATTAAAATAAACTAAAGCCAGAGACATTAGAGGGTTCCAAACTGAAATGTAAATGTTTTCTTAATTTATTTTCTAAAACAGGATTATTTACTCCAATTCATAAGAGCTCTTTCAGAATCCACTATATTGTTCTAGAAGTCAATCCTGCTTCTCTTTTTTCTCTGTGCCTGATCATTTATGAAGCTGGGAACCTTCGCTGACATTCAGCATCTCACATGTTAGATCATTAATTAATTTTATCTTTCTAAATTTCTAACCACATAAATTATAAACACATGTGTGATCACTGTCAATTTAGGGCAAAATAATGGCATTAAGTATAATTCTTTTTTTCCAAAATACTTTAAAAAGGATATTAGAAACTGTATATAACATTTGACTTGATCCTGCAAGGTACTAAGTGCTTTCAGATTCCATTAAATCCAGTTGAGAGTACTCAGCAGCTTTTATTTTGGACCCCCATGAGTCAAAATGTTTCTTGAGTCCAGCAAAGGTAGATTCATTCAGAACAATGGAAACATTGCTAGTTACCCGCCACAGAATAACATAGTAGCCTCTCATCAGCTAGTCTCATAACAAATGATTATGACCTTTTAACAAACAGAAAAGAGGAAAGTATGTTTCTGTCTGTCAACCTTTGAAGCACTTCTTTTGCACTACAACTGAGCTCTATACTGCACCATGACAGGTGATACAGTGACAGCAAAGCAGTGATGGGAAATGCTGTGAACACTTAAGAATATGAATTAATATAGTCTTTCATGTTACTTTGAGTTGCAAGATCAATTCCTGTTACTATTCCTCATATTCTGTATTTTTGTGTACAAAGCACAGCTGAAGGCAGCTCTGTGTTTGCTGCTGTTTCAAACATCTCTGGATAACATAATTTAAAATGTCCTTTGGGGCTGATGTTATTGACTACTGTATGTAAATTCTGATCCCATGCTACATTAAACATTGGTCCATATACATTTAAATTTTTGTTGCTGTTGCTGTTGTGATTTACAAATATTATGCAAAAAATACATACATTTCACCAAACTGCAAGACAGCTAAAATTGTTTCTAGAGAACCTTTCATTAGAAAACATTGAAGCCATTAATAAATATCATGTAATTAATTAAGTAATTATTAAGTAAAAAAGAGATGTAGTGATATGTTTCTTGTTTTACAGAAGTGAGTCAGTGGCAGAATCAGCAACAGACTGCAAGAATTCTGATTTTGAGCTCTTGCTTTAGTCCCTCAAATACTCTGCCCCTCTAAGAGCCTATAAACAAATAAAACTAGATGAAATTGTCTGAGAAATATTTACAGCAAAACTGAAAAATGGTGCTGAATTACACCAAAGTGTATAAATTCCCGTCACTTTGTAAATCCCCTGGTTGTTTTCCTGATATAGGTTCGATTTGCTGAAGAAAACTATTTTCCCCTTAAGGCAAAAAATCTCATGAAACTGCTAAGGATGGAAATAAACAGGATTTTGTTCACCATCTGGGAAGCTAAACTAACAAGTCAAAATATGTTTATTTTACTATATGTGCAAAGTTTTCACATAGTTTTTGGCAATGGTATAATAATCCCTGTTTCTTTCTACTGAGGCCTGTTTTTCAGTAGGAGAAAAGGCTCATGTTAAAATTATGGGTGGAAAAAGCAAATTATAGTTTTACTATGTTTAATTGGTTGTGATAAACCCTATGGAGATGCATAAATTGGATAAGAACATAAGAGTGATAATACAGAGTCAGACCAATAGTTCATCTATCCTACCAAGTACCAGATACTTCAGAGGGAATGAGCAGAATAGGACAATTATCACGTGATCCATCTTCTATCATCCAGTCTAAGGTTCTGGGAGTCAGAAATTTACGGAGATCCATAAATGGTGGTCTCCATATTATCTGGTGTTCAACCACATTATCTAGTAGCCATTGATGGACCTAACTATATGATGTTATCTAATTCTTTTTTTAAATTATTTATACTTTTGGGCACACAACGTTCTTTGTCAATGGGTTCCACACACTGACAGGTATTGTGTGAAGAAGTACTCCCATGTCTCTTTTACGCCTGCTGCCTATTAATTTCATTGGGAATCCCTGGTTCTTGTGTTATGTGAATACCATTTCATGTACGGAAAGAGAGTGAAGGACTTTTTTTGAGATACGGTGACTAAAAATGCATGTAGTAGTCATGATGCAGGCATCTGATGAGAGTGGAAAAAGGGTAAGATGGCCAGGGGTTGCCTTATTAACCCCACGAGCTGCACCCAAAGGGACAGCCATGGAGGAGACAATTGAAAACAGTCAGTCTCAGCTGGGCAGAAGCAGATGGGACTATCAAGTTGAGAAGCTGGCACAGGTAAGGATGCTGGGAAAAGGCCATCACTTCCTGGGAAAATGGGAAGATTGGAAGCTGGTACACAGAGAAAGAGAACTAGAAATGGTGAGAAGCAGACAAGGGAAGATAAACTGAAGTCTGAGAAAGAAAGTCCAGAAATGCTGAGTATAGGCTCCCTGGATTGGAACCTGAACTAGTGGGTGGATACGAGTTCCCCTAACAGCCACTGAGGTTGTATATAGACCAGACACAGGGTAGTGAACTGGAAGACTGCTTGGGTTACTGTGGGAGTGACAGATCATTTGAATGACTATACAGCAGAAGGGGGACACACTGGGTATGTCCACATACATTGTTTAAGTCAAAATAACACTGGTTGTTTCGATTTAAAAAATGGTAGGTCTACACAACGTTCCCTTATTTTGAAATGAGGAGCTCCGTCATTTTGATATAAAGAAAGTCATAGCAATATAAAAAAACCCTAGTGTTATATCGATATGACAGTTAAATTGACATTGTTATTTCAAAATAACAGTGTGGACATCTTATTTTGATTTAACTGTTAAATCGATTTAACACTTTCTGCCCTTCTCCTTCCCAGGTGCTTTCCTTTTTCTATATACTGGGTGGGGGCATGGCCCTTCTAGGGGGCTATGTTGCCACACTTCTGTGGTGCCTGTCTCCTAAATCAAAATAGCAAGTCCTGTCCATGGACGTGCTATTTCAATTTGAGTTTCTAGTGGGGACCTGTCATATCGATTTTAACTTAAATTGATTCAATGATTTTTATATCAATTTTATTAAATTGATTTAATTGTGGAAGTGTGAACATAGCCACTAATGATAACCTCGTTGGTGGGTTGAATCACAAAGGGTATGTCTACTGGCAAATTAGTCTGGACTAAGGAGGTTTAAACTTAATCAAATAACTTTCTTAGATGCTCTAATGAAGCCCTAATGCCTGAG
>ML681963.1:105653927-105758974 GCA_007922195.1 Podocnemis expansa
TGGGGTCCCTTCCAACCCTATGATTCTATGATTCTATGATTCTATAATTTAGCCCATGGCTACACTAGGCTTTCCCTAGTCTGAACTAAGAATTATTTTTGCTTGGACTAAGGAAAGCTTAGTTTGAACTTGTTAGTACCGGCACTAGTCTAGACTTACATGCTTAGTTTGAACATTAGTTCAAAGTAGGCACGGGCAAGACTGAAACTAAGCTGGTTAGCTCAAACTGACTGTGCGTTCTAGTTCAAACTAAGCGTTAGTTCAAACTAGAATGTGCAGTTAGTTCAAACTAAAAAGTTTGCAGTTAGTTTGAACTAACCCAAAGTTCAAACTAACCTCAAATTTCTTAGTTTGGACTAAAAAGTCTGAACTAACTGTGGCGGATGTGGACATAGTCAAAGAGGATGCAGAAGTTGCTAGGATTGAAGAGAGCCTGCTGCAAACCAGCAAGAGGGACAGAGTGATGGCATGCAACTGTGTTAGAGGGGTTAACTACAGAGCAAACAGGAAGAGTGCCAAACTAGTGGTGAGTACAACACCCATGACAGGGTGTTCCATGGATTTGTATAGTGGCCTTATGGTATCTTGTGTCTCATTTTCCATCCCTTTCCTAATAATTCCTAACAGTCTAAGTTGAGTTTTCATGGTGTGTGTTTGTTTGTTTGTCTTTTTGTTTGTTTGACTGCCATGGCACATTGAGTAGATGTTTTCAGAGAACTGTCCACAATGACTTGAGTTTTCTTGAGTGAGTACTGCTAAATTAGGCCCCATCATTTTGTATGCATAGTTGGATTATTTTATCTAATGTGCTTTCCTTTGCATTTATCAACAATAAACTTCTGTTATTTTGGTCTCCAGTCAACCCATTTTGTGAGGTTCCTTTGTAAATCATAGTTTCTCTATAAGGTTTACCTCTGGCACCTCAAGATGTTTAAATATAACTTCCTTATCAATTCTCTGATTTCATGTTAGTTAATGTGCTAGCCAGCATATTTTACATACACATCTTTTTTATATAAAGCAGACAGTGTTCTAGATTACTGTCTAAATAAGGGCCTTTTAATATCACTTATCCTGAAAGACAAACAAGGAGTCCAGTGGCTCTTTTAAAGACTAAGAAATCTATATATTGCATCAGCTTTCATGGGAGAGCCCCTTTGGAACTTATCCTGAAGTGATAGATTAAGATAATACAAAGGGTTGTACAGATAGACTTCATCCGTCAACTCTGTTTGGATGCATTGCAATGTAATGATTAACATAGGACCATGCTGAGCCCAGGAGCCTGTCTGCAGCCTGCAGAGGGAATAAAAGTCATGCTCCTACTGATGGGGTGATAGCTAATGATTTTTTTTTCCCTACAATGAAACACAAGATTATTTTACATTTTTTTCTGGTTTGTCTTAACACAGGACCTGTGCCAAGTGCCAAATTATTGAGCACAAATTTCATATAAGAAAAGAGAGAAGTGCTGCCTGCTGTTCTCTATCAGCTGACAAGTGGAAGAGAATCACTGAACTTTAACTGTAGTTTGCCACTAATTCCCTCTATGATCTTGGACAAATCAACTATTGTCCCTGTTTTGACTTTAAGTATACATGCAGATAATCACTTCTAACATAGAGTTAAATTTTGCAAAATTACACATAATACAGATTAAGGAGTAGAGGGAAAATATGTCTGCTTGGGGAGGAATTCTGCTACAGAGTACCTCATAGATAAAAGTTACATCTATGTAATATTTTGCAGAACCATATGAGAGATACCCCATGCAAAGCAAGTACATTTAAAAGAATGTGACAGTTCTAAATGAAAAGTCAAAATTAAGGAAATTACAAAGGTACAATTGCAGACTTAACTTTGACTCCTAGTGACTTCACACTATAAAACTATCTGATGGTTACATTTTAATGTTCTACTGATGCCTTGCCTCGATCAGTACATATGGGCTGTGTTCAGATGTGAGTTTTATTTCGAAACAACATCGGTTGTTTCGAAATAAAATTTCTCGTGTCCACATGATGTACTATTATTTCGAAACAACGGGACCCATTGTTTTGAAATAATGGCTGTTGCTTTGAAAATGTTAAACCTAGCAGGAAATCAAAATAGCTGTTGTTTCAAAATGGTTGTTTCAAAACGACGACATTTGGACATGTTGTTTCGAAACACCACCATTGTTTCGAAACAAATGTTTTGAAACAACATGTCCGAATGGCCTTATTTCGAAATAACCATTTCAGAATAACAGCCATTTTGAAAGCAGGCTTTCCTTCAAATTAACAAACTTAATTTGAATTAACTTATTTTGAAATAAGGATTTTATTTTGAAATGAGTTATTTCAAAATGGGTTATTCTGAAATAATAGTTACCATTTAGACATACCCATGGTGAATGATGCTCAATGAATGAGACAGTTGTTGATTATTGTGCTTTACTCCCATAGTATAGTGTGTGGTTCCAGGCCTCTTTTGCTGCACAGCATCCAAACCCTTTCTTAAATATGGAAATTTTCTTTCTTTATATGCTTTGTGTGTGTGTGTGGTGTTCATCACTGTGATGCTTGACTGGCAAGGATAAGTGTATCTGTCAGCATATAGTGATGTTTATAAGATGTCAATATATTGTCACATTAATTGGCTGCATTTTACTATCTGGAACACAATGTCTTTTAATGTACTCCTAAATATATCTTATTTTGATGTTAAAAGCAGCAATTTTTTTTTCAGTAGAGATGATGGAGAACAAATTTTGTCAATTTCTTGCAGTTTAATTAGGGTGAACCCTCCTTTATTTGGGTAGCTTACCATCATTGCAATAATTTATTCTGGGAGATATGAAGGCAAACTGAGAGGGAAACCTAAGACAAGAAGAAAACAGAAACAACTGGAGAAATTCCATCTGATTGGTTTGGTTCTCTCTTCATCTCACTACTGTACCTTGATGGTCCTACTGTCTTTATGGATACTCGTAGTGTATACTAACACATTTGATTCTTCATGCACTTTGGTGCCAACTCTTTCTTCAGCAGTAATTCCAGGAAATTATTTGTTGGAATGATATACTAGCTCAAACAGAAATAATAGAGATTGATGCAGGAATCACTTGGGCTGTGTTCACACAGCCCCCTTATTTTGAAACAACAGAGGTTGTTTCGAAATAAGGATTCAGCTATTCACATGACGCATGGTTGTTTTGGAACAATGGTTCCCGTTGTTCCGAAACAACCGCGTTGTTTCGAAACAACCTAAACCCCATGCAGGGACGAAACAACGTTGTTTCGAAATGACTTGTTTCGAAACAACTCTGTGTGAACACGTTGTTTCGAAACAACGGTTGTTTTGAAACGACTTATCTCAAAACAATGCTGTGTGAACACGTTGTTTTGAAACAACCGTCGGACCTTCCTCCCAGGGTGCCCAGCAACCTGGGGAACAGGAAGTTCCGGTCTGGGCGTGCCTGTCAGCCAGCGTGCCCACTGCCTGACAGGCACATGGCGACCCAGGCAGGCTCCTCCGCTGGGGGGCACCGCAGGGCCCCAGTGTGGACAAGGGTGGACACCCTGTGCCTCCTGGGGGTCTGGCAGCGGCCAGACATCATGTCCCGGTTCCGGTCATCACACCGGAACCGGGACATATACGCGGACATCGCCATGGAGATGTCCGCCGCCAGCCACCCCAGGACCCTCGAGCAGGTCTGGAGCAAAATAAAAACGCTCCAGCAAGACCACTCTCAGACCCGGGAGGCCCGGGAGCTCCAGGGGCAGGGAGCAACATCACCTGCCCCTACTTCGACGAGCTCCACGCCTTCCTGGGTCCAGAGCCCAGCGGCCACCCCTCTGAGGCTCTGGACTCAGGAGGGCATCCGAGCCCCTCATCGGGCCCTGAGGCCCAGGGCTCAGACCTGTCCATCGGGGGGCCTCCGGCCGTGCCACCACCATCCGTGGCGGAGGCCACTGCCAGCAGCTCGGAGCTGTTTGCCAGGCCCGAACCGGAGACCAGCAGGGAGGACCAGGGGCCGACCACCACCCCAGGGTTGGACACAGAGCCTGGGACATCACGCCGGACAGCCAGATCCCCTGTTGGTAAGTACCCCCCCACCGAGGCACACAGGGCTGGGCCTGTCCAGCAGGCCCCAGGCAGCGAGGGGGCCAGGGCTGGGTACCAGGGCAGGTAGGGCACAGGATTGGTGGGTGCAAAGGCACCCCCGTGGTCACAGGGCCCATGGGGACGGGTGGCACCAGGCGCACAGGGGCCTGTGCGCCTGGGGGCAGTGGACAGGGCCTGGCTGGCGGCGATGCGACCGCATCCCGGGTGGGGTGGGCAGCATGCAGGCCACACCGCTGGCAGGTAGCTGTGGGAGGCCCCCCTAGGACAAGGTGTGACCCAGCCCAGCCCAACCCTGTGGGCACGACTGGCATGTGTGCCCCCCGGGGAACGGTCCCCAGGTGGCAGGCAGGAGGAGGACACGGTCCCCTTCGTGCCATCCTGTGCCCCTGTCCAGACCCTGAGTCCCAGTCCGGCAGGCTGTGTAAGCTACAGGGGTTTGCCAGGCATCGGACCGGAGGGGTGGCAAGGGGCCTGCACTGCCATAGACTACTCATCTGTACAGGCAGGTGGTCCAGGGCCCCCGGGCCCCGACAACTACCCCAGCCGGACAGCATCGCCGCCCGTTGTCCCCCAATGTCCCCCGCTGGGTACCGCCCTGGCCTCATCCCCGAGGCCTTGGGGACTGGGAACCCCACCTCTGGGCACTCCCCCACGGGGTCCCAGGGCCCTCTGGCAGTCAGGGCAGGGGTGTGTGCAGTGGACAGGCGCGAACAGGCAGGGCCAACAGGCGGCAGGGGCTGACTGTGTCTTGTGCTTCCCTCCAGCAGGTCGCAGGTCCGCCCATTGCCAGATGCCACCACCACCGGCAGCAGGACGCCCGAGCCCCTGGGCACGCCAGCAGCGGAGGAGGGCCCCACGCACCGGCCTGGAGCTCCTCGAGACCCTGGAGGACCTGGGTGAAAGGATGGAGGCCTCCACCCAGGCCTGGCGACTAGAGCAGTGCCAGCGCCTGGACCAGCTGATTGCGGTGGAGTCCGATCTGGACACCACCCTAGGTCGCCTTGCCGACCAGCTGCCATCTGCCATCCGGGAGCTTGCCCAGCGGCTGCCACCACCACAGCCCACAGGGAGCCCACCATCCGGACCTCCTCAGAGGCGACACCAGAGGGACGGCGGCCGTGGGCGCGGCCGGGGTGCGCCACCCCCCCGAGCCCCCCCCCCGGGTCTTGCCTGACTTCCCCCTTTCCCCTGGACTTTCACATCCCCTTCCCCTCCCAAGTTGCTGCCCCCTCCCTGACACCCCCGGAACCCCCTTCCCCTCCCAAGTTGCTGCCCCCTCCCTGACACCCTCGGAAGCCCCTTCCCCCTGCCCCAACACCCATTGTAAATAAACCCCTGTTGCACTGTCTTTTTGCATGTCAGTCTTTTTATTGGGGTTGGTGAACAGTGCGGGTGGATGGGTGGGGGCTGGCCATGGGTGGACGGGGGAGCGGGTGGTGCAGGGCAGGGCGGGCCTGACCCTCACAGGTCCCCCTCCGTGAATGCGACCCGAAGGGCATCGCGCACGGCGAGGGCCCGTTGGGAGGGCTGTTCCCTTGTGGGCACGGGTCCAGGCTCCCTGAGGTCCGTGGCGAGGTGTTCGGCCTCGGCATCCCATGCTGGCTGGATGGGCTCCCCCCGCAGGTCACAGTAATTGTTGAGGACCACATATGCCCCGATGATGTGAGGCAGGGCCCTCTCTGCAAGGTGGAGCCGGGTGAGCAGGCACCGCCAGCGGGCCTTCAGGTGGCCGAATGCCCGCTCCACAACCTGGCGGCAGCCGGTCAGGCGTTGGTTGAAAAGCCACCGGCTCGGGTCCAGGGGCCCTGCGTATGGCCGCATGAGCCAGGGCCATAAGGGGTAGTCCGCGTCGGCCACGACGAGGACGGGCACCACAACGCCCCTGAGGTGGATGTCGTGCCGAGGGAAGAAGGTGCCTGCCTCCATGTCCCGGTGGAGGGAAGAGTTCCGGAGCACCTGGGCGTCATGTGCCCTCCCTGGCCATCCGACGTAGATGTTCTGAAAGCAGCCCTGGTGGTCGACGAGGGCCTGCAGGAGCATGGAGTGGTACCCTTGCCGGTTGCGGTACTCCGCTGCCCTGTGCTCTGGGGCCCTCACAGGGATGTGGGTGGCATCAAGGACCCCCGCGCAGTTGGGGAAGCCAAGGGCAGCCATCCCGGGGATGATGTCCTGGAGCTGTCCTGCGCCTACCAGGCGCCGCATCAGGACCCGGCTGATCGCCCTGGCGACCTCACGCAGGATGGCACAGATTGTGGATCGGCCGACTCCGAAGAGGTGCACCACTGCCTGGTGGGACTCCGGAGTGGCCATCTTCCATAGGGCGATGGCCACTCTTTTGTCCACCGAGATGGCACGCCTCATCGGGGTGTCCCTGCGGTGCAGGTACGGGGCGAGCTCCGTGACCAGGGCAGTGAAGCTGGCCCTGGTCATGCAGAAGTTGCGTTGCCAGTCCTCATCGCCCCAGGTGCACAGGGCGACCCGCTCCCACCAGTCTGGGCTGGTTTCCTGAACCCAGAGCTGGCGGGGCACAGGGGCGGGCAGGTGCATGAGATCTGCCCTGAGTATGAGGTAGATGAGGGCCTGGTGTGGGAGCTGGGAGCCCTCTGCATCCACAAACAGGGTGTCCCGCATGTGCAGGACACTCTTTGGGCGGGCAGGGGGTCCATGGGTGGCACGGCGCCGTCTGGGCTGCCGGGCACTGTCCATGGCTTGCAGTGCGCTGCTCGCCTGGGTGGACAGGGAAGTGAGGTCAGGGCCGGCTTTTATGGGATTGGCTAGCAACATGGCCGCCGACATGGCCCAGTGGGGCGGCCATGTTGCCACACCTCCCATGGTGCCCTGCCCCTGGGGCGAAATAGCATGCCCACTGTGTGGACATGTTATTTCGATTCCCGCTTTTTTCTTATTTCGAATTAACATTTTGTTAATTCAAAATAAGTTGTTTCAAAATAAGCGTTATTTCGATATACAGTTGTTGCGAAACAACCATATCGAAATAACTGGCTGTGTGAGAACACAGCCTTGGTGAACTTCTATGGCTTGTATTGTGCAGGAGGTTGAACAAGATAATCATAGTGTCCCATCTGGCCTTAAAAATTTGAGTCAATATATTATTACAAAGCTCTGCTGTCCCTAAAAAATGCCAGGCATATAACTTTGAGCATAGGCTTTCAGCGATGTCATTAGAGACAGATGGCTAGGTGTCTCAAATATCTGTCAACTACAAACTCTTGTAGCATTTCTAGGCTGCATGCCTGGTTTCTTTAGTTGAGAGGGAAGTTAGCAAACCTGCCCAAAAGAATAGGAAGAATGTCAAGAAACACAGTTGAGGATGAAAAGGTAAAAATAACAGAGATGTAAAGAGACAGATGGATGGGCTGTTCTGCAGAAATGTAGAGCAAGCTGGTACCAATTATTTATACTGCATGAGGCAGATCATAAACTTTGTTTGCCACGTTGTTGTATCACTCATCTATTAAGAATCCTTTTAGTGGAGGACTCTTCTTCCTTAGCTGACATAAATTGAACCTGGTTAACATGGCTTCTTCATCACAATGCCCTCATGCTCAGCAAAATTTCTTTTGAAATGGTTCAACCCATTATAGAAGAAGTGTAAAAATTGGAGAAAATCCAAAGGAGAATATATTCAAACTAACATAGCCCCACTAGAAACACAAATCAAATTACCATGTCCATGGACAGGACTTGCTTGTTCGATTTATGAAGGGGGCACCATGGTAAGTGTGGCAACATGGAACCCAAGAAGGGCTGTGCCCTCACCCAATACATAGGAGGAGGAACAGCAAACCACAATACTTTGAACTAATGGTTTGAATTAACATGGCACCATTTGGTTAGTTCAAGCTAATAAGTTCAAACTAATCATTACTTCAAAGTTAAGTGAAGTTCTAGAACTTCAAAATAAGTGTTCATTACTTCAAACTAAGGACTTCCTTAGTTTGAAGTAATGAAAGCCACTGTAGCCATGCACTAATTTAGTTCAAATTAATCCTCATTAATTAGAACTAAATTCCAAATGTAGACAGCCCATGTCCATTGATATAACCAGAACAGTCTGCAAGAAGGGAAATATAGTTTAGCTATTAATGGAAAAACTTGCTAACTATAAAGCTTTGGAATAGGCTTACAAGGGAGGTTGGGGAATCCCCTTCATTAGTGGTTTTTAAGAACAGGTTAGATAAACACATGTCAGAAATGGTCTAGGTTTATTGAGTCCTACCTCAGTACAGAAGACTTGACTAGGTGATTTTCCAAGTATAGTAACTCCCGTCCGACTCTACATTTCAGTGGTCCTATGGCTGCACTGGGTGGGTATGTCCACACATCTTTTTTATTTCGAAATAACCTGTGTTATTTCAAAATAAAAAACATTTGGTCCACACTACATTTTCTTATTTTGAAATGATGGGACCCATCATTTCGAAATAAGAAACGTCCTTTTGAAATAGGTTAAACCACTTTGCTTTCAAAATGGCTGTTATTTTGAAATGATTGTTTCAAAATAAGGTCATTTGGACATGTTGTTTCGGAACAAATGGGTTCTGAAACAACATGATTTGACCCCGAGCAGCCCCCCAGGCTGGGAGCGGGGTGAGCTGCCCAGGCTGTGGCCACCCCAGTGGGGGCTGCAGCCCCCCGAGCTGGCGGCGGGGTGAGCCGCGGGGCTCCCAGCTGCTGCAGCCACTAGGCCAGAGGGCCTGCGGAGCCGGTGGGACCCGGCTCCCCGTGGCTGCAGCCGCTCAGCCCTGGGGCTCTGGGGAGCCGGGTCAGGTCTGCCTCCCCACAGCTGCAGCCCTGGCTACGAGGAAGAGCCAGGGCCCCGGCACCCCGCCGCAGGGCTTGCCACCAGCCCCGGTGGCAGGGAGAGCTGGGTGCCCTGGCATTCCCGCTGTGGGGCTTCCACAGACTCCAGTGTCAGAGAAAAGCCAGGCACCCCTGCTGCCCCAAGGGGTGCAGCCCTTCAGACCATGGCGGGGTGAGCCGCCGCAGCTGCGGCTCACCCCGCCAGGGCTCTGGCCCTGGGGACCTGGGCGTGGGGTGAGTCACCGCCACTACGGCCACTCCATACCCCTTACAGCTCCCCCAACCTGGGCAGGGGAGCCTTATGCCATGGATCCCCAAGCTGCTTGCCGTCTTGGCAAGCAGCTTGGGGAGCCGCGGCACCCCGAGGCTCCTGGCAAGCCCTCTCCCCCCGTTCCACCCTGGTTAGTGGCAACATGGCCCACAAGGGGCCATGTTACCACACCTCCCAGGGTGCCCCTTTCCTGAAGCGAAATAGCAAGTCCACACATAGGACCTGCTATTTTGCCTTCAGGGTTTCCCTTATTTCGAACTAAATTTTTTTTAGGTCAAAATAAATGGTTTTGAAATAAAGGTTTTCTTTCAAAATAATTCATTTCGGAATGACTTATTTCAAAATAAAACTTTGTGTGTAGACATAGCCAGAGAGTAGATCTCTGATGCCTTGCACTGCTACAATCAATGTGAGCAAAGGGAGCATGAAACACTACTGTTCTGATGTGCTAGTATTTTATATTCATTTTCCTCACTCTGTCTACTGAGAGTTGGCTAGTGTGTCCAGTGCTGCACATTCCCAACTCAGGTATATCCTAGAAATAGCCCTCATACCCAAAATTATGGAGAATATGTTATAAAGACAACTTTGCACCAGCCAAGAATACTGTCTGAGACTGCTTTTAGTCCCTTTGCAGAGCAGGAGAAAGGGGGATTAGGTCCAAGAGTTCTTCCCTCCTTCCCTGCCTACACAATATGTATATTGAATTTATTCTCATATGACGTGGGCTGACTAAATTACCCATTTACTGGTGGGCACTAAATGTCTATGGATATGATTATTTTGTGTAGAGATTTCAGTAGTAAGAATGGCAGGCTGATGCCTAATTCCTATTAAAAGTAATGGAAAATATGCACTTAATGGCTACCTAAGATTGAAAATCTTTCTTTTTAATGCCTAATTGAGAACATACAGAGATTTAATTGTTTTTTGTTTGTTTTTGTTTATGTCTGGCACCAAGTTTTTCACTGTATCAATAGTTTTAAACCATTGTTAGCATCCCCTTTAAAATGTAACTAGGCTGTTTCAGAATCGATCTTCTTTCCAAGATTATCAAGTACAGTCCCTGAAAACAAGGCTATTACTTCAGACAGCCTTATGTAGTGTTCTGAAAGAAAAAGAAACCCCTTGATAAAATAGCAAGGAGAGTTAAATGCTGCTCATTTTCCCTAGCTTGGTCCATTGGAGCAGATCCAGCAGATTTTAAACCTAAATACTGTAAGGGAGGGGAAATTGTATCAGATTTAACTCTTTAAGTAAAACAGCCTTAGGCAAAGACTTTACAAAGCATTCCATGCTTATTCAAAACTAAGAGGAAACTAAGCCAAATCTACTAACATGAGATCTGAGGATTCACCACTTTCTTGAAGTAGCAGACTTGTTCCACAGAGATTTAAAACACCTGAAAGTCAATCTCAGCCATCTTTCAGCTACTTAGAAACCCTGAATTTTACCACTTCCCTAAAGCCAGTTTTGACAACCAAGGTTTCAGCTTTTAATTTTGAGAACCTTCTTTCTTCAAAAGGTGCCTCTCCCCAATCCTCCATTTTATGTAGAGCCAAGAGTCAGTCCTGTGGTTGCCAACAAGTTAAGCAATGGTGACTTTGTCAGCATTTTGAACACTGAAATGGAAAATATGGTGCAGCTTGCATTTAAGCAAACAGATGATTTTGTAGGTACTGTATCTACTCCTGCCCTGATGAAATAACAGGAGTCTCGCCATTCATTTCAATGGGAGAAAGTGCAAGCACACAGTATAACTGTAACTTTATAAAGGACTTTGAGAACACATAAACACATTTTAAAATCTGGTAGTCAGATAAGCAGAACTCTTATGACTATTCAGAATTAGCTGCTTTATGTTAGCCTGACCTTTTCAACAGGACTTGCATGTGTAAAGTTTTCAGGTGCAGAAGATAAATGTGTAAGCCTTGCTCAGCCACCAGCAGACCAAGGGGAAAGGTGCCCTACCACAGTCGCTTTATACCTCTCTGGAGGAATACAGCTTTAATGCTGGGGAGTTTAGGAGCTCTGCAGCACTGAAAAGTCTGCTCCTGAGGGAACATAACTGGCCTTCTGTTAACACTGACCTTTGGTTTCCTTGAATTCAGTAAATTGAGATTTCACTGTCTTTTTCTTCCTTATTCTTTTGTTATAAAAACTGGAAATAATAATAAACCATTTTGAATAAAAAGCATAGCATTTTTCTATACCCAAATGGATCCATTAAAATTTGACTGTGTGAAAGCAGGATTAAATTATTACTATGGTTTCTTTTCCCATTACAACAGGTGATTTGACCTTCCCCTCCTCTATGTGCTGTTTCCGAGTGTTTGAATCTTAACAACTGCTTTGATTTAATGTTACGTTATGACCTGATCCCATGACTTTCACTCTCCTGCAATTTTTCCTCCTATTCTGTAAGTTCCCCCATCTTCAAAGTGTCTGAAGTAGTGGGATTTTCTCTCACAGAAACTCATGCAATAAATAAATTTGTTAGTCTTCAAGTGCCACAGGACTCCTTGTTTGTTTTACTGAACTAGACTAACATGGCTACCCCTTTGGATCCTAGAAGAGGGATTCTGAAAATGTCAAATGCTGAGTGCCTTAAAGAAAGGGCAAATAACTCCCTCCTATTGCACCTAATGGTGCAATATTTGAAGAATTCCCTCCTCCAAATTGTTCAACCCTAGCTGGTAAAAATATCCCCATTTTTGAAAACCATAACATCCCCATAGGCTAATAACTAGAAATAAGGAAACTACATTTTCTATCAAGGAAGCAATTGCAAAGCTTTGCCTTGAGTTATTTACCATATTATCATCAGATAACACAGCAGTGTTTAGTGTTGCTGCAAGTAATTGTGCTATTACCACTGTTTCCAGTAGAGTGAACATGTAGTTACTGCATAAGTGTTGTAAAATCCCATGTACTATTTCTATGGCAATAAATTACTATTATAAAAAGATATCTAAGATTCCCTTTATTGTATCTGTAAGGGGAAAGTATCTTGGAAACAGGGGGTATAAGAGAAACTACACTCTTCAGTGAAAAACTGTCAGAGTCGTCCTGTACATGAGAATGGCCATTTAATTTTCATTGGAAATGTATTTTTGCATTTACAGGCACCAGCCACACATAGAAACCTTTTTATCTGATCATTATGGATATACTGTTTTGGGTTTTTTAAGGAAAGAATATAATTATAGGAATAATAATAATACTTTATCTTGTGTAGTGCTCAGCATTCAGATCTAGATTGGAATATTTTATATTTTGCAGGATGAACCTACACATTCTTCTATCATAGAATCATAGAAACTGGAGGGAACCATGAGAGGTCATGAAGTCTAGTCCCTTAGACTCACGGCAGTACCATGTACCCTTTTAAACTATCCCTGACAGATGCTTATCTAACCTGATCTTAAACTCTTCCAATGATAAGAGATTCCACAGCCTGCCTAGGCTACTTATTCCAGTGGTTAATCACCTTGACAGTTAGGAATTTTTTCCTAATGTCCAACCTAACCCTCCCTTGCTGTAATTTAAGTCCATTGCTTCTTGTCCTATCATTGGCTGTTAAGAAGAACAGTTTTCCTCTCTCTTCCTCATGACAGCCTCTTAGATACTTGACAACTGTTATCATGTCCCCCCTCAGTCTTGTCTTTTCTAGACTGAACAAACCTAGCTATTTTAATCTTCCCTCATAAAGTCAAGTGTTCTAGACCTCTAATGATTCATCTTGTTCTTCTCTGGACCTTCTTCAATTTGTCCACATCTTTCCTGAAATGAGGCACACAGAACTGGACACAACAGTCCAGTTGAGGTCTAATCATGGTGGAGCAGAGCTGAAGAATTACTTCTTGTGTCTTGCTTAAAATACTCCTGTTAATGCATCCCAGAATGGTGTTTGCTTTTTTTTTTTTGCAACAGTATTACACTGTTGACTCATATTTAGCTTGTAGTCCATTATGACACCCAAATCCCTTTTGCAGTACTCCTTCATAGGCAGTCATTGCACATTTTGTATATGCGTAATGGATTGTTCTTTCTTTCCTAAGTGGAGTACTTTACACTTGTCTCAGACCATTTCACCAGTTTGTCCAAATCATTTTGAATTACGATCCTATCCACCAAAGTACTTGCAACTCCTCTCAGTTTGATATCATTGGCAAACTTTATAAGTGTACTCTCTATGCCATCTAAACCATTTTGAAAATATTGAACCAAGCTGAACCCAGAACTGATCCCTGCAGGACCCTGCTCCTTATGTTTACCCAGTATGACTGTGAACTATTGATAAATACTCTCTGGGAGCAGTTATCGAACCAATTTTTCACTCATCGTATAGTAGATCCAGATTTTAAGCAATCCTTTGTGGTTCAGGCAGATGCCTCAACGGTAGGTTTGGGGCAGTACTTAAGCAAAATATAAATGGAGAGGAACATCCTATTTTATACTTAAGTCGCAAACTTTTCCTCCGGGAGCAGAAATATGCAACACTTGAAAAGGAGGCATTGGCTATAAAATGGGCCCTAGAAGTCCTGCGCTATTATCTTCCAGGGAGCCCCTTTGTCGTTACCACAGATCAAGCATCCCTCTGCTGGTTGCAAAAGATGAAAGACACCAACTCCAGAGTGATGGGATGGAATTTGGCCTTACAACCATTTTCGTTTACTGTTCAACACTGATCAGGTAAGGCCCATGCAAATGCAGATGCCCTATCCCGTATAGAAGCAGAGACATTGCAGAGCTCTGAAAACCACTAGCTGGACTTAAGGGGGGGGAGGGAGTATAAGTGGCTGCTGTGGCCTCCCTCAGAGTTGTTGCCAGAGGAATGCTCCGAACACCCTCTCTGGCCAGGCTGGGGAACTGCAGAACCTAGGCCCTGGAAGCAGTGGGGCATGGCCAGGGCAGGAAGGGGAAGTAGAAGAGCCCAGGCTGGGAGCTCAGTTGAGGTGGAGTGCTCAAAGGGAAGGGATGCACCTTCCTGGAGGGAGCAAGCCAGAGGGGGCCAGGTCCAGCCCCGACCTCTCCAGCCAGCCGGCTCTACGGCCTGTCCAGCCTCCCTGGGCCGAGAGACTGGGATGAGAACCCTGAGGCAGCTGACTGGGGAAGGGTGCCCCAAAGCCTGCTGAACCCCGGAGCAGCCACCCTGCCCGGAGGCAGACCAGGAACCAGGGAAAGCCAAAGACCCCTTGACCTACTGGCCCTGCAATCTAGAGGAGCTACCCTCAGCGAAGGAAGAGACACTGGCAGCCAATGTTCCCCCTAATTTTTCATAGTCTGTGTGCGCAAAAAATTTCTTTTGTGCAAATTGAAACTGAAGCCTGCAACAGTAAACTACCATCTGAACTAAAGACGATATATTCCAGAAGGGTAGCCATGTTAGTCTGGGTATAGCAAAAACAACAAAAGTCCTGTGACACCTTAAAAACTAACAAATTCCTAAAGGCATAAGCTTTTGATGATCCCTCACTCTCTCAAGCCCTGGGAGGAGGCTAGTCCTTGCTTACAGACAGCCCCCCAACCAGAAGTAAATAATCACCAGCAACCATACACCCTACAACAAGAGCACTAGCCCAGGAACCTATCCCTGTAACAAACCCCACTGACACATTGACTCCAGTGACACCATTACTGGTCCTGACCACATGAGCCACACCATCAGGAGCTCATTCACCTGCACATCTACTAATGTGATATGTGCCAGAAATACCCCTCTGCCATGTACATTGGCTGAACCAGCTGTCCCTATGCAAAAGACTAAATGGACACAAATCAGATATCAAAGATGGTAACTTCCATAAACCAGTAGAAGAACACTTCAGTCTCCCGGGACACAGTGAAGAAGATTTGAAAGTTGCCATACTTCAACAAAAGAACTTAAAAAAAAAAAGACTTTGGTGTGAAAATGGAGAAGTCAAACTCGTATGCAAACTCGACACAATCAGACAGGGTCTGAATAGGGACTTAGAGTGGTTCTCTCATTAAGAAAATTCCAGAGGAGTAGCTGTGGTAGTCTGTGTATAGCAAAAGCAGCAAGAATCCTGTGGCACCTTATAGACCAGACGTGGCCAAATTGCGGTTCACGAGCCACATGCGTCTCTTCAAAGAAAAAATGCGGCTTGCAGGCAGGGAGTGGGTTCAGGCTGGGAGAGTTAAAATCGCTGGCCTGTCATGCAGCACGGCAGCCAGCAGCTCAGAGGAGGGGTGGGGAGGAGGAGCAGAGCTGGCAGCGGAGAGCTTCTTCTATCTAGAATGTGAAACTGATCAGTGGTTTAGTTCATGATATTTTTTGAACACCATAGGGTTTGGTGGACTAAAAATTAGTTAGTGATCTTTGCCCTTCCCTAGTGGAAACTTTCCTCGTTATGTACAGTTTTCTAAATATTGTAGGCCAGATTTGTTTGGTAACAGATCTGAAATTTGCCATAAAGTCACATTTTGAAAAATGGTAATGTCTGCAAATAAATTGTGATGCTAAGTTTATTTTTATCAGCAACTGGATTTTATTTACTCTCTCCAAGAAGTTAATCCATTAATAAGTATTTTTACTAATATTAAATTAATGTGGTTTTGGATTTATTTGGGGAAAATATACAACTGTGCTCACACTCCTGCTTGTGCCAAGTTTCCCCAGGCATTTAATGCTATTTCCCCCCTTACTTCTAAGTAGTTATTTGATTCATGATTAATAAACAAGGTGAAAGTGAAGACCTTGAATGCTAAGATGCTTGAAATTTAGAGATGGGGATAGGGGGCTGTGTCAAGACTCCTGTCTGGACTTGTATTTTATCATGAGCCCATCACTAATGTATAAGTCAGGATGACTGTGAAAATCAACAGAATTTGCACAATTCCACAGGGGCAGCCGTGTTAGTCTAGTGCAATAAAACAAACAAGGTGTCCTGTCGCACTTGAAGACTAACAAATTTATGTATTGCAGGAGCTTTCATGGGAGAAAATCCCACTTCATTTTTCCCCCTACAGGGTTCAAAGGTTTTGCTACATGTACATTGGCATCTTATAGAAAGGTGGAAGGCTGGCCAATGTCAGAGACAGGGTTTGAAATAAAAGAGAAAAACATGTTGGAAGACATATCAAGAAAACATATAGATGTATATTGCAGAGGAAGGTCAGAGAGTGGAGAGCAGAGTAGTGGCAGGAACAATGGTGGTGTATCTCGACAAACCCTATATTTGGCTAATGGAGAAAGCTATTAAAACTGAAATAATAAGCTTTTTTTCCCCCCTTTTTCTTGCCAAATAGGAGAGACTATTGATTGATTAAGCTTTGAGAGAATTTCAAGCAAAGAGTCCTAATAAAGCAGACTACAATTCTCAGCCAGCCTGTCTGGGATACTTTATCTTCAGATGGTAGAGCAGTGGTTTTCAACCTTTTGTGAGTTGCAACACGCTTGGTGGTATATTGCAACTCTACAGGACACACTAGCCTACTCTGTCAAGGCCAAATCCAGCCATCTCCCAGGCTCTTTGCAACAGACTTACTGCCAGGTAATGACAGAGTAATGTGTCCACACACACTGTTTGAGAACTGCTGTAGAGTAATGCACTGAATGCAGACGTGAAAAAACAAAGAAGGGGCAAACTTGAATTATTTTACCCCTTTAAATTTGTGGGAGGCAAAAAGGTGAAGTTATTGTCAGCCAAGTCAAATATGCCATCTTTGGCACTTGCTTGTTTTCTCAGTGGCTGATCCATGAGACAGTCAAGTTTAAAGACCTGTTCTACAATTATATTTACCTGAAGTCCCAGGTTTGCAGGGCTTGTTTTATTGTTTTTTGTTTGTTTGTTTGTTTGTTTGTTTTTAAACTTGCATGTGCATAACTCTGTGTGTACTTAACACCAATGACAATGCCAGAAATAAAACCTTAGAATCAATGGTCAGAAGGGGCCATTGTGCTCATCTAATCTAACTTGTATGACACAGGCCATAAAACTTCCCCAAAATAATTCTTAGGACGTATTTTAACAAAACAAAAAAAATCCAATCTTGATTTAAAAATTGTCAGTGATGGAGAATTTAATATGATTCATGGCAAATCGTTCCACTGGTTAATTACTCTCTCACTTAAAAATGTATACCTTATTTCCAGGATGAGTTTGTCTAGTTGCAACTTCCAGTCACTGAATCAAGTTATATCCCATCTCTGCTGGACATGAGTCTATTATTACATATTTGTTCTCCATGTAGATGCTTACAGAGTTTAATCTAACTATCTTTGTGAAACTAAATACTTGGAGTTCTGAGTCAATCGCTATGTGGTATGTTTTAGTCGAAAGCACTATGTAGAGGGACACAGTTTTATTTGTACTGAGCTAACTCAGTACATCCCAACCTCTGACCTAGGGTCCAAAAGCATGGTTACCATATATGAGCTTCCCAAAAAGAGAACACTGTGGGGACAGGGGGTACCCCCTGCTTGCACCTCATGGCCCTAATCCTGGCCTCACACTCTACCTCCTCAGCCCCCCTGCCCTGATGCCAGCCTCACACTCTGCCCCTGCCATCTCCCTACCCCCAATCCTGTCCTCACATGCTGCACCCTCCACCCCCTATTCCCATGCTGGCCTAACACACTGCCCCCTCTGCCTCCCTACCCCTGATCCCAGCCTCCCACTCTTCCCCCTTCGCACCCTTCCCCTGATCCTGGCCTCGCACTCTGCCCCTTCCATCCCCCAGATGGTGTTTGGTACTGTCATGAATGCAGAGGACCGGACTCAGTGACTAGTCCTGGTCCCTTCTATTTCTACAGTCATGGTCATAAGACTACTCATAGTCCATTCTAGTTGTATGAGTCTATGATCTTTTTGTCTTAGCCTCCAAAATATAAGTTGTTGTCAGTGGGGCACTGTGCACCTTACTCAGTTTAATAAATCAAACCCAGATTAAAAATAAAAAAGAGAGAGAGAGAGAGATCAGCATGATAAAGAGACAAAATCTAAACTACTAAGAAATATCTGTTGTACCTGATCATCCCCAAAGTGGGAGCAGTTTTAAATATCCACTTTATTAGACATTTTAGGAAGAAATTGGTAGTGGCTTCCTATAAATAGTGAGTGAGTCTATGTAATGTATATACAGGACAAATAAGCACTGTGCAATAAGACACATTTTAAATAATTCACATTTTAGTCTCTAGAGCAACTGGGAAACATGAATGAGTCCTCAGATCTGTAATGGAGGAGATACTGTCTGCATCCAGGACAGCATTATTGTTATTAGCATGGAATCAGCAAAACGGGTACAGAGATGGGGGGAAATCCAGAAAAATGAATCATTTTATAAGTCATTCACCTCCCAAGCATAAGCAAAACAATATTGCAATACATTTGACCTCTGAAATATATAGTCACCCATGTAGATCCCATGACTCCCTGACCCCTGAGACCCTTCCCCAATCCACTGACCCACCCACTTCCAACCTCAGCCCCCTTCTCCGACCTGCTGACTCCCTGAACCATAGAATCATAGAAACATAGGGTTGGAAGGGACCTCATAGGTCATCTAGTCCTACCCCCTGCCAGAGGCAGAATGACTCCCACTAAACCATCCCAGTCATGGTTTTGGCCAGCCAGGCCTTAAACACCTCCAAAGATGGAGATTTCACCACCTCCCTCAGCAGCTCATTCCAAGGCTTCACCACTCGCCTAGTAAAAAAGTTTCTTCTAATATCCAGCCTCAACTTCCCTAACCGCAACTTGAGACCATTGCCCCTTGTTCTGTCCTCTGTTACCACCGAGAACACTCGAGCTCCATCTTCCTTAGAGCATCCCTTCAAGTAGTTAAAGGTTGCTATCAAATCCCCCCTCAATCTTCTCTTCTGCAGACTAAATAAGCCTCATGCTTTCAGTCTTTCCTCATAGGGCTTGTGCTCCAGCCCTTTTATCATTTTGGTTGCCCTCCGCTGGACTCTCTCTAGCATGTCCCTGTCCTTTTTCTAGTGGGTTGCCCAAAACTGAACACAGTATTCTAGATGTGGCCTCACTAGTGCAGAATACAGGGGAATGATCACATCCCTTGACCTGCTGGCAACACTACTTTTGATGCAGCCCAGTATGCCATTGGCCTTTTTGGCTGCAAGAGCACACTGCTGACTCATATCCAGCTTCCCATCCACCATGACCCCCCAGGTCCTTTTCTACACTGCTGCTACTTAGCTGAATGTTCCCCAGCCTGTAGCAGTGCATGGGGTTTTTCCGTCCCAAGTGCAGGATTTTACACTTGTCCTTATTGAACCTCATAAGATTTCTATTGGCCCACTGTTCCAATTTATCTAGGTCTCCCTGAATCCTGTCCTTGCCCTCCAGCGTGTCTACTGTTCCCCCCAGCTTGGTGTCATCTGCGAACTTACTGAGAGTGCAGTCTATTCCATCATCCAGATCATTGATGAAAATGTTGAACAGAACTGGCCCCAGGACCAACCCCTGGGGCACACCACTCATTACTGGTAGCCAGCTAGACATGGAACCATTGATTCCTATAAGCTGAAACCGTTGATCTAGCCAGTTTTCTATCCACCCTATAGTCCACCTATCCAACCCATACTTCCTTAATTTGCCAGTGAGAATCCTTTGGGAAACTGTATCAAAAGCCTTGCTAAAATCAAGGTATATCACATCAACGGTTCTTCCTGCATCCAGAAAACCAGTCATCTGATCATAGAAGGAAACGACATAGGTCAGGCATGATTTACCCTTGGTAAATCCATGCTGACTGTTCCTGATCACTTTATTTTCCTCTAAGTGTTTGAGAATGGATTCTTTGAGAATCTGCTCCATAATTTTTCCAGGGATTGAGGTGAGGCTGACTGGTCTGTAATTCCCCGGATCCTCCTTTTTCCCTTTCTTGAAAATAGGCACTACATTTGCTTTTTTACAATCCTCTGGAACCTCCCCCGTTCTCCATAAGTTTTGAAAGATAACGGCCAGCGGTGCTGCTATCTCATCGGCCAATTCCCTTAGCACCCTTAGATGCAGTTCGTCTGGCGCCATGGACTTCACCACATCCAGCTTCTTTAAGCAGTCCCTAACCTGACCTTCCGTCACCAAGGGCCTCTCTTCTTCTCTCCAATCTGCCATACCCATGGTAGTGGGCTGGGAGCTGATGTTGCCTGTGAGAACTGAAGCAAAAAAAACATTGAGCACTTCAGCTTTTTCCTCATCCTCTGTCACAAGAATGCCTGCCCTATTCAGCAAGGGACCTACACCATCCCTGATCCTCTTCTTGTTACTAACATACTTGTAGAACCCCTTCTTTTTATCCTTTACATCCCTCACTACCCGCAACTCCATTTGTCCTTTGGCCTTTCTGATTTTATCTCTGCAGTCCCTAGCAATATCTTGATATGCCTCCTTGGTCATCTGACCAAGCTTCCACTTCCTGTAAGCTTCCTTTTTATGTTTAAGCTCAGAGCAGAGTTCCCTGCTAAGCCATTCTGGCTGCCTCACATGTTTGTTCTTTCTCCTAATTGGAATGGCAACTTCCTGTGCCCTTAAAGGGTTTCTTTAAAATATAACCAACTCTCTTGGACTCCTTTCCCCTTCAGATTAGCTTCCCGAGGGATCCTGCCCATCAGTTCCCTAGGGAGCCAAAATCTGCTCTTTTGAAGTCCAGGGTTTTTGTTTTGCTTCTTTCCTTCCTTCCTTTAATGAGCATCCTGAACTCAACCATTTCATGGTCACTACTGCCTAGCTTGCCATTTACCTCTACCTCCCTGATCAATTCTTCCCTGTTTGTGAGCAGCAGGTCGAGCGGTGCAAGATCCCTAGTTGGTTCCTCTAGCATTTGTACTAGAAAGTTGTCCCCAACACTCTCTAAAAATTTCCTGGATTGCCCATGCACTGCTGTATTGGCCTCCCAGCAGATGTCAGGGTAATTGCAGTCCCCCATGATCACCAGGGCCTGTGATCCATAAGCTTCTGCTAGTTGTCCATAGAACACCTCATCCACCTCCTGCTTCTGGTCTGGTGGTCTATAGCAGACCCCCACCACAACATCCCCCTTGTTGCTTTCCCCTCTCAGTGTAACCCACAGACTTTCTACTGGCACGCTTCCACTTCCATAATGGAGCTCTGAGCAGTCATAGAGCTCTTTTACATATAGTGCTACTCCTCCCCCTCTTCTTCCCTGCCTGTCTTTCCTGAACAGTTTATACCCATCCATGGCAGAGCTCCAGTCATGCAGACTATCCCACCACGTCTCTGTTATTCCTATGATATCATAGTTCCTTGTCTGCACTAGTACTACCAATTCTTCCTGCTTATTTCCCAGGCTCCTCGCATTAGTGTATAGGCACCTAAGATACCCGGCTGATTGCCCTTCTTTGTCATTTTGATTTTCAATTCTATTACATATACCTCCTTGCATTTTTTCTTGGAGTTCTCCTCCCCCACTCTCCTCACGCATTGGGGCTTCAATGGAACATTTAAGACATTTATTTGATTCCCCCCCCCCCATGTTCCTACTACCTTCTCTTTTACTCCTGGTGCTACATTTGCAGCACCACCCAAGTTCCATCCCTTCCCCCAGATCACCCACATTATCACTTACCTGTGGGCTTTGGTCTCCTTCCCCCGTTGAACCTAGTTTAAAGCCCTCCTCACTAGGTCAGCCAGTCTGTGCCCAAACATGCTCTTCCCCTTCTTGGACAGGTGAAGGCCATCTCTGCCTATCAATCCTCTGTCCTGAAACTGAACTCCATGGTCAAGGAAGCCAAATCCCTCCTGACCACACCATCTTCGCATCCAGGCATTCACCTCTAGGATGCATCTGTCTCTCCTCAGGCGTCTAGCCTTGACTGAAAGGATCGATGAGAACACCACCTGTGCTCCAAACTCCTTCACCCTTGCTCCCAGAGCCGTGAAGTCACCTTTGATCTGCTGAGGCTCACGTCTCGCAGTATCATTAGTATCCACATGGATAAGAAGCATGGGGTAGTAGTCTGAGGGGCTGATTCCCTGACCCAAACCATCCACTCCTCGGCTGCCTTCCCCATCCTCTGTACCTCTTTTTCCAACCCACCCTCCCAGTGGCTACCTGGCCCCCATCCCTGACCCACTGACTTCCTGACCTCTCCAGCCCTTTCACTGCTGGTTCCCTGACATCCCCAGGCTCCTTCCTCCTTACCTGGATGATGCTGCAAGGGCATCTGAATCGCTCCATGGCCAGGCTGCTCCCACCGTAAACATGCATCTGAGCATGCTCACGGTGGGAGATCTGAAAACTTCCCAGCCTGGCCGCAGCTCCCTTTGAGCTGGATACAGCCCATGAATTTGGAGAGCTTGGAATAAGGGGAAAAATCCCAGCCTTTTTAAAGATATTTGAAAATTCCTTCTGGGTGGAGGAATAAGAACAAAAAAGGAGGACAAGTCGAGGAAAAAACAGATGCATGACAACCCTAGCTAGAAGTGCCCCATGGAGTCTTTCAAAGTGGCTTGTGGCTCTCCTCCCACTGAATGCAAAAAGGAAGATGTTACCTAAAGACCCAGGTGGAGCACATTGCCAGGGGGCTACAAGACTGGTACAGGCTCCTTCCTGCCATCAAGGGGATGAGAGATCACCACTTTCCTTCTCCTGGCTCTGGCAAGGAGCATGGCAAAGTACTGTGTCTGGACTCTAGACACTGGGGTCCCTGCTGGAGCCAGAGGGAGGGGAGCACTGATCTCCCATCCCCCTCACTGTAGAAGCGAGCAAATGTCTAGGCACCTTGGTGGAGCACAAGGGGCGAAAGGACACATTCAGTTCCCTTGATGCAGTCAGGGGGACAGGAGATCAGCAATGATACAACCTCATCACTGAACTCCTTCCACTGGGCTGCAATTGAGGTAGGGAAGGGGCTGCTAGCAGAACAACCAGGACATACCATGCTTGGGGGGTGGAGGGAGGATTCTAAAAATCAGTGTCTTCTGCTTTGTCACCTACCATGACTTAACTGCCAGGCCATATGTTTCAGTGAATACTAACAGTCACTCATCTACACTAATGTTTTGTCTGTGCATATGTGACATAAAGTAAGTGATTTGTAATATAAAATAGTGAATGTGAAAATGTGCACAAAGCATCAAAATGTTTACTTTAAATATGTAGTGATTCGTAGTCCTTAATGCATTTTTTAAAGAGATGATAGACTGGTGGCCATTCAGGACTGAAAAAGGATATTTGTGGCTCTTGAGCACAAAAGTTGGGGACCACTGTGCTAAAGGAACTCTTTGAAAGTCCTTTTCCCTCCACTGAAAAGTTCAAATAATTTACTGGTTTATCCACACCAGCCTCATGTATACAAAGGGGTGGGAGCGGGGGTGTCCAAACTTCTTGGGCAAGGGGCCACATTGCAAGTCTTTTCTCAGTCGGGGAAGGCAGTGAAAAAAAATGTTGATAAGTCACAGATAAGGCATACAAATTGATCTTATTAATAAACTTTAATAATATAGTGATTAGTTTGGTATTTGGCTTTGCTTTTGCTTGAACAAATTGTCAATGTTTGCCTGCACACTTGATAGATGCCCATCTATTAGGAGGGATCTAGATTTTGTTTTGATATTTTTCATTCTTGAATAAAGCTGTTTGCAGCAATATGTGCCGCCAAACAGCACAATGAATCAACAAGCATGTTTTGATAGCTCTGTATAAGACTCTGAGGCAGGACAGGGGAGCATGGCAGAGGGGAAGGGTGAGGTGGGGACAGCAAAGCAGCTGGGTCGCAGGACTCAGCTACGTCCTGACAGCCAGACTGCTCCTCTGCCCCTTCACCCTCCCTGCTCTGCCACAGTTTGTCCCTCCCATATTCTCCTCACCTCCACTCAGCACTGCTCTCTTTCTCCTGGATTCTGCTTGCCCTCAGGCTTCATTCTCCATCACTCCCCTGACCAGACTGAGCATAATGCCAGCTCAGCTCACAGACAGCCACCCCACCCCACATTGCACTTTGCTGGCTCAGCTTTCCTTTCCTTTCCTTCCCTTCCCCACCCCACCCCCCAGCAGGCTGCAGCTTTGCTCTCCTTCCCTGGTTGAGTTCTCTTTCTCCCACCCAACAAGCACTGCTGCTGGTGACAGCCTCAGCTCCCCCCACCCCCAATTCTTGATGGAGATGGCTGTCATTGCTTCAGGCTGACTCAGTTCTTCTCCTCCTACCCAACCAAGCAGGCTGAATTCAGCCCATAAACAGCTCTCCAGCCAGGCCACACCTCTCTGTAGCTGTGTTCAGAGCAGGAAATTGACAAGGGGCCTGGCCAGCCCCAGCTCCCAGGCTCTTGTGGCAGCACTCTGTGGGCCAGATGAAAGCCCTTGGTGGGCCGCATTTTGGCCCCTGGGCTGCAGTTTGGACAAGGTTGGGTGGGAGCTATTATGAGAGAAGATATATTTTCTCTGTTTCCCATTTCCATTTAATCTAGAAAAACAATAAAACTGACTGTTCTTGTGGTGATTGGTTCTTCATAATCTGGTCGCCATTTCAAGCCAGGGCCAGAAGGAGATCTCAACTGCACTGGTAGCTTCAGCAGAGTTTTTCCAGGTTTACACTGGATCAGACTGTGGCTCACCAAGTGCAGAAAGGCTGGTGAATGCAAAAGATAAGGCAGTTCATGCTACTTGTTTGAAATGAATCAAAAGATTTCAATTGTCTTTACTTTTTGAGTAAAAATTCTAATATGGTGGTCTAAAATGGTTCATTCTGTTTTTATCTAATTATTATATGGCCTAAATAATTGTAATAGTCAGCATGCAGATAACTAATAATTTATATACAATAACAAAGTAAGGATAGGTCATCTACCTTTTATGGTTTTCTCCTCCTAGTTATTAAGGTATTGTTAATATGCTTCTGAAGTTCTTTCAGTTCCTGTCAGTTACCTTTCCTCTGCATAATCTGGTGCATTTCCAGTTTCCAATTTAAATACTGACTCAGGAGTCATTTTTTAAAAAATCTATTCAAGGAAGTTGTTCATACAAATCTTACATGTGAAACTGAATGATTTGTATGAGCAATCTTGAAAGTTAGCAGTGACAGTTTGGACCTGGTTGTTAATTTTGATAGATGTAACATTTTTACTGTACGTGTAATGTTTTTTCCCCATCTCCTACTATGCCTCCTGAGAGTGCAGAGGCTTCTACAAAAGGCTGGAAAATGTTTTTTTTTTTTTTTTTTTTTAATTTGTAACTAATTGGCAGCATATTTTAATCTTTGTATAATACATTCATGCTGGAGTTATTCCATCCACCTGCTTTGAAAAGTAAAAGCAAAAAGAAAAAAACCCTACTCTTCTCATTCTATCTCCTGTGGACTATTTTGTTGAGACTTCTTAATCACAGAATATGATATATTAAAGAATACTATATAATAATGGTGTAGCAGGAAGGCACGGTCCCCCTTGGAGATAGGCCAGAGGGTTCTGCCTGTTAGTAGAGGGGCAGAGCCAGAGACAGCCTGTCAATCAGGCCGGAAGTGGAGGGGTGGGAAAGTAACAGGAAGTATAAAAAGTGAGGTAGTCAGCTCAGTTCAGCACCAGCCGCCAAAGCGGAAGGACACACCTTGGCTCACTCCCGACCCTGGGCCACCCTGTGGGGAAGCTGGGCTCTGGCCACCAGACCCGGGCCCACGTGTCTGGTGGGACCCACCCGCGGTCGGGAACTGGGAGCTGCCTCTTGGGTTCGGGTCCACCCCAGGTCCCCAGGGAGAGTCTCCGCCAGCAAGGCAGGTGGGCGCTCCTGAGCTGTTCCCTACAGGGCTCCCCGAAGTGCCACCACTCTCCTGCGACTTGGAGGAGCTGCCCCCTGGCTGCTGGGAGCCCTGAGCCTCCACCCACCTCCTGCGACCTGGAGGAGTTGCCACTTGCAGAGGAGCTTGATGGATTCCCTGACCTGCTGCTGCCCGACGAGATGGAAGGCTTCTAGAATCTACCCCTGAGGGATTACCCTGAAGACCCAACAGATGAGGTATGGTGGGAGTGTGAGACCAGGGGGGCCCAGGGGAGTGCGGGTCTCAGCCCTCAACAGGAAGTCACATCTCAGGGGCAGCGTGTTGCAGTTCAGACCCCGCTGTCCCCTGCACCAAGGCCTCCGGCCCCACAAGGCCTACCTTGGGGTTGGCGTGTTGCGGCTCGGACCCCACTGACCCCTGTCAGGAGGCCTCAGCCCCTGTTGGGAACCTTGGCTGGGACACAGTGGATCTGTGCGACCCAACGCCCTTATTGATTCTGACCCCTGCCATACGCCACCTCTCAGGTCATAACCCTGAGAGGCAGCCTTGTACTTTTCCCTCACCCTCGTGACTGGATCTGAAACTGTGAACTTTTGCCCTTCCAAGGGGCTAAAGACTTGGTGGTCCCACCCCATGAGGGGCCAGGGACCTGAACGAGCTGTCCCTCCTCCTTGGGAGGGTGGGCAGCTTACTCACAAATGGGAAAATAGATCTGGGATCTAGAACTAGTAGGTAGTTAAATTAGCAATGATACTTTGCTTTGCAGTATTCAGAATTAAACTTCAATGGTTATTCAGCCTTTTCCTCACATAGATATAACTAAAGAGGTCCAGATGGGGATATTGTACCATGCCTGGGAAACAGAGCAAAGGAATCAATTAATTACTTTTGTTTTAAATCTCCTATATTCTTTCTTTCTTTGAAGTATGTTGAAAGAATTGCCTTATTCTCAGAAATTCTTGAGTCATCAGTCTACTGTCCATGGCCTCAGTTCTTTCCCAGGAGCAGTCCTACAATTGCTAAAATCTTTTGACATAAGATTTGTGCAATTCCACAAATGTAGTTAAAAAATTGGATCTATGCTTTGATTACAATTTTTGCTGATGGACATTTTTCAAAAGGTGAATCTTAGCCTATTTTATTGGATTTTGGAGCTTAACTTTTTGTTGCATATCATTTAATTTATATCATAACCCACAGAATCAAGTTCTTCTCTTAATTTTACAAGTTCAATTTCATTGACTTCCATAACTGAGAGTAGCATCTCCTCACCTTGAACTTTATCTCAGTCTCCCCCATGGTAGTTTAAAAGCTCTGTATTCTTCAACAAAGCTTTTTATTTTATTTTTTTTTCCATTGCCCTCTCATTTATAGCATTGATGATCTTCTTCATTTATTAAAAAACTGTAGAGAGCCAGGTGAACGTGTGAAAATCTGTCTAGGAAGAGCTGTAATTTCAGTGCACACTCATGCCTTGATTGAGAGACAATCAAAGCAATGAAGAAAAAAAAATGATAGTCATAAATACTGGAATACATTAACTTTATTAATTCCTATAATGGAAAAGAAATAACTGCTAACATGATGTAAAATATAGCAGAAGTCTCATGTAGGAATCAGTCATGAGTTTTTAGTCTTAGTTTGCAGACTGGTATAAAAACAGAAATTCAGGGATAGTCATGTCATGCAAACTGAATATGAAGTCTTTTCCAGGTTGCCTTTCATTGGTGTATCCCATTATGAAATAAACGCCATATATAGAACCATAGTCTTAGCTGTACTCAGTATTTGATGGGCACAGAGAAGAAGGTGAGAAAGGGCAAAAAGGCATTAGTATTGATTTCCTTATTTTGGGGTTAGTTCTACAGTAGTGCAGGCATCTAGCCTTTTGTGGTAGCTCTAACCTAAGACAATAGCCTGGGCCTCTCCACCCTTATATTGTTGTCCATTAGCAGGGTATAGCCCAGACTTTGGTTCTGATCACCCGGACTATAGTTTGCATGGGGGCAGACCACACTATCTCTGCTCCATGTCAGGACTCCCAGGTCAGGGGAAATCACAAACTGGGAAGATTTGGTCATCCTCTAGTACAAAGAAGCTGGAACACAAGAAAATCTGGCTAGTGTTTGTTCTTAATTTTCTTTTTAAGTAACTCAGTTAAAAGCTGAAATGTGCTAATAAGCAAATGTTGAGACCAACCTCTAATTAGGCAAATTAAAGAGTATTTCTTTAACCATATAACTATCCTTCCTCTCAGTAATGTTTACCCTCCTATTTTTTATACTTGCAGTGTTACACATAGGAAAACTACCTTTAATCAAAATGAAGCAAAAGGCTAAGTTAAGATAAATTGAGAATGATCTGGTGTTTGCCCAGGCTCTGCACAATAAAGAGAGATCAGTCTCTATGGCTGTTAATCAAGAAACATTCACCTATCCTAAAAATATGTTTTAAAAAGGGAGACTCAACAAAATAATGTAGTAATCTCTGGTAGAAGTTTTGAGACTTGATAACTTGCCAGGATGATAAGAGTTCAGTGGAATTCTTCTTGCCTACTTCCTTCCTGTACTATTCACATATACTAGTCTCCCTTCACAGCTGCAAAAAAAACTAATTATTATGACATGAATGAAGAGGCTGATTTTAATGTGTGTAATACCATATCCCCATTAATAAAAATGTCCACTTCAGGCATTTAATCAATAACCATAATGATAACTTTACATGAAGAAATCTAATAAAATAATTAATAAGTTTCCCAATAAATTAATTTTACAGATGTTTTGTTAGATATTTTAATTGGATATTTTTATTAATAGGAATATTACTGTATTTAAAACAAACCACTAGTACAGAAGAGTTCATTTGTATGTCACTGAAATATATGAGCAGCAATGGAAAGTGAGACTCTCTTGCTTTATTCAGAATAATAAAATGAGTGCCTACCCAAACACTAAGTTCAACCCTGATATTCAGGTATTATTTTCATGGTGTTAGATGCTGAATCATAATTTCAATTCAAAGCAGGTCACTTGTCACCCATTGAATTCATTGGGCTGGTTTTGTGATATTGTTCCCTGGGACAGTGATTCTCAATCACTGTGCTGGGACACATTATTGTCACCACACAGTGGTAAATGTGTCACAGAGAGCCAGGGAAATGGCTGGAATTGGCCAGGGGTGGGTGGACTGGTGTATCCTGTAGGGTCACGAGACACCATCAAGCATATCATGACCTGCAAAAGGTTGAGAACCCTGCCCTAGGAGGTAAGCTGTGATTCTTACCATCTCCAACTCAGATCACCTTAAATAAAATTTTCATCCCAGAAATAGACACAGATACTGCCCTGAGGGGTCTGCTAAACCACCACCCTAAATTCTCACCTGAAAAAAAGGGGTTAATTTATATTCATAGACTCAAACTTTAAGATCAGAAAGGTCACTGTTCATCTAATCTGACCTCCTACACAATACAGGCCACATAATCTCATCCTCCTACTCCAGCAATAGACCCCTAGTTTATAACTAATTTATTGAAATATGCAAATACATCTCCAGAAATTATTTTATAATAATAGAGAGCATTGATTGCAATTGTACCAGGATTTAGCTAGCTAGGAATCATGAGTATAAAAAATCACAAGGATATTGTCTATAGAATGAACAAATAGACAAAACATTGAAGTTAAACATTGGCAAAAATGTATTTCTACAATTTATTACCAAAACAACCCAACTTAAAATTTTCCTTATTTTTATATATTTTTTGTGTTGTTCAGTCTTCCCTGATTCTGTTCCTTTCATTTAAAAAGTAAGTAACCTATACACATGAATACTTACTGATTGTGTGAAGTCATATTGCCCCATGTTAATTAGAATATAATTTGTAACATAATAGTTCGGTACCACTGAGGTTGGGGCACTCAAGGCCCTCTAGTGATTGGAGACAAATCTTGTATTGAATTATCCTCTGTAGACATATAGGTGGAATTGGTCCAAGCTTTTTATGCATCATTAATAAGTGGTCCAAATATCACAGCCATAAAAGTAGAGTGGTGACCATGGTACAGTAAACATCAATTTTTATTTTCATTCTAACAGTGTTTGTTTCTGAGATGGTTCTGAAGATTTTTCAAAGGCAACATTGGCTCTACCAATGCACTTTGCAATGTCACTGTCAGTCACGGCATCTCATGAAACAACATTGACTAGGCAGAAAAAATTAATATCCTTGAGTGTAAATATTTTATGGGCAGAACTAGAATAGTTGGAGTATTTTCCAGTCATACCTGGACAATAATTTCTGTGTTCTTTAAGTTGATCATTAAACCTAAATGTTTTGCCGCATGCTCAAAGCAGTCAGTGAGCTACTCTGTGTTCCTGAGGCTATGAGTCCATAAAGCACAATCATCAGTGAATAAACAGTAATTCACAAATAATTGTCTTCATAACTTTTGTCTTTGAACTCAAGTGACATAGATCTGTGAGATCTCCATCCATACAATACTGAACATAATTACCACAATTAATGCCTCTGAATGAATCTATCAAAAGAGCAGCAAATACAATACTAAATAATGTCAGCAAGAATATAGCCTTATTCTACTCCACTGGCAACAACAAAGGTAGCTGAATAGCTGTCTTTGTCAAAGACACAAAACTGCATTCCTGCTTCAAAGATTTAATGACATTAGCAAACTCCTTAAGGCAACCAAACTTCCAGAGTACTGTCCTCAAGTCATTCTCAATTTACAGAGCTGAAGGCCTTACTGAGAGCAAAAAACGCTACATGTAGGTCTTGAGTGTTCTCATAGTATTTCTCCTGAATTTGCCAGAGTTCAAAGATTGTATCTGAAGGAACACAACCAGAACAGAAGCCACACAGGTTTTCAGATAGTATCTTCTTTCAAGTTTATTGGCTAGCCAAATGAGCATAACTCAAGTGGGCATCTTCCCTGCCAAGGCAAGAAGCACAACTGTCTTTCTTTTTGTAAACATGAATAACGTTTACATTTTCAAGTTCCTGGGTTGCAGCTTGCTGTTCTCTAAAAACTGAAGCAGAGTCAAGTGAGCTTCTTGTTCAACTCATGGACCCCAGAGTTGTCACAGCTTTGACATTTGCTCAACAGCTTTTCATATATCAAATATATTTGGCAGAATTGAGAGTTGATCTTGATGACTTCTGAGTCAATGTCAAGTGCTGATTCTGACATGGTGGTGGACCAGGCAGTTCAGAACCTTAGTGTTCAGTTTATCTTTTCAGAACTTGTCTATGATCACTCAGCAGCAAAGGGGTGGTCTACATGGTCTTCAGTGGATAAAAAAAGACTAATCTTTTTGACCTGTTGCTCATTGTATTTGCTCAGTTTTCATTTTTCATGAGCTATCCTTCATGTGGGAAACTTAGCTTCCACATTACACTTTGTACATGAATGTATGTTTAATGAGTTTTTATCCATAATATCTGATGGGCATGCAAGGATATCAGGAGTTGCTTTATCTTGATGTAATTTTCATCAACAGTTCTGATGCTTTCACCTTACAAAACTGAGGATTTCTCTAGATATTTCAAATAATTTCCTTAAAAGCTTGACCAGGGAGAGTCAGTGTTTTATTATGTCCACCCAAGAAAGTTTTGAACTTATAACAATGTTTAGTAAGTTTTACATACATGATCTCAGATTTCAATGTGTGCACATAGCACTTGGGGATTGGAGATGAACAATATTTACCCTGTTTTAACTGGATAATCAGTGTCATTTTATATCTCACATGCTGAAGATCAGACTACCTGTGTGCTCTCTTCAATATTCAGTTGATTTTTGACATACAAATTATTGTGGTGGCATACAATAAATAACACAATCAATTAAATGACAATGACCAGAGTTTGGATGCATCCATATTTTGTACTCCACTGCTTGTTGAAATATTGTATTTATGATAGCTAGATGGTTCTCAATGCACTATATGTGGAGTAATATACCAACTGACTTCTTTTTTTTCCCCCATGCCAAATTACTTTAGGCCAAGCTTCATGCCTATGACTATCCCTGGCATTAAATTCACCTAGGATGATTAATTTGTCACACTGGTAATCTGAATTTATGGTGTTGTCAAAATCATTGTACATTTTTATTTGACATAGTCAGAATGTATTACTATGGGTGCATATGCACTAACAATGGTTACATGACAAAATGCCAAGCTGAGATGAAGGGACCATCAGGTGACCATTTATTCTTTGGTACGCAATCAAGTGTGCATGCAATACCCTACAGCTGAAAGTCCCCTCTGTTCTGTGTATTTGCCTATTTAGTAGAATGTGTATCCAAAGTGGAGCTCTTCAAGATGGGGCCCATAGATTCATAGGGTATGTCTACACTTGTAAGTTAGTTCAAATTACAGAAGCTTAATTCACACTAACTTAGCCCCTGTCTACACCAGGCATTCATTAGTTCAAACTAAGGAATTCCTTAATCTGAAATAATGAAAGCTTAGTTCAAACTAGTAAGACCTACCAGTTAGTTCAAACTAAGCCCTTAGTTCAATCTTTAGTTCGAACTAATGACAATGTACACAAGGATTAACCCTTAAACTTAATAATTTTGAACTAAGGACAGTTAGTTTATATTAATGAAGTGGACTAATTCAAACTAACATTAGTTTAAATTAGTCCATGTTGTTAATTTGAACTAAGAAGTTTGAGTTTAGTTCGAACTAAACTTGAACTTATTAGTTCAAATTAACAAATTCAAATTAACTTTTCCTAGTGTAGACATAGTCATATACTCTAAGGTCAGAATGGACCAGTATGATCATCTAGTCTGACCCCCTGCACAATGTAGGCCAAAAAATCTCACCCACCCACTCCTGCAATAAATCTCTTACCTATGACTGAGTTATTTAAGTCCTCAAATCATGATTTAAAGACTTAAAGATACAGAGAATCCACCAGCAAATGATTATTGTTCCATGCTACAGAGGAAGGTGGAAAACCCCCCAGAGCTCTAGCTACTATACCCTGGGAAAAAATTCTCTCCCAAATGCAAATATGGCAATCAGTTAAACCCTGAGCACATGAGGAAGTCTCACCAGCCAGTCACCAAAGAAAGAATTCTCTGTAATATTTCAGAACCAGAGATGGCTTTAGGGTAGGCAAAGCAGATGGCCACCTATGGCCCCAAGCAATAAAGGGGCCCTGGCCTCAATTTGGTGGACAGAAATGAAAATATAGAACCAGTAGGGCTGGAATTCTCAGCACTTTTCAATCTTGGCTCATCAAAGCAAACTATCATTAGGATCTGTTCTTCATCTGATTTGCAGATTTCACCATTTTCCACCCACTTCACCATTTTAACATTGATGTGTTTAAAAAAGCAAGAGCAAGTTCTTCTGAGCAGGAACTTTTCCAGTGGTCTCATCTTTTAGTTCCTCAATGTGGCCATATATTCTGACCTTTTTTAATTCCACTTGTGAAATTTTGCCTTTTTCTTTTTTTAACCTCTTCTTCTTGTGCCTTTTCCTTTGCCTTTGTGACAATTCCTCCTTTGGCTTTGGTTAGCTCAGGTTACCAGGTAGGTCCATATAGGCCACGACATCTAAATACATTGCTGCCCTCAAGCAATTTTTGCAGCTGTATGTGATGTATGTCTTTCTTAGGCTAAGTAATTTTTTTTAGCTTCTTTTGTACTTACTATTTGATATATTTCAAGGGGCCAGAGTCTTATAAGCTTGAGTACTTAGGAGAATTTCATTGAAATTTGGTATTTTTCATTTATAGGTATTGTAACAAAGCCAGGGCTGATGGTTATAGGAGGGTGATCCTATTGAAAGCGGGCGGTGGTGGGTGGGCGCCAGCCCACCCACTTCTAAAATCCCTCCCCCAGCCTATGGGGAGGTGGCACTAGACCCCCTTTCAAATGAGTCCTTGGGACAACTAATGAAAAAACAGGGACGGGTGTGAGGTTATAGGTATATAACGAGGGACTCGGAAGGGGACACCGAGCAGAGAACCCCGGACAGCACCCACTGCTTCCGGAAGCTGTTGAGGGAGCCAGTGGACGCCGCCAAGAGAAACTCTGCCCAGACACGTGCGCGAACGAGGGACCGGAAATAAGCCCCACAGTCGCAGGCCCTTCCCTCAGCCAACCTCCTCTCTCTGGTCTTGTAGATGGCCTGCTTTGCGGAGGCCAGGAGGAGGTTGGCGAGGAGGTCCCGCGATTTTGTGGGGCCTCGGATAGGGAGTGCGTAAAGGAACATGTGTGGGGAAAAGTGCAGCCAGAACCTCAGGAAGAGGTTCTGGAGGAGCCGGAAAAGGGGCTGCAACCTGGCGCATTCTAAGTAAGCGTGCGCCAGGGTCTCTCTCACACCGCAAAAGGGGCAGGCGTCGGGGCGGACGGTGAACCGCGCCAAGTACACGCCCGTGCTCACGGCTCCATGGAGGAGCCGCCAACTGATGTCCCCGGCGGGCCGTGGGGTCAGAGCTGAGTAAAGGCTGGCCCACCGGGGGTCCTTGCCCTCTGCAGGTGGAAGGAGGTCCCGCCATTTGGTATCGGGGCGGGACGCGAGGGCGAGGAAATGGATGGTGTGGAACACGAGCATGTACAGATATTGTCGGGGTGCGGTTCGGAAGGGGACCGGCTGCAAGTCAAGCAGCCGGCTCGGCGTATGGGACGGGGACTGCCGGGGGGGGCTCGCGGGGACGGGGCCCGATGGCAAGCTCTGGAGGGCCAGGACTGAGAGGGGGGTGAGGAGTTCCCTCTCGCAGAACCCGCTCGAGGTAGGCCCGAGCAGAGGGGGTCAGAGCCGCCCTCACCTCCTGGAGTAGGCGCCAGGGGGTGCGAAGGGTGGAGAGCCCCATGCGCTGGGCAAGCGCGAGGGGATCCACCCAGTCCCCCCGGGCGTAGTCCAGGAGGTCTCCAATCCTGGTGACACCTGCCAGGACCAACCGCCACCTCACGGAGGGGGCCTCCGCCACCTGCACACGTAGATGGGGTTGTGTAGCAGGGGCTCCGTGAGGAGGTCCTCCCCCTCGGTGGGCACAAGGGCCCTGGAGGCTAGAAGAAGCCTCCAGGTCCGCAGGAGGTCCTGGTAGAAGGCCGGCAGCTCGGAGAGGTCTCGCAGACCACCTCTCACCTGGATATAAAAGTGCTGCCGGTCGTATCGGAGCCCTCGGTAGCGGCGGAGGAAAGCGCGCGCCAGGTGGCTCCACGCCGGACTACCTGCACCATAAAGGAGTCTCTGCAGGGCCTGGAGGCGGAAGGTGTGGACCTGGCTGTGGACACAGCACAGGCCCTGCCCTCCTTCCTCCAGGGGGAGGCTCAGAATCCCTGCAGAGACCCAGTGCAGTCCTGGCCAGAAGAACTCCAGAACTGTCTTCTGGAGGTAGGCCAGGAACGTCGGGGGCGGGACCAGGGTGTTGAGCCGGTGCCAGAGCATGGACAGGACGAGCTGGTTGACCACCAGTGCCCTCCCACGGAGGGAGAGGCACCGCAGCAGTCCCGTCCATCTCCGCAGCCGCCCAACGACCCTGTCCTCCAAATCGCGCCAGTTCTCGTCCAGGGAGGGATGGGTGGCAGAAAGGTAAACGCCGAGATAGAGCAGCGGACCCGCGCTCCACCGGATGGCTTGAAGTGCGGGTGGGAGGGGGCCCGCCGACCACCCGGCCCCTACCGTCAGGCCAGAGCTCTTGACCCAGTTGACCCGGGTGGAGGAGCCCGCCGAGTAGATGGCCTGGCATGCCTCCAACCGGCCCAGGTCGCCCGGGTCCTGGACCGCGAGGAGCACGTCGTCGGCGTACGCTGACAGGACCAGCCGCAGCTCCGGCTCACGGAGCTCCAACCCCGTCATCCTCCGACGGAGGAGACAAAGGAAGGGCTCGATGGCCAGGGCGTACAGCTGGCCCGACAGCGGGCAGCCTTGACGCACTCCTCGCCTGAAGCTGACCGGCTCGGTCAGGGTCCAGTTGAGCTTGACCAGGCACTCCGCAGAGGCGTACAGCACCTGGAGAAAACCCACAAAGCCTGGCCGGAAGCCGAAGGCCTGAAGGGTGCTCAGGAGGTACCCGTGGTCCACCCTGTCGAACGCTTTCTCCTGGTCCAGGGCCAGGAGGGCGAACGACAGACCGTCCCTACACCCGAGCTCCAGGAGATCCCAGACCAGGTACAGGTTGTTGAAGATGGACCGGCCCGGGGCGGTGTAGGTCTGGTCGGGATGGACCACGTCCTGCAGCACGGACCCAAGCCGCAGCGAGATGGCCTTGGCCACGATCTTGTAGTCTGTGCAGAGGAGGGAGACGGGACGCCAGTTCCGAAGGTCGCGGAGGTCCCCCTTCTTGGGCAGCAGGGCCAGCACTGCCCGCCGGCAAGAGAGGGGGAGCTCCCCGCTTCCCTCGGATTCGGCCCAGACGACGGCCAGGTCCGGGCCGAGGACGTCCCAGAACACGCGGTAGAACTCCACGGTCAGCCCGTCCATGCCCGGGGACTTGTTATTGGGCATGCGACGGAGGGCTTCCGTGAACTCGGCCAGAGTGAGAGGAAGCTCCAGCCGGTTCCGGTCGCCCGTGCTGAGCGCGGGGAGTTCATTCCAGAGCACCCTACGGGCATCAGCTTCGGTTGCATCCGGGGAGAAAAGGCTGGCGTAGAAGGCCCTGGCCCTTCCACGCATCTCCTCCGGGTCCGTGAGGGGGGTGCCATCCTCAGCGAGGAGGCAGGTGACATGCTTCTGAGCCCCCCTCCGTTTCTCCAGGGCATAGAAGAAGCGGGAGCCGCGGTCCATCTCCCGGAGGAGGTGGATGCGGGATCGAACAAAGGCTCCCCGGGCCCGAAGGTCCTCGAGGGCCCGGAGCTCCTCCCGCTTCTCCCGGTACGCTCCGCGGAGGGACGGATCCTCAGGGCTGGTGGCCAAGCGCCTCTCCAGCTCCAAGACCTCCCGTTCCAGCTGCTCTATTGCCGCATCCCTCCGCCGGCTGGCCCCCCGAGTGTAGTCACGGCAGAAGAGCCGGGCGCGCACCTTCCCCATGTCCCACCAGCGCCGCGCCGAGGGAAAGGCATGCCTCTGCGCCCGCCAGGCTAGCCAGAACTCCCGGAAGGATGCCACGAAGCCCACGTCCTCCAGCAGGCTGTTGTTGAAGTGCCAGTAGGCCGGCCCCGGCCTCTCTGCCGTGAGAGAGGCCGTCACGGTCACCAAGTGGTGATCCGAGAAGGGGGCCGGCCTAATGCTGGAGGAGTGGGCTCATGCAAGGTGGCGACGGGATAGATAAATGCGATCCAACCGGGAGTGCTGCAGCCGGGCCGCCCCCACCCGGACAAAGGTGAAGGTGACCTCATCGTCCGGGTGGTGGTCGCGCCAGACGTCCACCAGGGAGTGATGGTCGATCATCTCCCGGAGGACGTCTGCGGCGACCTGGTACTGCTCGGTGCCTGAGCGGTCCTGGTCCTCAAGGGTGATGTTAAAATCCCCACCCAGGACCAGGCACTCCTGCGGATCTAAGGTGCCGAGGAAGGCGGCCGCCCGCTGAAAGAAGGGTGTCCGCTCCGGGCCCGATGTCGGGGCATAGACGTTGATCAGGTTCAACGCCAGCCCCTCCATGCGGACCCAGAGGTGCAGCAGGCGGCCCGGCACGACCTCGGCAACCCCCAGCACCTCGGGCCGTAGGTCGGGGGAGAACAGGGTGGCCACACCGCCAGAGCGGGTGGAAAGGTGACTGAAAAACACCCCGTTCCCCTATTCCAGCCGCCAGCTGGCCTCGGCGGCTGGATCCGTATGGGTCTCCTGCAGGAACACCACAGAGTAGCCCCCCTCCCGAAGGAAGGAGAGCACCTGGGTCCTGCGGAGACCCATCCTACAGCCCCTGGCGTTCAAGGTGGCGAGAGTGACTGGGGCCATGAGGAGGGCTGGGGGGGGGTCCACAGGGGCGGCAGGAACAACACAAGCCTCCGTCGGGCCACGCAACAGTCCGTGACCTACCCCAAAGGCCATCAGGGAGTCACGGAAGCTGTGAGCCCTCTGGTAGGCCGCGTTGTCCCGCTTCCCGGTCCCCTTTCCCTCTTTCAGTAGGGCCCTCACGGCCTGGAGAATGAGGTGGAAATTTCCCCAACGCTGCAGGGCGAGCTCCACCCGGTTCCTGGCCCCACAAGTGTCAACCAGGAAGGCACGGAGCTCGTCCCGCAGCGCCAGGGGAGCCGGGGCAAAGGGGTCCCGGCCGTCCTCCAGCTGGGTCCCCGTGTCGGCCCCGCGACCAGCCGGGACGGACAGACAGGGCACAGAGCCCCGTCGCGGCGCCGATGGCAGAGGTGCCGCGGTGTCCAGTCCGACCTCCGGCACAAGGGGAAGGGGCGGCGGAGGGAGAACTGCAGCCCTGGTCAGGGTGGGGGCCGCGAACGCCACCCCCCGGGAGTCTTCGGTAGAAAGGAGAGGTGACATGACCCCGGGGGGGGCAGCAACAGGGGAGGAATCTAGGGCAGGGTTTGGGGTGCGAGTGGGTGGGGCAGTGAGGACAACGTTAGGGACTGGGGTAAAGAGAGGGGCGGGAACAGCGTCAAGGGTGGGGCCGGGAATGGGGATGGGGTCCCCGGTGGTCTGACCACCGGGGTGCGGCTCCCTTCGACCGGGCATGGGAGCAGGAGATGATGGGTCGGGCAAGGGATCCCCGCCGGCGCTGGGCACAGGTTGCAGGTGGGGGGCAGTGTCCATCGCCTCAGCGCCGGACTGGGGGGGGACAGTGTTTGGGACTATCAGGGGGGAGAGGGGGCAGCTGTTCAACCAGGGACAGTCCCCCGGGGCCCGGCTGCTCGGTGTCCACAAGTGGAAACAGGACCCCGAGCGCCGCCGGGCAGGTGGAGCATTCCGGGGGCGCCCCTGGGGTAAGGGTGGGGATAGCAGGCGGTGGATGGGCTTGGGGGAAGGGAGGGGGCGGCAGAAGCAAATCGCCACCCAGATCGAGGCCCACTGGGGGGGGGATCGTCCTCCCCCGAGACAACCGGGGTCAGATCCAGGGCCTCGATCTCCGCGTAGATGGAGCCGAGCCCTCTCCCTGCCACGATAGGTGCCGCCACAGCGGGCACCGGGGTGGGCGTCACCTTGGTGCCAGTGGCGGGCAGAGGTGGCGCAGGTGGCTCAGTGGCGGGGCGAGCGGCTCCCTCTGCGGCCTCCCCGGGGGAGGGATCTGGGAGGGCCTCCAGCAGGGGGGCAGCACTGCCCCCCTGCGCTGCTGCTTCCATGGCCTCAGCTGGGGCCTCCTGCTGGCCTTCGTCGGGGGTCACACCGGAAGGCCCATCGGTGTCCATAGGTCCATTGTTGTTACTGGCCCCCCGTGATGGCTGTTGGGGGGCCTCCCCCCCACTCGGGAGGGCCTGGACCTTCCGGCGTTTGCCGCCTTTCCCCACGACAAGAACCCAGCCCTCCGAGGTGGTGGTGGAGGGCTGGCCAGCGGAGGGGGCAGAAGCGGGCGGCAAGGGCGAGGATGCCATGGGGGGAAGGGAGGAGGGCGGGACAGCAGGGGGATGAGAACCCTCCCCCTGGGGTGAGCCCTCTCCCTGCTGGGGTCCGGCCACCTCTTCCCCCCTCTCCTCTAAGGGCCCAGGTGGCGTGGGGCCAGGAGGAGGAGGAGGAGGGGCTGCTCCGGTGGCTGGAGACTCGGGGTCGCTGGCGATGTTGCGGCCGGCACCTGTTGCTGCCTCGGGGAGCCCGGTTGCTCCCTCTCCAGTGTGGGCCAGGGGGCAGTCCCTCCGGACGTGCCCCGTGGCCCTACACAGGAAGCACCGGGCTTCTCCTGAGGCGTAATGAATCCGATACAGTGCCCCTTGGTGGGGCACTAGGAAGGACCCCTCCAGAGCCACTCCGTCACGCGCCCCCGCCGGCGGCAGTTGGAGTTGCACTTGCCGGCAGAAGGACAAGACGTGACGGAGGGTGGGGTCCTTACAGCCCAACGGGAGAGGGCTGATGGTAGAAATCGGCTTCCCCAGGGTGGAGAGAAGGGGAAGCAAGGCAGAGTTGGGGAGGAAGGGCGGGACAGAGGTGAGGACCACCCGTACGCCCAGGTCCTCCAGGGGCTCTATAGGGACGTAGACGCCCCCCACCGCCAGGCCCTTCACCACCGCCTCCTGCGCAGTGGCGTCCGTGGACAGGAAGAACACGACCTTACCATACATTTTGGAGGCCGCCACGATCGCCGAGGGCCCCACCACCCTCGCCATCGCCCGCATGTAGGTCTCCACGTGCGGGGAGGCGGCCACCAGGAGGCAACGGACCCCGTGCCTCCTGGTTAAGGCGGAGAAGGGGCCCCGGGTGCCAGAGGTGGTAGGCAAGGAGGCGGCTTGGGCAGGTGGTGCGGCGGTGGGTGGAGGGATGGCAGCCACCTGGGCGTACGCCCTGGGGGCAGGAACACCCCCAGAGCTGGTGGAGGGAACGGCAGGGGACGAGGGGACCGCGGCCGATGACGCGGCTGCGGTGACAGCATGGCCCTTGCCTGCCCCCTTCTGCCGGCTTTTATGGCCAGCTGAGGTGGTCGGGGCAGCAGCAGAGTTGGAGGCCCCTCCCGTGCCCGCCGCCGCCACCACTGGCGCCCCTAGGTTGGGGGCACCGATGGTGGCAGGAGCAGCGGCGGCGGTCGAAGGGATAGCCGCAGAGGTGGATGGGGGAGCAGGTGGAGGGAGAGGGGCAGAGGGGGCTGAGGAGGTCTCCATCTCCCCTCGAGTGGGAGGGGTCAGGGAAGGAGACCAGTAGTGGGGGGTGGGAAAGGCTGGGGCGGATAACTCAGGACAAAGGCTAGGGGAGGGGAAGACCACTCTTCCCCACTGAGTTTGCAAACAGGGGAGGAGGGTGTGGACAGGAACAGGGACAGGGGAGAGGAGATGAGCAATGGGAGGGCAGGGGACCGTGGTAGGGGGTGAGGGAGGGGTTGGCAGACCACTCCTCCCCGCTAGGCTGGAGGCTGGGGAGGAGGGTGCCTGGGAGGGGAATAGGGGCTCGAATAGGGTGGGGGAGCCGGCTCCTCCGGCTGCACTTGGGGGGGGGAAGTCAGTTGTTGAGGGGGGTGCAGTGAACCAGGGGGAAACTATACAAAACAGTCAGGTAGAGAGGACCATAGACTTGAGCTCCTGGCTGGGGGTGGGGCTGAGGGAACCGCGGGCGGGGCAGGGAGAGGCAGAGGAGGCAAACAGTGAGGCTGAAGGGTGGGGCAGGGGAGGGTGAGTAAACCAAACAAACAAGCTTTGGGGTTGGGCTGGGGCAGGAGAACTAAACAAACTGTGGGGCTGGGGGGGACTCCTAACCTGGGGAGTGGGGTCTGGTGGGAGTAGGGGGACACTGAACTGGCTGGAGGGCAGGACAGAGGGTGGGAGGCCCTCCAGCCACTGCTGGGTGGGGAACCAGGGGCTGGGTAATGGGGAAGGGGAGCTACTGCTACTGGAGCGGGTATTCAGGTCCCTGCTGCTCAAACAGTCCCAAAGAGTCTCTAATGGCTGGGGAGCCTGCTGCCCTCTGGAAGGGAGGGGAGGCCAGGGAGGTGGCAGCTGGGGGTGGTGGTAGCAAAAGTCACAGTTTTTGGTGGCTCACCCCCAGCTGCAAACAGCAAAGTCACTGTCCTTGGAGGCCTCCCCTCAGTGGTGGTGGTTGTTATTTTCTGGTGTTGTAGAGGCAGCAGGCTCCAGATGGTCCCAGGAAACACAGGAGCAGCAGGGACTGGCTGGCTGGCAAGATGGTCTTCTCAGATGATGGTGTTGTGGAGTCTTCTGTCACTCCCCCCACTCCCCACTGAGGAGGGGAGTGGGTGGGAGGATGCCAGCCAGCATCAGCAGCAGCATCAGTAGCAGCAGTGATATGGAGGGTGCAGGAACAACAGCAGCAGCAGGTAGTGGTGGTGGTGGTGGCAGAAACAGGAGCAGGAGAAGCTGGAGCTGGGGCAGGCAAGGCAGGAGCAGGAGCAGGTGGAGGTGAAGCAGGGTCCAGGAGCCCCACAAGCAGCAGCAGCAGCAGCAGCAGTCCCTCTTCCTCCTCTTCTCCAGGAGAAGGGTGATTGAGGGTAGGTTGTCAGGCCCAGAATGCTGAAAGCCTCGTTCCCAACAGGGAAAGGAGAAATAGCTGCAGGGCAATTAGAGATGGCTGAGCCCAATTAGGGGCTCCCCAGGCCCTACAAAAGCCACACCTTCTCTAACACAGGGGAGGAAGGAGGGAAGGAAGGATAGGAAGTGGAAGGAAGCCTCAGAGGTTTGCCTGTGGGCTAGGAAGCCAAGAGGCTGAAGGGGCAGTACAAAGGGGGAAAAGAAGCCCCTTGCAGGAGCTGCCAGAGCAGGGCACACCTCCTTTCCCCTCCCCTTTCTACGGGGGGGGGGGGAGAGCCAGAAGCCTTAACCAGAGAGGTCTCAGCTAGAGGGACTGGGAGCCTGCAACCCTGACATAGGTAAGGAGGGACCTAACCAGGTGGCTGATCTACCCCAAGCCTGAGACGCCAGGGAGGATGGACGGAGCAAGGCAGTAGCAGGCCAGCACCCGGCCACACGTGGAGTCAGGGGAGGGATGTTATGTCCCAAACGGACATCAAGATCCGCCTAGAGGCAAGGTAAATCAGCCAGAATGGAGGACCTGGTGAAAGCCCTAGTTCAGGCCACGGCTGCCCAGCAGGAGGCCCTCCGGGTCCAGTTGGCGGCCCAACAAGAGTCAGTATGGGTTCAACAGGAGACCAACCAGTTGCTGATCAGTCAGTCAGCCCAAGACCGTGCCACTCTACAGGAGGTTGTGAACCAATTGAAAACCCTGACCACCCAGACCCGAGGCCTAGAGGGAGGGCGCCCCCTGCGGGCCAACTATTATCTCCAGAAGATGACAGCTGAAGATGATGTAGAGGCGTACCTGCTCACTTTCGATAGGACTGCCCTGAGGGAGGCCTGGCCTCAAGACTACTGGGCCAGTATTCTTGCTCCATACTTGTCTGGTGAAGCCCAAAGAGCCTACTCTGACTTGGCGCCAGGAGCTGCAGCTGATTACGCCCAGCTCAAGGAGGAAAAACTGGCTAGGTTTGGTGTGACCACAGCCACCAGGGCCTGGCGGTTCCATGAGTGGAGGTACCAGGAGGGGCCAGCGCCAAGGGCCCAGCTCTTCAACCTTGCCCACCTGGCCCAAAAGTGGTTGCGGCCTGACCTCCACAGCGCTGAGAGGGTCATTGAGGTCCTTGTCCTTGACCGATTCATTAGAGGGCTCCTGCTGGACCTGCGTGAGTGGGTCAGTAGTCAAGACCCCTCCACGTATGACAGCCTTGTGGACCTGGTCGAGAGGCACTTAGCAGCCAAGGAAATGTCACGGAGGGCTGAGGGAGATGGGCGCTGGAGTCAGCGATGCAACCCCAGGCCCCGGGCCCCGACAGAGGAAAAGCCAGGGAGAAGGGTGGCCAGAGAACGCCCACACCCCGTGAAGGTAGCTGAGGGCTCTCCACATGAGGACTATGGACAGAAAGCTGGCAGCCCAAAGAGTAAGGGGGTGGCAAGGGCAGGATACCGTTGCTATGCATGTGGGGAGTTAGGGCACATTGCGGCCCAGTGTCCGAACACCGAGGAACCCATGCAGTGTGGCTTCAGCCAGCACAGCCACTCCTGCCACCTGGTCCATATGGTAGGGGTGGCTGAGTCCCCACACCAGTATACCCGGAACGTTAAGATGAATGGCATTAAGACCCAGGCGTTAGTAGATTCGGGTAGTGCAGTAACCTTGGTTTCAGGGTTGCTGGTAGGGCAGGACCAGTTGACCCGAGCCAAAAACACAGGGGTAGCGTGTGTGTATGGCACAGTTAAATACTATCACACCATCCCTGTTAAGATTGAAATACAAGGGAAGGTGACCAAGGTAGCAGCTGGGGTGGTCCCTAAACTGCCCTACCCAGTCCTCATTGGCCGGGACTTTCCAGGATTTGCAGGTCTACTTCCACTAGCAAGCCCCAGGAATGATGGGGACTTCAGCCGTGAGGTGGGGGACCCCTCTAGTGACCCGTCAGTCCCGTTCTCAGAGCTTGACCAGGACCTGTTTTGTAATACAGACGGGCAACGGAAAACCCGCCGTGAGAGGCGGGCAGGAAAAAAACTAGGAACACGAATCCTAGCTCAGAACCAACAGGCTGCCCTTGTTGGCAATAGACCAGGGCCCGTTGACAGACCTATTGTGCAGCCTAGTAATGAACCCAAGGTCAGGCCAGGCCCTAGCAGCTCTGCTCCTGAGAGAGAAGATGGAGCAAACCCCCTTGTGATTGAAGACATAGGACCCATCCTGGGAAGTTTTGCCCAGGACCAAGCCAATGATCCAATATACGATAACATCAGGAAGGAGGTGGTAGAGGTGAATGGAGCCCCGGTAGAGGGCAAGCGCAAGGGGCCAGGTCCCTACTTTGTAATTCAAGGGGACCTGTTATACCGGGTTACCCAGACCCAGGGGGAAGTGGTCGAACAACTACTGGTACCCCGACAACATCGGCGGACCATGCTAGACCTCGCACATAGCCATCTCTTTGGGGGACATTTGGGGATAGACAAAACCCTTGAGAGGATCTTAAGGAGATTCTTCTGGCCAGGGGTCTATAAGGAGGTCCGCCAGTATTGTGCTTCCTGCCCCGAGTGCCAGGTACACAGCCCCCGGCCACACTTGCGGGCCCCACTGGTACCCCTGCGAATTATTGAGGTTCCCTTTGAGAGGATAGCCATGGACCTGATTGGCCCACTAGAAAGGTCTGCCCGAGGTCACCAATATATATTGGTGGTGCTGGACTATGCCACAAGGTACCCAGAAGCAGTTCCACTGCGCAGCACAATGTCAAAAACGATAGCTAAGGAATTAGTCAATATCTTCTCAAGGGTAGAAATACCCAAGGAGATCCTCACAGATCAAGGAACACCCTTTGTCTCCAAGTTGATGACAGACCTGTGTGCGATGCTCCACATCCAGACGTTATGGACGTCTGTCTACCACCCCCAGACCAATGGCCTCATTGAACAATTTAACAAGACATTAAAAGCCATGATTCAGAAGGTGGTGGCGCAAGATGGACGAGATTGGGACACCCTTCTACCCTACTTGATGTTCGCCATCCGGGAGGTTCCCCAGGCGTCCACAGGATTCTCCCCATTTGAGCTACTATATGGCCGTCACCCCCGAGGAATCCTGGACATAGCCAGAGAAATCTGGGAGGAACAACCCAACCAGGGGAGGAACGTTATTGACCATGTGTCCCAAATGCGGGACAGGATTGCCCGGGTTACCCCCATAGTCCGGGAGCACCTGGAGAGGGCCCAAGAGGCTCAACGCATTTATTACAATCACCAGGCTAAAGCTCGGAAGTTCCAGCCCGGTGACCGGGTAATGGTGCTAGTACCCACAGCGGAGAGCAAGCTTTTGGCTAAATGGCAAGGGCCATATGAGGTAGTGGAGGCTGTCGGGGAAGTCAACTACAAGGTCCGGCAACCAGACCACCGAAGAGTAGAGCAGATTTATCACATCAATCTTCTAAAGCCCTGGCAGGATAGGGGAGCTTATGTGGCAGCCCTAAACCCCTTGCCACAAGAGGGTAGGGCACAAGGACAGGTGAGAATATCCCCAGACTTGACCCCTATACAACAGGCAGAAGTAATGAAGATGATAAACAGGAACAGGGATGTGTTCACAGAAAAACCTGTGAGGACCTGTGAGGCCCTCCACCACATCATCATCGAGCCAGAGGTAAGGGTGACTGTCAAGCCATATCGGATCCCAGAGGCAAAAAGAAGAGAAATTAAAGAGGAAATAAAGAAGATGCTGGAGTTAGGGGTTATAGAGGAATCACACAGTCAATGGTCCAGCCCCATCGTCTTGGTCCCCAAGCCAGATGGCACTACAAGGTTCTGCAACGACTTCCGGAAGTTAAATGAGGCATCCCGCTTTGATGCCTACCCTATACCTCGGGTAGATGAGCTGATAGACCGGTTAGGGAAAGCAGGTTTCCTGTCTACCCTGGACCTCACAAAAGGCTACTGGCAGATTCCTCTGGCCGAGGAGGCCAAGGAAAAAACCGCCTTTGCTACACCTGAGGGCCTGTATCAGTACATGGTTCTCCCTTTTGGACTCCATGGGGCTCCCGCTAACTTCCAGCACCTCATGGACAAACTTCTGCGCCCTCATCGGTGTTATGCGGCTGCCTACTTTGATGATATAGTGATCCACAGCTCAGGCTGGGACACTCACCTGGAAAAGGTGGAGGCTGTCCTGAATACCCTACGGACTGCAGGCCTTACAGCAAATCCTGCCAAGTGTGCCATAGGACTTGCAGAGGCCAAATACCTGGGGTATATCGTGGGAAGGGGGAAAGTGAAGCCCCAGCTTGACAAACTGGAAGCCATACAGAACTGGCCCTGGCCAATCCGGAAAAAGCAGGTATGGGCGTTCCTGGGGATTGTGGGCTATTATAGACGGTTCATTCCCCACTTTGCCACGCGAGCCTACGCATTGACGGACTTGATAAAATCCCAGGGACCAGACATAGTGAAGTGGTCTCCTACTGCCGAAGAGGCTTTCATGGACCTAAAGTCTGCCCTCTGTCGTGACCCGATATTGATAGCTCCGGATTTTGAAAAAGAATTTCTCTTACAGACGGACGCCTCCGAGGTCGGGCTAGGGGCGGTGCTCTCCCAAATTGTAGATGGGGAAGAACACCCAGTCTTATTCCTCAGCCGAAAACTCCTACCCCGAGAACAACGGTATGCCATCGTAGAGAAAGAATGCCTGGCCATAAAATGAGCAATGGAGGCCCTGCAATATTATCTCCTGGGGCAGAAGTTTACATTAGTCATGGACCATGCTCCCCTGAAATGGATGCACCGAAACAAAGATCGGAATGCTCGGGTAACTCGATGGTTCCTCGCATTACAGCCCTTCCACTTCCAAGTAGAACACAGGCCAGGGTCCAAACATGCCAATGCAGATAGCCTCTCGAGGATGTACTGTGGTACGACCCAAGTAGCCCAACCCGGAAGTGGTGAGCGGGGGGGGGGGGATGTGTAACAAAGCCAGGGCTGATGGTTATAGGAGGGTGATTGAAGGTAGGTTTGTCAGCCCCAGAATGCTGAAAGCCTTGTTCCCAACAGGGAAAGGAGAAATAGCTGCAGGGCAATTAGAGATGGCTGAGCCCAATTAGGGGCTCCCCAGGCCCTACAAAAGCCACACCTCCTCTAACACAGGGGAGGAAGGATAGGAAATGGAAGGAAGCCAAGAGGCTGAAGGGGCAGTACAAAGGGGGAAAAGAAGCCCCTTGCAGGAGCTGCCAGAGCAGGGCACACCTCCTTTCCCCTCCCCTTTCTACGGGGGGGGGGGAGCCAGAAGCCTTAACCAGAGAGGTCTCAGCTAGAGGGACTGGGAGCCTGCAACCCTGACATAGGTAAGGAGGGACCTAACCAGGTGGCTGATCTACCCCAAGCCTGAGACGCCAGGGAGGATGGACGGAGCAAGGCAGTAGCAGGCCAGCACCCGCCACAGTATACAGTAGAATCCTTCTTTCACTTGTTTTTATTTATTAGTTGTATTAAATTTCTAGTGCATATAAGCCCAAATCTATATAAAAAATTTGCAAGATTTGGCTGCTAAAATTTTAAATGAGGTATTTTGGTTATTTTTGAGTCATCATTAATTTTACCTCTTTTTATTTGTTAATGCACATACCTTTTAAAAAAAAATAAAACAAAAAAAAACCCAGTTCATTTTAACTTTGTAGTTCAGCATTAGCTCATTTATGTTAAATGAAAGATGATCAACTTACAAGCTCTGTAATGGAGAGATCTTTAAAATTATTATACCCAAGAATAATTTACAAGTTCCAGAGGGATAGTCTTGTTAGTCTGGTTCAGCAAAACAACCAACCACCCCCTGCCCCAGGCTCCTTGGGGCTGCAAGGGGGACTGGGGCCACAGGGAGGGTGGCAGTGGTGGGTCTGTAGGTGGCCTTTTGGGGGTCCTGCAATAGACCTTCACCTAGGGCCCCCAATTGTCTAAGTATGCCTCTGCTCAGAACCCACCCCATTCAGCTTTCCTTCTCAGGCTACTGGCATATTCACTGCCAGAATCAAAACTCATTCAATTGCTAAACATGGCCATCCCATCATACCATCCTGGGAGATATGATTTGCTCATTGTGGCTACGTCAGTGTTGTATTTGGCAAGTGCTTTTCTGATGCAAGCAGTGCACCTTTCCAACTTCCTAACTGTGAGGGTAGTTAAGTGTTTTAATAAATAGTCAAGGGAGATTGTAAAATCTCTGTCACTCAGGATTTTTTAAGAACATGCTAGACAAACACATGTGAGGGATGATCTAGACCACATGTTGCCAAACTGCGGCTCGCGAGCCACATGCGGCTCTTTAAAGAAAAATTGCGGCTCCCAGGAGAGTGCAGGAGGGTGGGGCGGCATGGCAGCAGACAGGGGAACAAATTTGCAGTGGTCAGGGACAGCAGAGAGGCAGCAGCAGGGCGCGAGCTGGCAGCGGAGGAGCAGCCTTGTGAGAGCTGCAGGAAAAGCAGCGTGGTCAGAGCCAGGGGAGGGGCAGCCCTGGGAAAGCCCACAGGGAAAAAGCAGCCTGGGAAGAATGGGGAAGCGAGGGGAGGGGCTGCATTGTGAGAGCCTCACAGGCAGAAAAAAGCAGCGTGGTGAGAGCCAGGAGGGAGAAGCAAGCCGTCAGTTAGGTGGAAGGACAAGCACTCAGAGCAAGTAACTGCCAGATTCTACAGTTTACCCCCACAATATTAATTCTGCCTTCCTTGTCTGTGTGCATTATGATACAGTCTTTAATTACATCAGTGCATGATTTTTTAAATACTTTTCTTTTTTGATATTGTTTTCTGGGTAAATATTTTTAAAACTGGCAACATAAATTGATCAAGAACAAGTCTTCTATGAACTACAGATAAGTGATGATAATTAGCAATTTAAACCTGAAAAGCAATTGTAAATTAATTTTCTTTTTTTAAAAATCACCTGGAATTTCCAGATATTGTAGTATACTGCACAATTATTTCTCTTGTATTTCTATTTTGAGAATTAAATAAGAATCATCAGAAATGCCTGAAAATTGACAAGTGTTACATCCAAAACCACTGACTACTGTCAAAAGGTTATTAAAAAAACACCTTCTATTTAAAGAATGTTACAAGTACTTATTATGGATCATGGTTCATTTTAAGCATGCAGAATGATTTAGACTTAAGATAGACCACCACTACTGAAAACTGGCTTTAGAGAAAAAATTCCTGAAGTCCAGTGAACAAGTCTGCCTGAGACATCAATATGTCATCTGTTTGCAGAAGGAACTACTAGCACATTTATTTTATAAGAAAATTTTAATTAATATAACTAAGTCAATTACCAAGATAATTTACATTCACTGCAAAGTTCAATAGCAGCACTATACTTCTACTGATTAAATAGCAATCAACATGTATTAGTTCTTCATTGTTGTATAGTCAAATTCTACTTATATTTCAGTGCAGTCTTCATGAATGACTCTATGGGTATCTGAGCCCATTAGACAAAAGTAATTGTTGTGAAGGGCTGAGGATGGAAAATTGTGTTGTAAACTTTCTGAAAAAAAAATCTCTCACCAATAAAGATTTTACTTTGTGTTATAAAAACAAAATATTGATATTTAGAATTTATACAGGGCCTGACCCCAAATTGAATAAATTCAATGGGATTTTTTCCATAGTATCTTCTGTGCATGGACTCCAAAGCACTTACTGAAACAGGCTCTGATCTTGCACTTTCTGTCCCCATAAATTCTCATTGATCTGTTGTGATTCTGAACAGTTGAAAAGGTGTCCCTGTGTGCATCTCTTCACAGGATTAAGATGAGAGCAGTATTTTTCCTTACTATTACTCTCATTTTAAAATTAATTGTGTCTGAGTCCTCAGACCTTTTGTCTTCACTGTCCGTAAGTATTTTAGTGAACAAGTTTACTGGCAGAAATATTGGCAGGGAAGCGGGGGCATGGTAGGTGCCTGGATGGGGTGGGAGGCAGAAGTGCAGTATGGTTGGGGAGAGCAGAGAAGCAGCAGCGTGGTAAGAGATGGCAGGGAAGCGGCAATGGAGGGTGGTGGAGAGAAGCATGACATGGTCAGAGAAGCCATAGCATGTTTAGATTTTCTCATAGTCCCTAATGCAACATAGTCGTTGTTAAAATAAAATCATGTTTTACAAGTCCTAAACATGATGTGGAATACTAAGAAATGAAAATACAAAGGAGAAAAGTATAAAACTGAACATAGATTACTTTCAATTTTTGGCACAACTTACTGCTGTGAAGCATCATATTCCACAATGAAATTCAAAACATTGTGCAATACTTAGAGATCAGCATCTGAGAGAGCTTTTACCTGCTGCGTTGACAGGTTACTGCCCAGATTTAAAAAACAAACAAACAAACAAACAAAAACTCTTGCCACAAGCCTGTAGTGCTCTACATCTAGCAACAGGTAAATTTTTACTGTATAGGCCTAGTTTCATGGTAATCTTAAATAATTATTAGAATCTGACATTAGTGGATCAATATTTGCCCTATTTTTACAATAAAATTAAAGTGCACAATGAATTTTAAGTTTAGTAATTTTGAAGTAGATAAAAATATGTGGTTATATGCCTCAGTGCAGCTCTCGAAGGTTTAATAATTGACTTGTGCGGCTCTTGAGTTCCGTAAGTTTGGCCACCCCTGGTCTAGATGATACTTGGTCCTGCTATAAGCACTGGGGACTGGACTAGATGACCTCTGGAGATCCTTTCCAGTCCTATGATTCTGATTCTTTCCTCCCGAATGAATCAGAATTCATATGCTTCTAATATATTCTCCACACTGTTTAGCAGAAGATAGTCAACTGGCATTTGCTCTAGTGCACATCAGAGGCTTGGTAGCTTAGGTTTTCTATGTGTCACAGCTGGAGTTTACATTTCTCCACATCTGGATCTTGCCCTATTATGCCTAGATGAAACCATAGTTCAGATAAACTCTGATGTCAAGTGCTATCATGGAGATGAGATGTGATAACTCTATTAGGATTCTCTTTGTTACAACAGCACAGTCCAGGCTTTCCTCTTCCCTGGAAAATATGACAAAGGAAAGCTTCTTTCTGGAATATACATACTACAGTGTAATGATAGATATAGGATTAAACACTGCATGCCTAGGATGAAATTCTGGGACTTGTGTAGTCAATAGGAGTTCTGTCATTGACTGAAGTGGGGCCAGGGTTTCACCGATGGTGTTAAAATGTTGGTTTCCAATTTGCAGGCTTCTTTATTCACAACCAACACATCCTTATTTAACCCAATATTTTCAAGATACTTTAACTGGTCTCTCAGCACCCCCGCAGATGAGTAGCTACACTTCATAGTGCTTGCTCTCCAGTTGAAAACAGTCCGAATATATTTTTAAATCTCTATGTCTTCACTGGATTTGCATTTGCATAGAATAATCTCCTTCAGTCTCAGCTCCATTTTTCATTATATCTCCCTCACCCCCCTTTTTTTCAGTCACTTTTTATTTACTAATGCAAATTTATAGTTCTTAAAACAACAAAACTTTTGTTTTTTCCGAACCAAAATGGAAATCTAAAACACTGTAGAGATGTGAAGACAAGACAAGGGAAAAAAGAGAGAGTTTCGATTATGCAATATAATCAAGAGCACCTGTGCTGGAATTCATTAACTCTATTGAGCAAGCAGCTGCATATTTGCAACATCTTGATGAGGCAAGTGGGGCGGGGGGAGGAAAACGGATGAGTGCCTGTAAAGACTGGAAACCATAACAAAACATTTAAAGTGCCTCATTTTCTTACTCAGGCATTTGATTATCCTGTTTCCTTTTTAGGAGAACTGATTATTTCCTTAGTTCATTTATCAGTGTATTTTTCTTTTTCTTATAAATATTACAATATGCTTTACTAGTGATTCCAAGCAGTAAGGTTTAACAGTATTACTACAGAACTTAATCCTGTAGTCCACACTCAGAGAGTCCAATCTAAGAGGAGACAGTTTTATGTCTTAAGCACGTCTGCCTACTATAAGCAATTCAAAAGCTTTATTTTGACTAACCTATTTGTTCTCTATGCATAGTTCTCAATCTCCAGTTTCTCTTTCTTTAGATTAGGCAGATATGGTTAAAACTCATGGAGGTTCCTACTAAATCTCTCTTTAGGGACCTGGCTTTCAAATGTGCAGAGGTTCCATCTTAATCCATGGAGTCACTGGAGTTAAGTGGCTTGAACACATAGCCTGGAATTTGTCTGCTTACCATAGGAAGATGCTGATGACACTACATCATCCAGTAGACAAGGAGGTCAAAAATCTGCAGGCAAGGGTATTATGGCACCAGAAAAAGCAAGCCAGGTATTGAAAAGGTGCCACAATCCACTGGCCAGAATTTTCCAAAGCCAGCATCTCTATAGTCTGATGGATTGTATTTTGGCATATAATCCTGGACAGAGTCCCATGTCCTGGCAAACTCCACAATACCAGTTGGTTCCTACACATAGCTGTGCATGCTGATGGGCATCAGACATCTTCCAAAGAAGACTTTCTCAACTCTGGAAGAACTCACTCAGGTGAAAGCAACTGCAGAAGATAACCTCATTTTAGGTGAAAGGAACAAGGATACAGAAGCTGAATCAGATCATGACAGAAAACTTGAAGTTTCTTTATCATGATGCAAAGGCAAGAATATAAAATGGAATCCAGAAAAGGATACAACTCAAACAATATCACATGTTGTGGACTTGCCCTCATGCTCAGGGTTTAACTGATTGCCATATTTGGGGTCAGGAAGGAATTTTCCCTCAGGGCAGATTGGCTCGGGTGCTGGGGTTTTTTTTTTTTTTTTGCCTTCTTCTGTAGCATTGGGCATGGCTCACATGCTGGTTGATTCTCTGTATTAAAGTCTTTAAATAATGATTTGAGGACTTTAACAGCTCAGTTATGGGTTTGAGGTTCATTGTAGGAGGGGGTTGGTGAGGTTTAATGGCCTGCAGTGTGAGGGAGGTCAGACTAGATGATCATATTGGTCCCTTCTGACCTTAGTGTCTATGAGTCTATAACATACCTTGGATATATGCTTCTAGCACAGCAATTAAAAGCAGACTGCATCAAAATCCAATCAGTCTTACACACCAGGTCCAATGGATGTGAAAGGGGTACAGTTCTCCCTGGGAAAGATAATTTTTTCTGTCTACATCTGGCAATTGTGCAATAACCTGTATGTCTGCTTACAAGGCAGGATGTTGAGTGAAACTGGTTAGGTTTCCAACAGTAAGCATTTGACATGCTGAAAAGAATGATAATGGATGTCCCAGTTCTGAAATGTTACCAGCCAGAAAGGCCACTGACACATGTATCAAAGAAAGGATTGGGTGTAGCTCTCTTGTAATGACAGTCAGTTGTTTGAGCTTGTTAGAGATTGAACAGGGTACACCAAAATAGAAAAAAAGCTTCTGGTTCTGGTTTTGGCAGTGGAGCAATTAGATCAGTGCTCCCATGACATCCACTAATAGTACAATTAGATCACAAACCACCTAGAGACAGTCATGGGAAAGCCCCTTTAGCTCCCCTTGGAGACTGCAGCATGTATTGATGCACTTTCAGTCCTATCAGATATTGTCCGGGATGATTAAGGACATTAGCTGACACCATGAGCAGGGCATATGTTCCCAGCATTAGCAAATAGTGGGACGGGAATTACAACATTGATCCCATTGATGTGCTATGCTATCTCTCAGTTTCAATAACAAAGCTGGTGGAAATCAAAGTAACTATGGAGACAGGTGCCCAACTGTAGGCAATTGGTAGCAATACTAAGAGTTTGGGCAGAAGACAAAATCCAAGCAGAACCTTATTCTCAAATTAAAGATGAACTGAGTATGCAGGATGAAATAATCTTTCAAGAACAGACAGTTGTCCCTGCCTCATTGCATGAGAATGTCATGCAAAAAGTATGTGCACCATCCATAGGCATTGACTGCTGTTATGGATTGGATCAAGGTTGTATTTACTGGCCAGGACTAGATACAAAATTCTGCTCCTTGATAGAGTTTAATGCCTACTATCATGTGATAACCCCTGGTAGAAAGAGACTGTGACCACATGAGCTGCCCACCTGACCTGGCTATTGGAAGTGGCTATTTCTTACCTTCAGGGAAAAGCAGCACTTGATCATAGTGGACTATTAGTCACATTTTTGAGAAGCTGATGCCTTGCTTAACACAAAAAGCAAGTCACTGTTTAGCAAACTGAAAGTCCCACTTTGCAAAATATGGCAATGCAGACATTGCATTTATCAGCAACTGATTCCAGTTGGCCTTGGAATAATTCAAAGAATTTGCAAGCAAATGGAAATTTGACCATCACATCTCCTCCTCAGTATACCTACTGCATAATGATAGGCTGTAATCAGCTGTGAAAACAGCTAACAGACAGTAACCCACAAATGATTCTTCTGGCTCAGACAGCTTGTTAACATTTTTTTGGCTCAAAGGAATACACTATCTCTAGGGTACAAAATGTTCTACACATCTCTGTGAAGGAACTACAATTCTATTCACACTCAGCTGAATATAAGAGGTTAGCCAAAGACTTGCAACCCTTCTAGACAGGCACATTTGTAAGGATTCAATCATTAGAGAGACCTGAGAAGAAGTAGACTAAAGGAGGTATGAGGGATCCCGTGGCACCTAGGTCACACGAGGTTCCTACTTGTGAGGGAGAAGTGATACAAGGGAGCAGGACATGCTTATGAGCCAGCAAATGTGACACTCAGAGACAGTCTGCAGAAAAAGATAATCACAGAAGAAAGAGACAACCACGTAGTGAGGGAGAGACTTAACAAAGATATAGTTTGCTAGGCTTGAAGAAAGGGGACAGGAAGATAGAGGTCAGTCTTTGTTTGGTCTCTTCAACAAGTAACCACACTCTCTCAAAGATTATGTAACCAAAAGACTGTGTGGTAAGGAGAATACTCCAATCTAGCTATGTCAGGGCTAGGCAAGCCCTGGCACATGTGCTGACAGTGGCATAAGAGCCCATTTGGAGCGGCACACAGCAGCCTCTGCAGTGCCACAGAAATTGTGGGTCCTGCCACTGAAAGTCACTCCAGGCAGCTTCTTTCAGGGGCAGCTGGGGCGTGGAGGATCCCCACCACGCCCATGTTCCAGGCATGGTGTGGAAAGAAGATACCTGGAAAGCAATGTTCCCTCTAAGCTGATGATGCAGCTAAGCAACTTATGGATGCAGCTGAGCAAGTTCCCTACCCATTCCCTGTCCTGGGACTGGGCCCCTGAGCCACTGCCTATCGGCTCCCCAGGTGCATCCATGACTTGCTCAGTTGCATCACCAGCTTAGAGAGGGAACAATGTATAGATGTCTTTTTGTTCAAAATTTAGTAAATTAATAAAACCACAGTATTTCAGTTTAACATTTTTATTAAACAAATATGAAACAATGATGCTACCTATCAAGCCTCCTCTACCATCATCTACACCTCAGTTTTTGACGCCTGTCTTTGTCACATTTCCAGAATGCATATACAGAGTCTAGGTCAGCCTTGAATCTAGCACTTAGATATGATGATGCACATTAGCATGTCTAGATGAGAAACATCCAGCCTATTAGGAGGCTCTGTCTTAATATTATTCATTAGACTGAAGTGTTGTTCAGCATCTGCACTAGACGCTTGAAACGTACCACATATATCAACCAACTTGGCTAGGAATGGGAACTTAACTTCTGTCAGTGTATAGGTGACAGCATCTAAGAATGTGTTCAGTGTACCAGCCCTTACCTTTTCCAGAACAACAAACATTTTGGTTGTCTATAATTTCAGCTCACCTTTAGAAGATGTGAAAATACATAAAGAAAATGTGTGAGAAACTACACTGATAAGAGCTGTAAATCACAGATAGCCAATACAATTCTATTATTTTTTAGAGATTCCTAATGAATGTGCCAATTCTGACTAGATCTCACTCATTGAGCTAAATGAAGTCACCCTGATTTAGGCCTATATATTACTTGAGCTAATGTTAATTAAGGTCAATGACAGTTTTTCCACTTTACTGAAAAAGTTAGATCAGGCTGCCTTCTCGCTCTCCTACAATCCCCATCTACCAGTTTTGTGTTGTTCTTGTCTGCAAGCTTTGAACTTTCCTTTACCAGCTTCCAACTGAAAACAGAGCTGTGCTAAAAATACATGCATGTTCTGGAGGGGCCACCTCCTCCTAAAGCCATTGTATGGCACTTGGTAAAGATATCAAAATGGGAGGACATGCAGTTTGCCTATAATGTATTGTCAGGGCCATTCACTTAAATGTGAGCACAAGGTGGGGTGTGCCTCTTGGATACCACAGAGCCAAGCATGTGTGAATGCCTATTATAGTGAGCCATTGAGAGATCCTGGGATGGAAAGTGCTGTAGAAATGCTGTGTGTTAATAAAGTAACCTAAGGTTCTATACAGTTTTCTGTGTTTATTCTGAATCTTGGGTGGAATTTGTGTGTTGTGTCTACCTATCTCACTGTTTCCCAACCAGAGTGCCACAGCACACAGGTATGCCACAAAATTTTTTGAAAAGCTACTCCAAGAGCTCTGGATTGGCTCCTTGGGTCATGAAAATATATGGCTTCATTTGGAAACTATATGGCAGTGTGCCTCAAATTAATTAAAGGTGTGCCATGGCAGAGAAAATGTTGGGAACCACTGACTTATCTGGCAGCAATGACTTGAAAGGGAAACAAAACGTTTCCTTACACATCAACCCTCCCCTCCCCGTGTGGCATGAGCTTATCCCCCACTTCTAATCTGCTCCCAGCTCGGGAGCTCCCAACCCAGCTCCGATCTCCAACTTCTGCTCCCAGCCCCGGAGCCCCCATCGCCGCTCCCTGCTCCCCACTTCTGCTCCCAGCCTGAGATCCCCAACCCCAGCTCTGATGCTTGCTTCTGCTCCTAGCCAGCTCCGATCCCCACTTCTGCTCCCAGCCAGCCTCGGGAGCCCTGACCCCAGCTCCAGTCCCTGCTTCTGCTCCCCGCCAGCCCCGACCCCAGCTCTGATCCCTGCTTCCACTCCCAGCCCCGGAGCCACAACCGCTGCTGATCCCCCACTTCTGCTCCCAGTCCCGGCCCCCAGATCAACCCCTTTTTTCCTCCCACACTCACTTTCTTCTTACCCCATCCCCTTACCTGGCAAGGCCACCCAGCTGTTGCCTACATGACTCTAGTCCAGTGTCTGCTGCTCTCGCCCAGCCCTGCACATGCATCCAAAGCATGCTCAGGGCCAGAGATGTTTAACTGCCTATTCAAAGCCCAGCCCCACCCCAGGCTTCCTGGCGCCCAGGAGAAATGTTTCCGGGGCCAGGTATGGCTTATGGCTGCCGGACTTGCACTGGGGTCAGTGCTTGCTGTGCCAGTGAATGGCAGCAGCTGCGCCACTGCTCACTGGTGCAGCTTACAGGGAACATTGCTGGAAAGGCTTGTCTCCATGGTATGCAGCTGTCAAGTAGCCACTCTGGGTAGCTTCTTTCCTCAGCATGCCTGGGGACCACCCAAGAGGAGCTACTCCAGGCAACTTCTTTCCATGGCACCCCTGGGGACCCCTGTTCTCAGGCATGCTGCCAAGAGGAGCCACTGCAGGCAGCTTCTTTCCACGAGTGGCTTCTTTCAGTGGCATACCAGGGAAGCACCCCTCTTCTGCCCCCCAACATCCAGCCATGCTGCCACCAAATTTTCAGGCAACCACCAGTTTTTTGGGTTTTTTTGTATGTGTGTGTGTGTGTGGAAGGAGCCACTGGCACTGGCTGACAGTCAAGGAGGAGGGGCTGACACAGGGGTTGGCAAAGGTTGCTGAGCTATGTGCTAGCATCTCTAAAAACAGGGACACTGGGAAGGAGTCCAGCAGTCATTTTTCTAAAAAAAAATGTTTTATATTAAAATGTTTGCAAAATAAGGAAATATATAGTTGGCAGTGGAATTAGAATCAGAGAGCTCAGGGTTCCTGGGGAGACCATTACACATAGAACACCATTGGAACCGGTTGACACATGGCGTTAGGCTGTAAGCAGCACACAGCCATAGGGAAAAAGCGGTGTGCAGCATTTAGCTTTGCTCTTTGCTAATGAAACAAATAATGGCTTCTGTGGATACAAACTGAAGGGAGGGTAAATGTGGTGGGTTCTGAGTTATTACAGGGAATTCTTTCTTGGGTGACTGGCTCAAGAGACTTGCCCATATGCTCAGGGTTTAACTAATCACCATGTTTGAGGTTGCGAAGGAATTTTCCCCCAGGGCTAATTGGCGAGGGCTCTGGGGGTTTTTCACCTTAATCTGTAGCATGGAGCTTGGCTTACCTGCTGGTGAATTCTCTGCATCTTAAAATCCTTAAATCATGATCTGAGGACTTTAATGACTTTGTTGTAGGTTAGAGGCTTATTGCTGGAGTGGGTAGGTGAGGTTTTGTGGCTTGCATTGTTCAGGATGTCAGGCTATATCAGTGGCTTTCAAACCACAGGTTGGACCTAGTACTGAGTCAAAGACCCTCATGTACTGTGTTGCAGAGACCCCTGCTGTCACTACCAAAAGACTCAAATGTGTTGCTCAAAGATGTAATTGTTGGGTTGCAGGCATTTTTTTTTTCAACTGGGTCCCAAGAAAAAATGTTTGAAAACCACTGGATTAGATGATTATACTGATCCCTTCTGACCTTAGAGTCAATGGGTGTGTTCACACAGCAGTCTTATTTTGAAACAACAGAGGTTGTTTCAAAATAAGAAAGGCCATGTTCACATGACGCACCGTTGTTTTGAAACAACTTAAACCCCATGTGGGGATGAAACAACGTTGTTTCGAAATGATTGTTTCGAAACAATGCTGTATGAACATGTTGTATCGAAACAATGGTGACTTGTTTCGAAATAACTGTTGTCTGAACATGCTATTTCGCTTTGAGCTTTTTTCCTTAATTCGAATTAACAAACTGTTAATTCAAATTAACTTATTTCAAAATAGGGCATTATTTCAATACAACTTGTATCGAAACAACTTGTATCGAAATAACCCCATGTGTGAACATAGCCAATGAGTCTATGAAAGCAGCATATACTAATATGGTCTCTGTATTTTCTTCTGGTGTCAGCTGAGAATTTAGGGGTGGGTTAGAATATGGAGATCAGTTGGACCTCCTGCCATGCTTCCTCCTCCAAGTCTACAGCATGGTAACCTCATGGAGGTTCTGTGAATGGATTTCCACACGTGACTGTGGATGGAAGGAGGATGTATGCCACAAAGGCTGAATTTGCAACTCTACAGGTATAATTCTTGTAAGTAAAATGTTTGAATTTCATGCTTTGATCCACAGTATCTGGAGTCATTAGAGAAGAATATGGTATTATTGGTTTCAATAATGGATGATGAATCTTGATAAATGTCATGCTTTAACAGTTGTCTGATTGTGCAGTGACAATTTTATTTGATATAAATAGGAAAGACTTGCTGTACTTGGCAAGCTATTTTTCTGGCTCAGGGGGCATTATTCCTTGTATTGAATACTCCAGTGACTTGTCTGTATCTTCAAGACTTGGAACTCTGATTCATACTTATGATTATCTCCTTATCTATTTCTCCACTTTGAGGCAAAGGAAAAGTGACCATGTACATCAAAGCATATAAGATTTAGATCTCATTTACACTAATGTATATGATAAACAACTCTGTTAAAGCCAATGACATTAAATTTGATTCACATGGGTGAAAATGAGAGCTGAATTTCTTCAAGTTCCCAAGGGGTAGAAATGTTAGTTTAGTTTGACAAAAGAAGTAAGGAGTCCTGTTGTACTTTTAAAGACTTACACGTTTATTTATTGCATGAGCTTCCATGGGAGAAAATCCCACTTCTTCAGATGCTTTGAAGATGGAGGAAACCACAGAATGGGAGGAAAAAAATGCAGAGAAGTGTAAGTCATAGGATCAGGTCACACTGTAACAGCAGATCAAAGCATTTGTTCAGATTCAAAAACTGGGGAACAGCGCATAGAGGAAGATGAGGTTGCAGTGTAGCCTGATCCTATGACTTCATTTCAGAACTAGAACTACATTGTTGGTGGACAATTTTTTTTCCCTTTAAATAGAAGTTTAGTGATCTGCTTTTCTTCTCCTTCCCTGGAGTCTGTTAGCCAATATCACTTTCTTCCTGTTCATAACTGCCTTTGATTGCTATAACGTCTGTAAAAGAATACTTTAAATCTGATTTTCTTTTTAATTTGAAGCACACGTAAGATTTTAAGAAAAAAGAATCCCAGTAGAGTGTTTATAGTAGTACTTTTCAGGGCACATACCTCATTAGATTGGCCTTCTGGGGACCTGTGTCTATGCTGTGTCCTGTGACAGACAAAGGCTACAGAAGTGGATGGGAGCAACAAACTTCAAATATAATGGGGTAAATTAAAGGACTTGAAATGATGGGTGCAATAAGACTCAGAAAAAGTTCACTGCCTTGTAAATGTGAGTAAAATGAAGAAATCATGGAAGTTCCAAGTCTCAAAAACAATAATTAATTTGCTCCATTATACTGACATGTTGTGGCTGTAGATTAGCCAGGCAGTGCTTAGTGACAAAAACAAATCAACTGCAACATTTCATCTCAATAGACAAGGAGCAGTAGCCCAACTAGCCCACACTCTTATGAAGGATGAGTCAATGGCTGCAGACAGTGACAGTTATTAAAAACCAGTGGTATGCAAATAAAATAATTGTATTTTTACTGGTAGGGTTTTTGGTTTTGTTGTTTTAAAGCCATGATATGGTAGTCACTTCATAAGTGATACATAAGTTACAGTGTTAACTACTATATATATTACTGGTAAACATCTTACCACAATATGGATTTAAATGCTCATTTTTGAAAACCTTGACTCATCTCTAAACTTGTTCTTGTGAGGCATAATTTCAGGTACTTAATGAATAATAAAACTTATTTCCTACACAGGATTCTTCTTTTGCTTCTTCAAATAATGGATGGGCTAAAAGGATGAAAAGAAGAAAATATATTGAAAGAAAAAAATTGTGCATGGAAAATGCAGTCCTTGCATGTTTAATCTAACAGTAGTGTTTAAAACATTAGATGCCACAAAATATCATCATACTTCAGGTGTTCTATTTATTTTTAAGCAGTAGCTTGTTTGAAACCCCCTATTCCTTGTTCTGCAGTATTCCAAAAAGTTGTGGGCATTAGGGTGAATGTGTGATTTCTCTTTCACCCATACATTCTTATGAACAACTTCATATTGTTTTACATTACCTTGTGCCACCTAAACTAAGAAGATGTAATTGATGCTACCCTACGTGATGCACCACATGGAGGAATTTCACCTTCACAGCCTGCCAACATTTAGTCCCAAATACAATTTAAACTAAAGGTTTTTTTTTTTTTTAATTTTGCTGAAATTCCAAAGACCTAAGAATAAAATGTCCCTTTAATGACTTGAACTCCAAATGTAAGACTTGTGTATGCACCTTTTATTCTCATCCTTCCGGTAGAAACAATGACTGATGTATCTAGTTTAACATGGTATGTCTACACCAGCAAATTAGACTGGATTAAGGAGGCTTAATCCAGACCAATTTTGATCCCTGTCTACACTAGGCTTTGCCTAGTTCAAACTCAAAGTATTTTAGGTCAAACTAAGCTTTGCTTAGTTCAAACTAGTTAGTTCGAATGGTAAGTTTGAATTTATTTCCAACTTTAGTTTGAACTAGCATGATGTAGTCATGCTAGTTTGAACTAAATAAGTTTGAAATAGAGGTTAGTGCAAACTAATCACATTTTTTTAAGTTTGAATTAACTTTTAGTTTTAGTTTTTAGTAAATAGTTAGTTCAGACTAAAAAAAAAGGGCAGCTAGTTGGAACTAAAAATTTAATTTACACTAAAAAAAACATGGTTTGTTTGAATTTACTTTGAACTGCTTTCTTCAGACTAAGCGAGTCCAAACTAAGCTTTTAGATGTAGACATAACCACACTACCTGAAAGCTCTAGTTTTAGTTAATGTGAATAAACAATATATCTTGCATGGTAACCAAACCTCCTCATTCTTCTCTGGCTCCTTCTGCTAGCTATGGAGTCAGTGAGACAAACATGAGTTTAAAACTCTCTAGGTCATCTTCCCTACCTGTGACTCATCATTTATTTCTTCCAGATTATATTGACCTACCATCTAAGACCTCTCCCCTCAATTTTTTGACAAGATATACCCCTTGAGGAGATGATAATCTCTACTGAGATGTTTATCCTGTGGCACAAATATTAATAAGTTAATTGTTCTTGGCAACAGATTTTATGTACAATTTAGAAAAGCAAATTCTCTTGAAGTTGTATAAGTTCAATAGTAATATCCCAATCTAACCTTGTACTTTCTTTTCAGTTAAGACCCTAGCTCTTTATAAGAATCATCTGCCATTTATTCTCTTCTGAATGTTATTCCTGCCAATAGACCTCTCTCAAAATATCAACCTGAAATCAGAGTACCTTAACTGTAAAGAAGCAATGATCATATAATACTTCTGGTTCATTCTTAGTAGTAATTCTGTATGAAATTACATACAAGAGCTGTACTAAGAGATCATTACTAAGGTTGCAAAGTCAAGCAATCAAAAATTATTAAACCAAAATTAGGGTTGTCTGTGCAACTTCCATTTGCCTCCTTGTACATATGTATTTTGATACAACTGTTACTTGCATGGTCATGTATTATTTTTCCACCTAATAGTGTAATTGGATGTGTTATTAATTACTCTTTCAAATAACTGCAAGATAGAAACTGGAAAAAAAATCCATAAAGTCCATATGGGCATCCACATTATTCATCGGCAGGGTTGGATTCATTAGATCCAGAGCTACCTATCGCTGAAACTAATGAAGTAATTGGTAGTGATAGTTGATTGACAGCTGAATCTGAATCTAGACCATTTAAAAGTAACACATCACCCTGTTTGTTTGGTCTCAAACCCTGCTGAGACTGACATGAATTTATATATGAATAGCAGCTAAAGATTAAAAGCAAGGTGTACTTTACAATGGTAAACATTACTTTTATCCATTCAGCAGATTCTTAAATATGGCAGTTATTCAGTCACATGTGGCATTTGGCTATAGCTACTCATCTTTGTACTGTAGCCCAGAGGACTTCCATGTGACAGAAACAATAAACATTGTTTTATATTGTTTTATTTATTTTTATTATATATTAATGAAATTATTACACTATTTTTAAGTTGCTTTAAAATTCCAGTGACAGCTGTTGGTTCCTAGTCCCCATTATGTGTTAGGAAGCAGAAACTCTCATAGGAAAATGCATGTCTTTAAAAATATTCAATTATAAATAGGAATAAAACTAAATAAGCAAACTACTGAAAATGAATGTTTTGGACAGAAGACAAATGACTGTAAAAATTTGAGAAAAGTCACATCAAATCTGCTTTTTAACTACAAATATAATAGAGTATTAAAATAGATATTAACAGGACACAAGACCATCATAACCCTAATACCTTTGTTTCTGTGTTATATCCCTTGTCACAATCTTTTTTGTTTTGTTTTGTTTTGCATCTCTTTAAATTGTAAACTCTTCTGAGCAGAAATTGTAATTTCTTGGGTTTGCCCACCTTTTATAATTTTGGGGTTTGCCTCAACATAAATAGCAAAAACATCCCATAAATATTTAAGTTTCAAGACTCCAAAGGAATAAAAATATCACTTTTTTTTAAATCCACAAGAATAAGTCCTTTCCCCTTTTCAAGAATGGTGTAAATGCAAAAGCTGCTTGCTATGATAATAGATAGAAATATCAATAATAGATTATAGAGCTGTAAAACAATTTTTAAATAATTAGAATTGATGTATATTCTCATATCTGTTGCTTTCTTCCTCAAGGGATTTCCCAATATATAGTTGAATATACAGGAAGTTCTACTGCAGTGGAGGAACCAAGCCATTCTGTTTTCATACACGGTCAAGTACGCAGAAACTTTTGTCTGGAAGGCTATAACATTTTCCATGGGAGAGAGTGAGTGTGAGAAAGAACTCAGCATGTGAGACTCATTTTATTAAAGACATCTTGAATTGACTTGCAGCGCTGCCTTTAACATATATACAAGAAGAGCCAAAAGTGCTATGCAATGAAAAAATGACAACATCTCACCGTGTATTTAATAACACACATCTGAGAGCACACACACACCCCCATATGACAATGCTGCTGAAAAAATGAAGGATATGTGGCTAGATATCTTCTCATCTAAAGACAAACTGGAGAGGATGTCTGGTTGTTCCTGGTTATCTCCTAGCATTCCCAGTTGACAACTTTGGGTACTTGCTCAGTGATGAGAATTTTTACCATCCCATCATAACGCTGCAGAATGTGATAAGGTGTGTTGTCATAGCATATGGCATAGGCCCCCAAAGTACTTCCACAACCATCTATCTGTCTTTTCAACTTTAGCTTGCTGACTATGATATTACAAATCAAATTTAAAATTTCCAGAATGAAACAAAATGTTATTAGATTGATCAGTGTTACACAACATCCACCAACTGAAGGAAAAACAAATATATTTCTAGCCCCTGGCATTGTAGCTAGAAGAATGGTAAAAAGCAGTTTTTGAGAAGGGGCAAAAGCACTATGTGACCTGTGATATACTGGCAGTTAAAGTAATTTTAGCTTCCTTATAGGTTCAAGGGTACATCTTCAAAACTAGCTGGTTGTGAGACAGAAGCAGAAAGTTAATTTAAGAGACATGGGAGCCTGAGGATTGGATTAAACTCCAAACCCAGGATTTTTTTCTTTTTACTTCATGCAACAGAGAGAGATGAGAAAGAGGGAAGTGCAGATGGTGGTGGTGGTGGTGGTGGTCGAGACTGAAATTCAGGTAAAATAAGAGCAAGAGGGCAAAAAAAGGAGCTCCAGTTGCTGAATTTGGTATATTTACTAGTATACACTGTAGTAGCTGTTTTTGGTAGGTAAGAGTAATGCACTGAAACACAACAGTATAAAATAATAATAGTATATATTTCTGTAGCACATTTGACTTCACAGATGTTTATATTCACTTGCCACAGAAATGCAACCATTTCTAGACTACAACACTGAGCCATTATCTTTCATGAGATAAAATGAAGAATAATTTTGCCAGTGGATTATATCTGAGGAATTTCCATGAACATAAAATGTAATTAGCTAAATTTGGAGTTTGATCAGGAAATCTAAGGTTTAGGCTGTTAACATTAGGAAACAATGAATGGGGCGGCCTTCTTTTTTTTTTTTCTTTTTTTTTTCTTTTTGTTGTTGTTGTTGTTGTTGCAGAAAGATAAGTCTAGATGGAAAAAAAAAAAAAAACAACCTGTCCTCTATCTAGCTTTTAGTCTGTCTATAATATAAAGTCTTTTCACAGGATTATTTTTATGAAATGATGTCTTGTTTTTAAAGAGGGGAGGGGTTCCCCATTTTCTTTAGGTTCACTATGAGCTACATTGTAACACTTTCCCAATCTCCAAACATTTTCAGTTGAAAAAAGATTCATTTTCCAGATGTTATTACTTAATTAAATGTCCCTAAGAAAAAACCCTGAGCTCTGTAAGGGGGGCAAGAAAGGACAGTGGTCATCTGCCTGTATCAAGGAGCTGTAGTAAATCCAGCATAGCACATGGAGAGACAAAGTACTATCTTGTGAAGGCAAGAATGATGCTCAAAAAAACAAAGAGCTGAGAACATTTGAATGCGGAAACGTTCAGGCCTTTGAGTTCCCTTATGAATTGGTCCAGGAAGGGAGAAATAGTCAAAGTTTTAATATAAGATCATATTTTAAGTAAGGAAAACAACTTGCATCTGATGACCTCAAAGGAATTAAAATGCATCATAAAGGAGAAAATATCCTCATTTTCCACATAAAAGAAAAAGACACAAAATAGTAGAGTAACAGGACCTGGACTCCTAGTCCTCTGCTCAGGGGATGTTCTGGATCACATGCAATTAATGAAAAACAATGAGAGTCCTGTGGCAATAAAGACTAACAAATTTTTTTGGGCATAAGCTTTTGTGGGCTGCAACCCAGACGCATCAGATGAAGAGGGTGGCAGCCCATGAAAGCTTATGCCTGAAGAAATTTGTTAAGTCTTTAAGGTGCCACAGGACTCTAGTTGTTTTTGTTGTATACAGACTTACACAGGTACCCCTATGGAACATGCAATTATTAATTATTATTTGTTTGTACATAGTATCTACATCCCTATTTATGGACCAACATTGGTTTAGGTGCTATACAAACACAGAACAAAGGGTGGTCCCTGCCCATCCAAATTTAAGATGAGACACAGCTGGATGCAGACAAACACAGGAATAAATGAAAACAATGAGATAATATTGATCAGCATGATAGACAGTGGTATCAAGACACTCGCAGTCTATCCATTGTCAAGTTATTAGGCTTCATGGTAAAGGAAAGTTTTAAGTGGAGATCTGAGGGTGAATAATGAGGAAACTGTAAATGTTTATGAGGACCCCTTCTGAACTTGTCAACAAAGGAGAAACCAGAAGGTTGTTTACTATGATATTTAACAAGTGGAAAGGGTAGACTGACATCATGGGCCAATCAAGTGCGACCACTGGCTGCTTGATAGGAGACAGCAAATGGTAAACAGATGGAAATTGATCAGGAAGTGCCTTGAAAGTGAATGCAGGCAATGACACAAGTTCACATGGTAGCAGGTATCTCTCTTGCATAATTATTGAGGAAAGGGAAGTTACTTCGCATTCAGAGTCTGAGTTTTGGTGTGGAGTGAATGGTTCATTTACAGTGAGATGAGGCTATGACTTCATTAACTACTTCTTTATTTATTGAACTATCAGACTATGTCTGCATTAGTCAAACTTAGTTCAGACTTGCAAGTCTGAACTAAGAAGTTCAAGCTTAGTTCGAACCAACTGCAGGTTAGTTTGAACTAACTGGGAACTTTTTAGTTCAACCTAATTGCATGTTCTAGTTCAAACTGAAATTTAGTTTGAACTAGAACATGTGGTTAGTTCAAACTAATGGCTTAGTTTGAACTTCTTAAGTTTGAACTAAACCTTAGTTCAGGTCTTGCCCTTGTCGAACTAAGGCGGTTAGTCTGAACTAAACTTGGTACCAACTAGTTCAGTCTAAGCTTTCCCTAGTCTGAACTAAGAAATTTCTTAGTTCAGACTAGGCAAAGCCTAGTGTGGCAAAGAGGCTACATTAGTCCAGATTAAGCCTCCTTAGTCCAAACTAATTTGCCAGTGTAGACATAGCCTAAGTAACATGCTCTGCACAGTACAGAACTCAGAAGACAATGCTAACTTTGCCTCAGAATTTGCAATGTAAATGATTCATGATTTTTTTAAAACAATTATATTTAAGCCCCTTCTTAATGGAGTTCATCTGGTAATAAACCAATCAAGCTGACTAAGTGAGCACTCCATTCTCTTTCTCTTCCAAATCATGACTTACGTGCTTAGAATCTCAAAACTTCAATTGTCCTGGTATGGATTTCCTGTCCTGAAGAATGAATTTTATTGCTTGATTTCCTGGAACAAATAAAGAAACCAAAATCTTCCCTTCCATCAAGATATGTGGGTGTTTGCTACCAGAATCCAGAGGGGCAATTTATCTGCAATTTACTTATAGTAGCCTTTCATCTTTATTTATTGTCTATTCTTAATTAAGTGTACTTCAGTACTTTCACAGTTAACACCTTCTTTTGGGTAGCATGGTTTTCATTCAGCCTGCAAATGTTTCCTTTCTTTGCAATGTAAAATTTAGTTCTTATAATCACCTTATTTTATATGTTTATAAAGTATGCCACAATTAATTTGGTCTCTGTTTAATCCCTCTCAAGTGTTTGAACTCACATGACTTAGCTCTAGTATGCAGGTAGTCAATAGTTTCCCACCACAGCTAGGTTCTTGAAAAGAAACTTTCTTTCCTAGGTTCAAATCTGGTAGAAATCAAAGTATTCTTGAAAATTTAGATTTTTTTTCCAAGCAAGTTTCAGTCCGCTTTCTGATGGTCCTCAAATGTATTGTAAACTTCTGGTGAGTTCTACATGTAACAGTGTGGAGGATTTAACACTCTCTATTTCTTCTACAATGCCACTTTCTTTGGGGAATGCAATCACCTCTCCTAGTTCACTGCCAGGTATCCTTCCATACCAAAGGATTTAGTTGGTTTCATGTGAGGTTTTTTTTTAAAGGGGGTGGGGAGTTCTGGAAGAGGTTACTGTTCATTTCTTAGCCCCATTCAAATGATGCAGTTCAATGCTACAGAAGGTCAGGGACTTGAGATATGGTAGGTGCAGGTTTGAACTGTTCCTTTTCCTTTCCCAATAAATCAGGCTATTATTACAAAGAAGGGGAAAAGGTAACCTTTTCCCTGCTTGCATGCCTGCTTGTGTGGTAAAATTCAGAGTTGCTTGGATGCATAATCTACAAATAAAATGGACTTGTAAGATTTCTGTTTATTTGTACTTTCAATTACTTTCAACTGTGGTACATTGATATGCCAGTTTTATGTGTGACAACTGCATGTGAACAGTTTGGACCAAAATGTTAGTGCATAGACAGATTTTTTTTAAAGTCTAATGACATATAAATAAGGATAAAAAGTGAATTCTTTAGTTTCATTGTCCATATCCAAAGCATAATTTCCTTATTTACATACTTATCACACACACTCTCTATAGACAACATCTTCAATGAGTGTGAATCAGCCAAGCATCATGAAGCCTGTCTACTGACATATCTTTTCTTTTTAATCTTTAGGAGAATGATACTGAAATTAGTAGACTTTTTTCTATTATGAACAGTGCAGTCAGTTAAAAACCCGAACAGGAGATGAAGGCCCTTTCTTGGCCTTGTATAAGTTGGCTGACTGCAAGCTGGTTACCTCTTGGCTTGGCAGATACAACAACTCAGGAGTAGGCATGGTAAGAAAATAATCATTAGCAGAAAATTAGGAAAGATTTAGAAGGACTCCCTGAGCTAGAACAAGTAATGGGAAAATTCATTGCAGACTGGACAACTCAGAGAATAGCATAAATCTGAGAAGAAAGTAATAATTCATCCCAACTGCTTATTTTAATAATTTCCTTTTTTAGTTTATATTTTACTCCTCTCCTGAGTCCAACTTCTGTATTAAAAGTCCCAGCTATGTTGAATAATAAAGATCCTTTGTTGTTTTCCATAAAAGTGAGGATGTTAGCTGTTGTTGTAGTATACTAAATGGATCTGGAGAAAACCTGATAGATACTCTTTCTCCAGGCTCGAGGAGGGACATATATTGATTTAGGATTAGAGATTCCAGAATGAAAATGTGGGAGCGATGTGTGGGCAAAGAGCAGAGCCTCAGACTTTTACCCTGGCCTTTCAGTATGTTTAATAAAACCATGTTTCTTGTAACTGTCTACTTGCTGCATCACATTGTGCTAAAAAGACCCACCCCTGTACTAATCTAATTCTCACTTGACTATTTATATTCTTTATCCCCAACTTCTACGTTCAGATTAAATTGGCTACTGGTATTGTCTTTTCTATTTTAGTGATGCAAGCAAAAGGGAGCTGAGCTGGGAGAGGAGGTTCAAATGGATACATGCTGTCATGGAGTTCAGGGAGAACCAGTCCACCACCAGTAATGCATCTTCTAAACCTGCACATCCTTAGGGTCATCAGGTTCTGATGGTATGATCTTGCCCCACTCTCTTCCGGGGCTCGCCTCCAAAGGATACTCAAGGAGATGAATGCTATGAAGTGTCTGCGTGTCCTTTCTGGAACGGAAAGTATGACTTGGCCCCTAGTCTGTTGTTTGTGTTTCTGTGCTCTGTTAGAGCCTCAACCAGCAATGTACAAGCACACCTTTAGGTATTAGAAGAGCCAAGGCGTTTTTAGATCTTGGGTAAGTCTGAACATCCAGTCCCTCTATTTGCCCATTTATGATAAGGTCTAATATCAATCTGTCAATGGGGTAATACTTACATATTGTTTTCAAGAAGATTAAGATTTTAAGATTACTATTTATTATACTATTCATTCACATGTATTAAACTAATCCCTGTTATCCAAACAATCCTCATTTTCAGGACTGTATTATAAGATCTCTAGTTAATAAATTGTCTTGGTCTAAAACATTGTTATATCTGGGGGTGGGAGAGAGGGAGGGAGAACTTTAACCATGACAGCTAAATTAACTATAAAGTTATTAACAATTTAAAAAAATTGCAAGATATACAAAAATAAAATGTTTAAAAATTCAAATGTTGCATTAAATTGGATTCTATGCTTCTCCAGAGAACCATATCTGAATAATCCATATTTAATAAAACAGATGTGTTCATATGCCTTCTATGTGCAGTTACATACTGGATGCTGGAAAAAAGGTTCATGCATTGGCAAGAATTTCAGTATTTACCCAGTTTCTTTTTTTTGAGTGAGTGAGGGCAGGGGAGGGGAGGTGCAGTCATTAGTTACTATTTTTGAAAAACAAGGTCTTTCTTCCTTAAGGGCCTTTCCAATAATACTGATGAAAATATATATCTCCTTTTTCTTCTCAGCATTTTGTCTCTGCTAAGAAATCACTTGGTAAATTATGTCAGGTTGCATCAGTGCTGCTGGGTCATCTCCTATAATGCAATGTGACTGATGCAAACTGACAACAGAGATGCCACCCAATGATAAGTGAGTTGTAGGGGGAAAAAACAGAAGGGAGGGAAATAGATCTGTCATCTCTACATTAAAGCATGCTAGAAGAAAGCAAGAAGGAGCTATAAAAAGCCAGCGTCACAATTAGCACTGATTGGCCCCTTTTGATGGCAGTTCGAACAGAGTGGCAGAGGGCATAAAGCCAGAGAGGATGAACAGTCCTCTCACCTCTAAAGCTGCGGCTTCCAGAATAGGCTTGAATCATATTGGAGAGCAGCCTGAGGGAAACTTCCCTAGCTGCCGCCTGTTATTCCCATGTTCTTCATGGGTGAAATTTACCACTGGGTAGAGGGTCCATATAATGCTTTAGCTTTACTTAAAACTGATTTTGAAAGCTTAAAGTGGGCCATTAGCAGGGGTCGAAGTATAATTTGGGGGCCACTGGAACCCTCCTAAATTTCCAGCCCACCCCAGCAGGTCTGGGGACCCCCCCTCACATAGATCTGGGCCCCCCTCACTGGAATGCTAAGCCCCTAGAAATATTAGGCCCCGGAATGGCATTCCTCCATGTTCTGACGTACTTTAACCCCTGGCCATTAGTGTAGCTTTGGCCTTGCATAGGCCCTCTTTGCTTGGTGGTGTTTATGCCATATAAACCAATCACAGAATCATAGAATCATAGGGTTGGAAGGGACCTCATAGGTCATCTAGTCCAACCCCCTGCCAGAGGCAGGACCCCTCCCACTAAACCATCCCAGTCATGGTTTTCTCCAGCTGGGCCTTAAACACCTCCAAAGATGGAGACTCCATCACCTCCCTTGGCAGCTCATTCCAAGGCTTCACCGCTCTCCTAGTAAAAAAGTTTCTTCTAATATCCAGCCTCGACCTCCCTAACTGCAACTTGAGACCATTGCTCCTCGTTCTGTCCTCTGTTATTACCGAGAACAGTCGAGCTCCCTCTTCCTTAGAGCATCCCTTCAAGTAGTTAAGGTTGCTATCAAATCCCCTCTCAATCTTCTCTTCTGCAGACTAAATAAGCCTAATGCTTTCAGTTTATCCTCATAGGGCTTGTGCTCCAGCCCTTTAATCATTTTGGTTGCCCTCCTCTGAACTCTCTCTAGCATGTCCCTGTCCTTTTTGTATTGGGGAGCCCAAAACTGAACACAGTATTCTAGATGTGGCCTCACCAGTACAGAATAGAGGGGAATGATCACATCCCTTGATCTGCTGGTAATATTTCTTTTGATGCAGCCCAGTATGCCATTGGCCTTTTTGGCAGCAAGAGCACACTGTTGACTCATATCTAGCTTCTCATCCACCATTACCCCCAGGTCCTTTTCTACACTGCTGCTACTTAGCTGAATGTTTCCCAGCCTGTAGCGGTGCATGGGGTTTTTTCAGCCCACATGCAGGATTTTACACTTGTCCTTACTGAACCTCATAAGATTTCTATTGGCCCACTGTTCCAATTTATCTAGGTCTCCCTGAATCCTGTCCTTGCCCTCCAACGTGTCCACTGTTCCCCCCAGCTTGGTGTCATCCGCAAACTTAATGAGAGTGCAGTCTATTCCATCATCCAGATCATTGATGAAAATGCTGAACAGAACTGGCCCCAGGACTGACCCCTGGGGCACCCCACTCATGACTGGCTGCCAGCTAGACATGGAACCATTGATTCCTACACACTGAAACCATTGATCTAGCCAGTTTTCAGTCCACCTATCCAACCCATACTTCCTTAATTTGCCAATGAGAATCCTTTGGGAAACTGTATCAAAAGCCTTGCTAAAATCAAGGTATATCACATCAACCGTTCTTCCTGCATCCAGAAAACCAGTCATCTGATCATAGAAGGAGATGAGATTGGTCAGGCATGATTTACCCTTGGTAAATCCATGCTGACTGTTCCTGATCACTTTATTTTCCTCTAAGTGTTTGAGGATCGATTCTTTGAGAATCTGCTCCATAATTTTTCCAGGGATTGAGGTGAGGCTGACTGGTTTGTAATTCCCCGGATCTTCCTTTTTCCCTTTCTTGAAAATAGGCACTACATTTGCTTTCTTCCAATCCTCTGGCACCTCCCCCGTTCTCCATGAGTTTTGAAAGATAACGGCCAGCGGTGCTGCTATCTCATTGGCCAATTCCCTTAGCACTCTTCGATGCAGTTCGTCCAGCCCCATGGACTTGTGCACATCCTGCTTCTTTAAGCTGTCCCTAACCTAACCTTCCGTCACCAAGGTCGTGTCTTCTTCTCTCCCATCTGCCATACCCATGGTAGTGGGCTGGGAGCTGACCCCGCCCGTGAAAACTGAAGCAAAAAATGCATTGAGCACTTCAGCTTTTTCCTCATCCTCTGTCACAAAGATGCCTGCCCCATTCAGCAAGGGACCTACACCATCCCTGATCCTCTTCTTGTTATTAACATACTTGTAGAACCCCTTCTTGTTATCCTTTATATCTATCGCTAGCCGCAACTCCATTTGTCCTTTGGCCTTTCTGATTTTATCTCTGCAGTCCCTAGCAATATCTTGATATGCCTCCTTGGTCATCTGACCAAGCTTCCACTTCCTGTAAGCTTCCTTTTTATGTTTAAGCTCAGAGCAGAGTTACCTGCTAAGCCATTCTGGATGCCTTACATGTTTGTTCTTTCTCCTAATTGGAATGGCAACTTCCTGTGCCCTTAGCAGGGTTTCTTTAAAATATAACCAACTCTCTTGGACTCCTTTCCCCTTCAGATTAGCTTCCCAAGGGATCCTGCCCATCAGTTCCCTGAGGGAGCCAAAATCTGCTTTTTTGAAGTCCAGGGTTTTTGTTTTGCTTCTTTCCTTCCTTTCTTTAATCAGGATCCTGAGCTCAACCATGTCATGGTCACTACTGCCTAGCTTGCCATTTACCTCTACCTCCCTGATCAGTTCTTCCCTGTTTGTGAGCAGCAAGTCGAGCGGTGCAAGATCCCTAGTTGGTTCCTCTAGCATTTGTACTAGAAAGTTGTCCCCAACATTCTCTAAAAACTTCCTGGATTGCCCATGCACTGCTGTATAGGCCTCCCAGCAAATGTCAGGGTAATTGAAGTCCCCCATCAGCACCAGGGCCTGTGATCTAGAAGCTTCCGCTAGTTGTCCATAGAACACCTCATCCACCTCCTGCTTCTGGTCTGGTGGTCTATAGCAGACACCCACCACAACATCCCCCTTGTTGCTTTCCCCTCTCAGTGTAACCCACAGACTTTCTATTGGCATGCTTCCACTTCCATAATGGAGCTCTGAGCAGTCATAGAGCTCTTTTACATATAACGCTACTCCTTCCCCTCTTCTTCCCTGCCTGTCTTTCCTGTACAGTTTATACCCATCTATGGCAGAGCTCCAGTCATGCAGACTATCCCACCACGTCTCCGTTATTCCTATAATATCATAGTTCCTTGTCTGCGCTAGTATTACCAATTCTTCTTGCTTATTTCCCAGGCTACTTGCATTAGTGTACAGGCACCCAAGATACCCGGTCAATTGCCCTACTTTGTCATGTTGATTTCTAATTCTATTACATAAACCTCCTTGCATTTTTTCTTGGAGTTCTCCTCCCCCACTCTCCTCACATATTGGGACCTCAGTAGAGCACTTCAGACAATTATTTGATTCCCCCCCATGTTCCAACTACCTTCTCTTTTACTCCTGGTGCTACATTTGCAGCACCCCCCAAGTTCCATCCCTTCCCCCAGATCACTGACATTGTAACTTACCTGTCGGCTTTGGTCTCCTTCCCCCATTGAACCTAGTTTAAAGCCCTCCTCACTAGGTCAGCCAGTCTGTGCCCAAACACGCTCTTCCCCTTCCTGGACAGGTGAAGGCCATCTCTGCCTATCAGTCCTCTGTCCTGAAACAGGACTCCATGGTCAAGGAAGCCAAATCCCTCCTGACCACACCATCTTTGCAGCCAGGCATTCACCTCTAGGATGCATCTGTCTCTCCTCAGGCATCTAGCCTTGACTGGAAGGATCGAGGAGAACACCACCTGTGCTCCAAACTCCTTCACCCTCACTCCCAGAGCCCTGAAGTCACCTTTGATCTGCTGAGGATCACCTCTCGCAGCATCATTGGTACCCACATGGATAAGAAGCATGGGGTAGTAGTCTGAGGGGTGGATGATTTTAGACAATCCCTCCATTACGTCATGGATACGGGCACCTGGCAGGCAGCATACCTCTCTAGAGGCCTTGTCAGGGTGACAGATGGGTGCCTCTGTTCCTCTCAGGAGTTAGTCCCCAATCACTACAACCCTACATTTTCTCTTAGGTGAGGTGGTTGTGATCTGCCCAGGCTTTGGGGTGGATGGCATCTCCTCTACCTCCTTTAGTGTGTCCTGCACCGCATAATGGTTCCTCACCACAACGGATGGTGGGATGTGAGCAGGCTTGGAACACTGTCTACTGCCAGAGGTGACCAGCTGCCAGTGCCCTTCCTCTGCCATAGGCATCCCATCCATTTCCAGAGCTGTGGCAGTAGCCCTTGGCAATACAGCTTTTTCATTCTTCAGGATATCAGTCTAGAACCTCTCACCATTAGCAATTATTACACTTTAAAATTAGCAAGCAGAGAAGCTCAGAGTAACTTGAATATGAGACAGAGAAGTGTTTTACATGGCATTACTTGTTTACATTCCCAGTCCATCAACAACATACGAAGAGAAGGAAAAAGAAAGTGGGTTTTCACACTGATGCTTGCAGGTGTCTTGAGAGTTCTGCATTTATTTTGCTCATTTCATGTTAGATTCCTATAAGCTTCCAATGAAATTTGTGAGGTGCTGGCTAATGTGTAGATGAGTCATTAACATAGTGTGGCAAAGGAGTCTGGCAGTTGTATGCAGTGGGGAACTAGCATCTGGGAACTCAGTCTGTTTATTGCAGTTCCCCCAGTTTATTGAGTGGGAGGAGGGACCAAGGGATGGCACATCCACAATGCAGCATTCATGTGTCAAAATCACAATTCATGTATCACTTTTCATTCAGGTCATGAATCATTAAGTTGCTAAGTGAAAGGCAGCATGGTATTTAATATGCTGTCATAATGCGTGAAGGAGCACTCCTGTGTTAATTAGACACCAGATTAAATTAAAAAGAAAACTACATCTTAATAGCACTGAGGATTTGAAGTAAAACAACAAAAGCAGGGAATTTCCCTATCAGAGTAGTATCTTCCCATCAGTTTACTATGTTATGCCACTTATATAACTATTAATGCTACTTCATATTTATGGTGTCAGTGCTACTTTTCCTTAATAATCTTAATGTGTTTCAGACATATTGCACCCATTAATGTAGTATCTCAGCCCCTCACAAAGATGAATTATTTTTTTCTCACAGTAACTATGGCAGGTAGCCAAGATCCAAAGGGGTAGCTGTGTTAGTCTAGTTCAGTAAAATAAACAAGGAGTCCTGTGGTACTTTAAATACTAACAAATTTATTTTTTGCATGAGCTTTCATGGGAGAAAATCCCACTTCATCAGATGCTTTGAAGATGGTGGATAGGGTGGCTAGATGAAGGGATGGAATATAGGATGGATAGAAAACTGGCTAGATCAATGGTTTCAGTGTAGGAATCAATGGATCCATGTCTAGCTGGCAACCAGTCATGAGTGGTGTGCCCCGGGGTTGGTCCTGGGGCCAGTTCTGTTCAACATTTTCATCAATGATCTAGATGATGGAATAGACTGCACTCTCAGTAAGTTCGCGGATGACACCAAGCTGGGGGGAATAGTAGACATGTTGGAGGGTGAGGACAGGATTCAGGGAGACCTAGATAAATTGGAACAGTGGGCCAATAGAAATCTTACGAGGTTCAATAAGGACAAGTGTAAAATCCTGCGCTTGGGATGAAAAAACCCCACGCACTGCTACAGGCTGGGGAACATTCAGCTAAGTAGCAGCAGTGTAGAAAAGGACCTGGGGGTCATGGTGGATGGGAAGCTGGATATGAGTCAGCAGTGTGCTCTTCCAGCCAAAAAGGCCAATGGCATACTGGGCTGTATCAAAAGAAGTGTTACCAGCAGATCAAGGGATGTGATCATTCCACTCTATTCTGCACTGGTAAGACCACATCTAGAATACTGTGTTCAGTTTTGGGCTCCCCACTACAAGAAGGACATGGACATGCTAGAGAGAGTTCAGAGGAGGGCAACCAAAATGATTAAAGGGTTGGAGCACAAGCCCTATGAGGAAAGACTGAAAGCATTAGGCTTATTTAGTCTGCAGAAGAGAAGATTGAGGGGGGATTTGATAGCAACCTTCAACTACTTGAAGGGATGCTTCAAGGAGGATGGAGCTCGACTATTCTCGGTAGTAACGGAGGACAGAACGAGGAAGAATGGTCTCAAGTTACAGTTAGGGAGGTCGAGGCTGCATATTAGAAGAAACTTTTTTACTAGGCGAGTGGATCAGCATTGGAATGAGCTGCCTAGGGAGGTGGTGGAGCCTCCATCTTTGGAGGTGTTTAAGGCCTGGCTGGACAAAACCATGATTGGGATGGTTTAGTGGGAGTGGTCCTGCCTCTGGCAGGGGGTTGGACTAGATGACCTGTGAGGTCCCTTCCAACCCTATGATTCTATGATTCTATGGGGTAACTTACAGAATGGGAGGAAATAAATGCAGGGAAGTTTAAGTCATAGGAACAAGTCACCCTGTAACAGCAAATCAAAACAGTTGTAAAGAGTCAAACAGTGGGGAACAGCATACAGAGGGAAATGAGGTCAAATCACCTGTTGTAATGAGAGAAAAATCCAATGTCCCATTTTAAGTCCTGAAGCAATGCAACCAAATTTACAAATGAATTCAATTTCAGTAGCTTCTCTTTGAAGCCTTGATTTAGTTTTCATCTGTGTGAGCATAGCAATTAGCAAATCATTAATGGAGTGATCATGAAGATTGAAATGCTCACCCACTGGTTTTAGAGTGTTGAGATTTCTGATGTTAGATTTGTGTCCATTTATTTTTTGTGCAGACTGTCCTGTTTGTCCAATAAAAGAGGCAGAGGGGCTGGTAGGTCGGTATTATTATCCCAATATTACAGATGGGATACCAAGATAGGTTAATATAATGTCACAATCATTGAAAAAAAATCTGTGGCAGAGCCAGTAACTGAAGCTAGATCTCTGGAGTCATAATTTGGAATTTTTGGCTGTGTTCACACACAGGGGGTTATTTCAATATGGTTGTTTCGAAACAACTTGTATTGAAATAATGCCTTATTTCGAAATAACTTAATTCGAATTAACAGTTTGTTAATTCAAATTAAGGAAAAAAGCTCAAAGCGAAATAGCAGGTTCAGGCAACAGTTATTTCGAAACAACATGTTCGCATGGTTTTGTTTCGAAACAATCGTTTCGAAACAACGTTGTTTTGTCCCCGCATGGGGTTTAACTTGTTTCGAAACAACGCCATTGTTTTGAAACAACGGTTCCCGTTGTTTCGAAACAACCGTGCGTCGTGTGAACAGCCTAAATCTTATTTCGAAACAACCTCTGTTGTTTCAATTTCAATTTCAATTGTTTGTTCTAATCACTAAACAACACTCCTCCAGATCAGTTTTGATAGGTTCATCCTTCACAATATATGCTGCAATGATAAACACAAAGGCAGCTACAACCAAATGCCTTTTTGCATGTGTTGTAAAGAGCTGGTTAAACCTCTTCAGTAACTTTGAAAGAATATTTGAGGTGATTGTTGAGTTTATAACATACATATTGAGTGGATTGCTCTTCCATACCATTGCTCATTATTAGGGATCTTTATTCATGTTGGTTTAATACACAAACAGTGTCATTGACTTGAACAGGATTGCTCAGTTGAGTAAGTTCTTACATATGAATAACGTTCTACATTTTAACTTAAGATATATTGCATATTTGTGATGAAGATTATAATTGTTTAAGAAAAGAATTTCATCAGCTTTTGCATGATAATCCGCACCTGAAGCCATCCTGATTAGAGCTGGGCTAATGATTTGTAATGAATAATTTATTCAATGATTTTCACCTCTTTTTCTGTTTGCATCTCATCTGTGAACAGATTGTGTTGTCTTGACATTCTTTTATTTGAAATTGTGCCATAAAGTCCAGTTAAGGACTTTGGGGTGGGTTTTGTTCAAGAGGAATTCATTGTAACTATTTTATGTTCAAACTTCACTCTTTGAATGGGCATGTAGGTCAAATAGTAAGAATTTATCTCTTCCCCCCATTTGAATATGAGTAATACTGAGAAGCAGATTTTGGTATTAATGTGTACAATGACTAATCTGACACAAGTTTTCCCATGAACATCCTGCAATATTTACTTAAAATGTGCTCTTTCCATCAAAATCCCTACAAACTAGCTCATTTCTTGGAATTTACTAGGTCCTCAGAAATTATGCTAATTGGGCTGTATAAGTACCTCCATAGATAGATTGACTACTAATAGAAAACAAATGAAAAGGAAAGTGAACACAGTCAAAATTAATTAATTTAAATATGAGACTGAGAACCTTTATACCTACGTTAGCCAATTAGTCTGGGTCTACACTAAGCTTTGCCTAGTTCAAACTCAGACATTTCTTAGTTTGAACTAAGCAAAGCTTAGTCCAAACTAATAAATTTGACTGGTTAGTCCAGACTAAGTGCTTAATTCGAGCTAGTGTGATGTAGCCCTGGACTAAAGGCTTAGTTCGAACTAGCCGGATTTACTATTTCAAACCAAAAAGTTAGGTTGAACTAGGACATGCGGTTAATTTGAACTAACCTCAGGTTAGTTCGAACTACCTGGGAACTTCTTAGTTCAGACTAAGGAAGTCCAAACTAAACTTTACAATGTAGGTATAGCCTTTGAGAAACACATGGTTCTGGCAAAGCTCTATCTGACTGGGCACTTCCCAGGCTGTTGTATTTGGGGCTCACCACACTGAGCCCTGTGTGCTGAAAGCCTCCTGAGACTGAACAGAGCCCAGGTACTGTCCCTGGTTTGGTCCTCTAGGCAAATACACAGGGAGCAGATACTCTGACCAGCACCACTTGAGACCAACACTTTAGACTTGAGACCCCACAATCCAATTGCCTTTTCTTTGGTACTCCTCACACTTGTAGCTTAAGAATGCCCTCTCCCAGAATTCTTATAAGGTAGCTGTTTTCAGTTTACAGTTTAATTCTTTAGGTGATATAGTAATGAACACACAGTTTGCACAAAGATTCTAAATATCATTATACTTTACTTAGCATGAGAGATTCACAGCTCTAGGCAGCAACATACATACTGCTATATGCAGGTCCCTGCTTCATTTTCTTCATCACTCAAGTATTCTTAGGGTGCAGGCCAGAGGAATCTGTAATCCATCTTCTCCTTCGTTATCCTGTAATGGCGTCTCATCCTGAACATGGAGTCTGATCTCTTGTCTGTCCAGCTCCCTAAAAGTTTGCTTCTTTTCAGCTTGGCTGGTCCTAGGTTACACAGAAACTCCCTTCAATACAAAGCATGCTTGTCTCTTCCTCTGTCCTGCCCAAACCTTCCTATGTATTTCATGGATTTTCTTAGTCCTCTAGTTGGTTACCTCTGTCCCTTTGTTCTGCTGCAGAGAATTTTCCACTCTTCTTTCCTTGACCCTGCTGAACACAAACTTGCCTGAACTAGCTTTCCTTTCATTCAGTTAGCCCACAAAGTGCTTCTACTTGAATAAGTGACCATTAACAATCTTGCATGATCTACTTTTTTACCATGTCTGGAATGGATATGCTTTAGGCCTGACTCTGTATCCACACTGAGGAATGTCATGATGCAAGGTCATAACATTATTCAGAATTCATTGTACATATAGAGAGCCCTCAAATCATCAGAATCTGTTTATATATGATCTTTTGCAGCATTCGCTTAGATCTTTTCTAATAGTAAGATGGGGGATCATGGGCAACCAGTCATTGTGAAGATACTTTAGGAAGCAATGAAGATACTGTTGAGGGGCCTGATTGACCCACTCTATTGGTGCTGAAATGATAGGCTATTGAGGTCAGGATTTTGATACTCACATGGCATAAAGATCCTTAATGGAAATGGAAATAAACTGGGACCCCCAGTCAGTTGCTATGTGTATATGCAAGCCAAGAAAGTGAAAAAATGTTGCTTAGAAAAAGATGAGCCATCTCCTGAACAGAAGAAAGCTCTTATCATGGAACAAAATGCATCATCTTAAACACATGGCCACTCACCACTAAAATTAAAATGTTAATATGTTTTTGGAGAGTGGCAATACCACAATGAACTTCTTGTAAATAATTACCCATGGCAAAGGTGGAGTGGATAAGGGCTGGAAGAGACCTAGTAGTCTGGATCAGAGTGTCTTTGTTCATATACAAACATCACTGTAATCTTTGTAGGATGCAAAAGATGTACATATGGCAATCCACCAAAAGTTCCTAGTGACTAGGTTTTAGAACAGTCAAGGTAGTCTGTTAGGGGACCAGAGTAATAGAGCCGTAGGACTCAAAGTCAAGTCATCCCTTCAGGCCCACAGGTATGTTCCTTAGTGGTATAGTATCCCTTCCTGGAACATAAAGAATGTGGAGCTCTTATCTTGACTATGATCTAATGCAATGGTTCTCAACCACTGTACCAGGAGGCATTACTGTGTTTCCACACGGTGGTAAGTGTGTCACAGAGAGCTAGGGAAAAGGCTGGATTCAGGCTGGGGTGGGTGGGCTGGTGTGTCCTTTAGGATTGTGATATGCTGCCAAGTGTGTTGCAACTTGAAAAAGGGTGAGAACCACTGTTCTAGTGCTTGATGACTTTGGATGTCAAAGGGACCACTAAGCAACTAAAGCAAATGGAAGATAACAGATCAGAGGCTGTGATGTCAGAAATTAAGTTTGAGGGTCTGAGACCCATGGATATATTCTCTTCACCTGGTTTGAAGTATTTATCCTTTTGTGACAATGCATGCACTTTCCCATTCCTTGTCCCTGCCTGGTAAGTGTCCAGCAACTTAAATTGTGTGAGGAAGAAAGATTAACATATCTGCTGCTGGTTCAGATGTCCGCCCATTTTTAGGTCTTGGAAGTTTTACTGCTTGGTCAGAACTTGGGCTGGGAACATAGCACCCTCCAGAAGATGATGCCATTCTTCAGAGGATTCTTTGAGGTGCTTTATCCATGATGTTATAATTCATGTCAGCAGGAGTAAGTTTTCATGAATAAGAGGTGCACTGATGAAACGGATCATTAGGAGAAACAGTTTGGGAAAGGACTGCTTCTACCACAAAGTTTGAAATGTCTGCCTCACTGTACGTGGTCCCATGGGGACTGGGTAAATAGGATGCAGGCTGTGATGAATTTTCGGCTTATGTTTCTGAGGACCATACACATCAGGTCTCTTTTCACAGCAAAACTGTGAGAGGACTGGCCAGAGCAGCAAGTCATAGGATAAATCATCTATAAAATTAGCAAAATCTAAGAAGTGTTGGATTCCACAGAAATCCTTCAATGCCAGCCTATCCATGATGACTGCCACTATGCAAGTGTCCATGCTGAGTCCCTGGAATGAGATGATATTTCTAGAAAATTCAGTTGGCAGATAGATGAATCTGGTGTGGTCTTTCAAGAACAATATACACATGGTGATCATGAAAAGCTGGGTCTTCAGAGAAAATCAGAATATCATCAAGGGAAATAATGAAAAAGTTGTTGGGAAAGTATATCATGCATAAATGGTTAAAAGGTTTTGGAGTGGTTTGTATAGGCTGAAGCGCATGACAGCATATTCATAGTGTCTGTATCAAGCACAAAAGAAAGCCTTCCATTCTTCTTCCTTATGCATGTTCACCAGATTATAGGCCCAGTCCAGATATAAACTTATGAAAATATGATCTGTGTAAAGCCAGTCCAAGAGCTCAGTGATAAAGGAACATGGGTAGCAGTTTTATTAATTTGTTCATGTCTCAATAGTCAATACATGGACAAAAAGCTCTACCTTTCTTCCTTGGGGGAAGAAAAAAAGATTGGATTACCCACTGGCAATGCAGATGGGTAGATGAAACCCTTCTGAAGATTCTCTTCCAGCTATAGAGGGAGTCCACAGTTCAGATTCAGTGAAGGGCATATATCAAACCATATTTGATCTTGGCTTCAGGCTGGAGAATGATTGGCATAAGTCCAAGAAGGGGTAAGATGTCCACCTTCTCCTCATCAAAAATGTCAGAGAAATCATTTTATTTCTTTGGGATCTTGGTCATGGCTGGCAAAACTGCGGAGACCATTGTAATTCCTGGTAGTCTTGCAGACTATGGGTGAAAATCTTCTGTGGATGATGCGAACTGTAGAGTATATTGGTCTGTTTCCTAGATAGCTGACAAATTCAAGAGTTAGTGTAGAGTCCCTTTCTGTCAGCAAAGATGGGAATCATGGGTGTGTGTGGGGGGGGGTAAAGCAAGGCATACCTAGAATAATAGAATTATAGGGTTAAGAGAGACCACAAGGGTCATCGACTCTAATCCCCTACAAAGATTCAGGACTTGCTGTGTCTTAACCATCTACAGCAGAGGGATATCCATCCTTCTTTTGAAATCTGTCACTGAAGAAGCTTCCACAACCTATACAGGCAGTCTCTTCCATTTTCCTACTATTTTTACTGTTAGGAGGCTTTTCCTGAGATGTAGTCTAAATCTGCTATGCTGTATTTTGACCCCACTGCCTCTTGCCCTGTTCTCTGTGACAAGACAGAAGAACTTTTCTCTATTACTTGAAAGGCTTGCATTTAAATAAATAAATCAGAAGACTATCATGTCCCCATAAACCTCCTTTTTTTTAAACTCAGCATAACCAGTTCCTTCAAACTTTGCTTTTATGAGTGCATTCCATCCTTTTGATCATAGAATCATAGAAGATTATGATGAAAGATATCCTACATTTTTATCCTGCTGATAAGAATACTATGGAAGACTATATCAAAACCTTTGATTAAGTCAAGGTATATCTACTGCTTTCCCCATATCCATGGAGTCAGTCATTACATCAGAGAAAGCACTCAGATTCATCAGACATGCTCTTGGTGAATTCATGCTGATTATTCCTTGATTACCTTCCTTTTCTTCCAGGTGCTTCAAAATGGATTCCTTGAAAGTCTGTTCCATGATTTTTCCAGGGCCTGAGGTAAGACTGGCCATTCTGTGTTTCCCACAACTCCTTCCTTCTTCCTTCCCTTTTATTCCTTTTTAATTGAACTCTGATTTGCCTTCTTCAAAACAACCAGGACCTCTCTCAGCCAATATAAGATAATGGTTAATGGCTCTGGAATTGCATCAGCCAAAGCCCTCAGCACCTTCAGATGCATGGCAACTGGCCCCATTGACTTGTGCATGGCCAGCCTGTCTCATCAGTCCTGAACCTGTTTTTTAGCACTGAAATCTGCTCATCTCCTTGTCATTCTGTGTTTTCCAGTGCAGTGCTCTTGGAGCTGACTTGCTTGTGAAGACAGAGGCCAAAAAAAAAAAAAAAAAAAAAAGAGCATTGAGTACTTCATCTGTCACTGAGTTGCAGTCCGCATTCTGTCAGCGGCCTGTGCTTTCCCTGACCTTCTTGTCACTAATATACCTGGATAAACCCTTCTTGTTACCTGTCATGTGCCTTGCTAGCTGCCACTGCAATTGTGCTTTGGACTTCCTGATTACACTCCTGCAATCTTGAGGATTATCTTTATTTTTCTCCCTAATCATCTGATCAAGTATCCACTTCTTGTAAGCTTCTTGTTTGTTTGTTTTTTGTTCGAGCTCACCAAAGACTTTTTTTAATCCAAACTCATCATCTGCCATATTTGCCATTCTTTCTGCACAGCAGGATGCTTTGTTCCTGTGACCTCACTAAGGTTTTTTTAAGGTACTGCCAGCTCTCTTCGAGTACTTTCCCTCTCATATTAGCCTCCCAGGGTATTTCCTACCCATCAGCTTCCTGAGAGAGTCAGTCAGCTTTCCTGAAATCCAAGGTCCATATTCTGCTGTTTGTTCTTTGTTTGCCAGGATCCTTAACTCAAACATCTCATATTCACTTCAAGCCAGGCTACCACCTATTTCTCCTTCCAATACCAATTCTTTGTTGTTTGTGATCCAGCAGGTCATGAGGAGCAGATGTTCCTTCAGTACTTGCACCATGAAGCTCTTCACAACATTCTTCAAAAAGTGCCTGGATTGTCTGTGCTTTCATGTATTGCTTTCCCACCAGATGTCAGGGTGATTTAAAGTCTCTCCTTTGAGAACCAAGTCCTGTGATCTGGAATCTTTTACTAGTTGTCTGAAGAAAGCCTCATCTACATCATATTCCTGGTCTGGTGGTCTATAGCAGATGCCCAGCATGACATCACCCTTGTTCTTACATCTAAACTTAACCCAACAACTTTCAACAGACTCTTCTCTAGTTTCATACTGGAGCCCTGGCCAGTAATGTATATTGCTTTCTTACATACAGTGCAACTCCTCCATCTTTTCTCCCCTGCCTATCCTTTGTGAACAGGAATCTGTTGTTCATCGTTGTCACTTGCCTTTGGAACCTTTCCAGTTTCTGTACATCCAACCTACATCAGCTTTGCCAGACAATGGATTCATAGGCTGCAGAGACAGAGGACTGGGAGGGGCCAACAAGGCAATTGGCATCTTCAGGGTCTGCAGGGTGGTTACTTACAAATGCAAGTTCTTGATAGGTTCCACCAGTTCCACTGAAATCTTAATAAGGTCGATGGTAGTGCTGAGCAATCCTGGCCTAATTTTATAGAGCTTCTCAACCTATTAGCGGAGTAGCCTAGTGATGATGGGAAAGCATCAAAATGGGTATCAGGACCTAAAGACCAGCATCAGATCCAGAGTCAACATTAGAAACCAGAACCAAGGATCTAAATGGTGTCTAGTCAGGAACAAATGCCAAGGGCCAAACCAGGGGGCAGAAACTGAGTGGGCAGGGTAATGGGCAGGATAGAAGCAGAGCTGGGTGGAAGGCAGGAGGAACAAGGTAATGCAGGAACAGGTACCGTGGTGGGGAAGAGTAAGGTAAAGTCAACAAAACGCTGCTGCTGCATCTGGCCACTGCAGCTAATCATGTTCCATGGCCACTTAGTCAGCCTGGTGCAGGACAGCTGTACTAATCAGGCTGCCTGGAGGCTAGCTCTGCTTCAGGCTATGATTCCTGATGTGTGTAGGCAGCTTATTTTCCACACCTTCACCTCCAAGCCATATGAAAATAATCGTCTGCACATGGGTTCCTCAACATACACAGAATATAGAAGAACTATCTCACCTCTAGCTGTTTCCTGTGTTGTTCTTATACACACACATCTATAAATCATGTGTTATCCAACAATGTCCAGGATCTTTACAAGGATTCTACACAAGGCAGAGTATTTTTGAAGACATTTTAGGGAATCTCTTCCCATTATATATCACTGGTGTGCATGGTTATGCCTCTTAGAGGAAAAAAAATGTCTTCCCTTCTTGGCAGAGACTCTGGATAGACCCTCAGCTCTAACAGCACTAACAACTTTCACTAGGATACAGCTGTGTTCTCCTGAATAGATCCTGCTTCTATTGTATTACCTGTCTTCTTATTTATTAAAAAGTAACATTGTAAGCAGTATCTAGGTGTCATATTGGGAGGAATTCTTCTGATCTAATTAAATTTTCCTGGCTATGGATGGAGACAGGGAATGAAGATAATTAAGCCTGGATAAGTTATCTTTTTCTGCTGTTTCACCATTATTCAGGCAAAAGCACTACAAATTGTTATACTTCGCTGGGCCTTTTAGGATGCCATTTTCTCAGGTTGCTGCCATTTATTAGTGTTTTGATTTATTCAAGCAAGATTAATAACTCTAGGGGATCATATTTCATTTCTGTTCAATTCCCAAGACTCAGAGCCTGTTTTAAACAATTCCTACCAAATAGTTACAGATGAACTATCCCTAGAAATCAATTTGATGCATTTAAAGCTGAAGACAGAGGCAATGCCCAGATCCAGGTTAAATGGTTTGGCAGCTGTCCAATTGACTGCCATTTGGAAGACTTGAACTCATAGGAATTGGTCTGAGGAGGTGTTTGTGGGGTGCTAAAAGTCCAGTGAATTGATTCCAGGTTTGGTATCCTGGATTTGTCTAGAATATTAAAAGGCCAGCACATCATTTAAAAGTTGACTTCTGGGATGCTATTAGTTCATGAAACATGAATGGTATTATTTCCCAACCTGGTTTCAGGGTTTGTTTTTATATCTATGTGCTTTCAGAGCACATCATTTTTGGAAAAAGAGAATGTAACAGTGAAATGCACTGGATTGTCATCTGTGGGATTGAGATTTCTTATACTCTACAGAGTAAGATCAACAGGAAATGCATAGTTACTGTACCTTTTATAGTGCATTTAGCTTTAAGAACTGTGTGATTACTGAACTTTTAAATCCTGGAATATTTTTGGCTTCCATATTTCTAAAAATTTGTAAGCTCCACTAGAGCCGATATGGTGACTGAATTTATAATTGGGTGTAACTTGTAAAATTAAGGACCCTACTCAGTGTGTTTATGATGATGATCATCAGTGTTCTGGTGTATCTCAGGCTGGATGGATCAACTTTTGAATGATTTTCACTTTAATACTATGATTAAACCAGGAATGTGTGAAGCCTATTATAAAAATATTTCTTAATATATTTTAATGTATATTTTTTAAAAAAAATAAACCTGTCTTTGCTCAGTTGGAAAACCAAGTGGTACTTCATTTAACTGGAGCATGAAAAAGCAGACTATAAAAATTCAAAAAATTCATAGATTTTAAGGTCAGAAGGAGCCAATGTGATCATATAGTCTGACTTCCTGCACATTTAGGAAACAGAACCTCATGCCTACTTCTGTAGTGGACACCAAACCTATGATTCAATCACTGAAGTCCTAAAATCATGGTTTAAAAACTTCAAAGTACAGAGAACCCACCAGCCAGTGACCCATACCCTGTGCTACAGGGAATGGTGGAAAAACTGCTAGGGCCTCTGTCAATCTGCCTTGAGGGAAAATCCCCTCCTAACTTCAGATATGTCTGTCAGCTAATGTCTGAACATGTGGACAAGACTCAACAGTCACATACCACCTCCCCCATAAAAGAATTCTCTGAGCCACCTCACAACCCAACCCATCTAACATCCCATCAGAAGCCACTGGCATATTTGCTACTAGTCGTCAAAGATCAGTTAAATGCCAAACTAGGCTGTCCCATCATATCACTCCCTCCATAATTTTATCCAGCTCAGTTTTGAAGCCAGTTAGTTTTTGATTTTTTTTAAGAGGTAGGGCCAAATGTTATTTGGGATTAACCAGTACAGCTTCCACAGAGGATTTGGGGACAAATTCAACAGTATCATAAATAGTGTTATAAGTTGTTCATACCATGGAAATAAGATGGTAACTTACATGAATTTGACACTGAGTAGGTGTACAAAATGGATCTGATTTACATGCACTTGGTATTCTACAAAGATCAAATTCAACCCTAGCAACCACAGAATCATGGAATTGCCAGTGCTTATACCAGGGCTAAATTCAGGCTAGGGTCTGTTAGACAAAGGGGATGTAATATTAGTTAAGGAACAGAGGGCACTTTTATCTTACATAAGTTTGTTTTGTTTTATCTTACACAGGCTTTGTTTGAATATATTCAGCTCTCAGTTGAATTCAGTGGAACTATTCCAGACAATGTATAACTGGGGGGGAAGGGGGAAAGCCTGCCCTTTGAATGCAGATGTCTTTATCCTAATATACTGGGGTATCTGTTTGTATTTCCTTTGATACCATCACTATCCCTTTTCTTCTTCTTTTTCCTAGACATATGAATGTGAGTATGTATTGCTTATATAATCTTTCTGGGCAGCTGAAAATGAAAATTCCAAATTCCTCTGCCAGGCAAAGCTATTGTTGTGCTGTGTGATCCCCATTCTGCTCAGAGAATACTTGATTACTGTATAGTGCTACTGACTGTGGGGTTCAAAGGATCTGAATAACACGGGTATTTGATCACAGCTGTTTCATCCCCAACCCACACATTTTTTATTTAAAATTTATCAGATGATTCACAAGTTCACAATTAGTAATATGCTGATTAAAAACATAAAATGTGTATGCAACATCATGGAGTTGGGTGATGAGCAACACAAAAGTCAAATTTGAAATTTATAATAATAAATGACACTTTGTATACAATCCATTTAATCACAGAGTTTCATAGGGCATTACAAACTAATACATGCAAGAATTGGTCTCAAAATTCTGGAGTGTGAGAGAGAGGCAAGTATGAAAGAGGAAACAAATTTTGGCCAAGTATACCAGTACAAATACTTTATTCTAAATATTTGCTATTTTTTTTATTTGAACAGATTTCTATTTATGAGTTGTTTGGGAACAATTAATCTAGCTTGTCACAATTCATGGTGAGTGATTGGTCACCTAAATCACAAAGTATTATTTCTGCTTTTTGGCTGGATGATTGACACTATTTAAATTGGAAAATAATAGAGGATTAATACACTTCCAGTTCATTTTTTATAAAACTTCTTTGTATCCAAATGTTTATCAGTTCTAAAACCAGAAGTGAGCACTATGATTATCTAATGTGAGTTCCTGTAACACCAGCTACTGGACTTTTTTGTATTAATTCCTGGAGTTCATTTGTGATAAACATTTTCATAAATATCTGATTGTTCAAATGACCATGGGCAATATGATCACTTCTTTTACTCCACCCAACCCCACTCTACCCCCAAACATTCTAGTAAACTGTACTTACTGTTTTCATTCATACATATTATATGGAATTGATTTTTGTATTATTCTACAAGCCCAGCTGAGGGGGGGGGAGGTTATATCCACCCTGTTTAGAATTTTTAAAAGAGAATTATTTCAAACCTAATCATTGCATCATAGTGCCAACCTTATGCCTTTGCTCAAAATATCTTTGAAGGCATAATATTATGAGAAACACACAAATAGCTAAATTTTCCTTTTACTTATATTGGCATAAATCAGAAACAACTTTGCAGAAGTCAATTGTTTATACCAACATAAAACTCAGATCATTATCAAGCCTAATATGGTTTCTCAGTAATATAGATTATTTTTCCTACAAAAGATAATACCTTTAGGACAAGTTTTCTAGTAATATTTTATTTGAATGTTATCACATTTCCACTCAAAGGATCAAGTAGCATTTTACTAGCTATGGGCTAGATCTGAGAGTCACAGTTCTCTCCTGGACAGTACACAGGCCCAGATTATCAAAGGGGCTTTAGGGGCTTAATCATTGGGCAAAAAGTTTGCCCTGGGCTCCAGCCCCTAAAACCTCAATAATCCAGCCCCTGCCCAACTCAGTGCCAGCAAGGCAGGAGCACTTAGAATGCTCCTGCCCTGGCAACACTGCAGCTGCATTGGAGGGCCTGGGCCAGGGACCAGGGTCTGCACTCTGCCCTGCTTCTGAGCCTGCTTGCACCTGTTTGCTCCACCTGGGAGCAGGGCTGGTTGGCTCATGGCAAGGCTTCTACGGCAACCTTCCCCAGCCTGCTGCACACCAGTTGGTCCCCCAGCTACCCGGGGAAGTGTGGCCAGAGTAGGGCCGGGACTGCCTTTTGACCCCAGCTTCTCTCCAGTGACAGGGAGAGTGGGGCCAGCCTGGGCAGCCCAGGCAGGCAGGGCCTATGCTCGGGGGAGGGGGGGGCAGGCAGGGGAACCCAGGGTAGGGGGCAGCCCGGGGCCTTGGGTCCAGTTAATCCAGCCCTGACTATATAGTTATGCTATTGGTCAATATTCAATTCACTGGCCATCCCAGTGGAGGATGGAGCCAAAACTGCTTATTCCCTATCCTGCCTGTTCACTCCACCTACCATGACACTAGGAAAGTAGTGGTTCCATGGAATTTGTTCTTCCCTTCCACTATAAGGCTTGCTGCATACACAGGAACAGGGAAAATTTTGCCTAATGCACCATTGAAAACTATTCATTGACATTGTGATGAAACACAAGTATCTATAACATCATGACAAGATGAATGAGGTAATATCTTTTATAGAACTCATTTCTGTTGGTGAAAAAGACAAGCTTTTGAAATACACAGAACTCTTCTTCATGTGACTGTGTAGTTCGTTTCTTTCACCAACTAAAGTTAGCCTAATAAAAAAAGATATTATTATACCCATCTTGTCTCTCTAATATCTTAGCACCACTACAGCTACAGCACTGCATATAATGGCAGGAACAGACTGTTAAAACCACTCATTAATATTCATCACGGCAGTGTTAGTCCAGAGTTTCCACTGCTAATCCAGGCTAACTGCTCTTCATGTCCTGAGAGAGAAAGTATACACGAAGATGGCATTCACCAGCTTTTGAGAAACAGTCTTTGGAAGAAGATATTAGGACCAGTGAAGCTTAAATTAACTTTCGGTCACACACGAACTTGCTTTAATAAACTTTCAACTCGTCAACATAGCAACTCAAATACTTTAAGGTCCAACACCTTCATGGCAACTAATATTCTTTATGACATTTCATACATTATATGAGAAGATTCAGGTGTAAAAGGCATTGTAGACAAAATACTTCTTTGCCTCTGGAGCAAACTCATATAATGGTTGAATTGTCAGGGAAATGACAACCAATAAAGGATAGGACTGTAAAAGGGTTTAGAACAGTGCAAGCTCATGAAAGATACAAGCTGGCAGTGATTTGAGTGGGAGGGCCTGGAAAGGTTTCTGAGACTATATCTTCTTCTCCAATAAACATAAGGATAAAAAATGGTTATCCTCTTGTCCCCTAAAGAGCATTTGGGCTTCAGAAATGATAAAGCCAGAACCAGGTGAAAACCAAGCCAAAGGATTTTGTTTCTTTGTTTGTTTTGTTTTTCCAATTTGTCTTTTCCCAATTATGATTCCTGGCATCTGGAGCTGGGCCAGAGCCAGTTGAATGCACATTGCAGCCATTGGCTTGTCCCTCTCTAGTTCCCATCATTCTAAACATGTTGAGAATTATTTCCCCAGAATATTTGTAACAGCTTTTGTTTTTCTTGTAGTTTTCACAAGAGACATGCATAGTCAGTATTGTCCTCTCCTCACATTCACAATAAGCAAACTTTGGGGTGGTTCTTTGCAATGTTCCAATTCTTTCTATCCCAACTGTGTTTGTCCATGTCAATCCATCTAAGGGCTGGACCTCCAAAGATGGAGATTCCCTTCAGGAAGGTGGATGTTGCCAGGTGGTCCAGAGCTCCTCCACAGCCTCTAGCAAAGATGATGTGGCAGTTAGATTCCTTGTGGGAAGAATCACATCCCATCTCCAGTTGACAGCCCATTGGGTATGATCTAATCTCCACAAGGCATTGGCCTTGCTATAGTTGCTGTTAAGATCAGGAAGCTATAGATGATTCCCCTTCTGGATATTATTAAAGAACTATAAGTTTCTATATTTAGCAACCAAGTAAAATTCTAAGGTTTTGTATTTAGTATCACATACTGAAACCGGAACGCTGATGGAAAACATGAACTGATTTCCTACAATAAGAGTCATGTGTACAATATGCATAACATCTCTGGCCACAAAGTGGAATTAAGTTCGTCCTCCATACTTGTATGTATTTTTTTGGTTATAGTTATTCTATTAAATATTTCAAACATAATAACCCTGATTCTTCTTTTACTTACTCAACTAATTTTAATCCAAACACCGGTGTAACTCACTGGACTTTAGTGGAGACATTCTGGTGTAAAGAGAATATGACTCTTAATCTGCTTCAGTGTAACCTTTTTAACTGACACCTTTTTCTTTGAAAGAGACTGCACAGTTCTTCCCTTGTACCTCCTCACTCCACAAAAAAGGGCAGAACTCATTCATAATTTAATCAGTTGAATTCAAGGGTGTTCAACCACGATAAATATGGGCTAATTCAGCTATGTGAGCAATACAGCAATGCTCACCTGCTGGAGAGGTGCAAAATACAGTGGTTTTTATTCATAGTGAGTTTTGTTGTTTGAATCCTGTATGTTCAGTCCCATGAGTTTCTTTTGAGATGTCTGGATGAACTAAGTTTTGCTTGTCTTTGGGATTCCTAGTGAAATGGTCTCGCATCTCTGTCACTTAACTAGCATTTTGGATGTGGACCCTAGGGTGATCTCATTTACACTATTGTTAAATCTTGAGTAACTCCATTGAAGTCAGTTTCACTGGTGTAGCTAAGACCAAAATCTTGACCCTGTGTAAGAATTTTTATCACTATCTGTTACTACTAGCCAATCCAAAATCCCCCTGTGCTCAGTCATTTGTGCCAGTGCATTGTAAAAATCTGCAGCGCATTCATAGCTTTATTTATTATATGTGATAGTGTAGCCTTCTGGGAGGTTTCCTAATGGTCTGTAGCATATGAAATATGTAGGTCTTCTTTTTTAAGAGCTTGTAGAGAACCTTTGACACAGCTTGCACTACTTTATTTATCTGGCTGAATTTTTTTTATTGTTTAATTAATTAATTAATTAAAGGGTTGTGTCTCCCTGTCTACTTAGCACATTTACAAAAGGGTCAGTGTATTTTATATATGACTGTAAAGAATTGTGGAAGTAGAAAACATGAATGTAAAGAGCTGAGGGGAAAAGCTATTAATCAAAGACTCAGTAGAAGGAACAGACTCAAGCCTCTATGTGAAAGGTCCCCAAACTGTGTTTTGCAGAACAATGGTGTTCCACGCAATATGACTAGATAGTCTGTGCAAAAAATTTGATGATAGCAAAATTTTTCCTTTGTAAAATAGTAAATATGAATTTATGTGTTAATCAAAAATACTAAGGTATTTGAATAGTATTTAGATTATAGGTATATTCAAATTCATAATATTATAGTTATTATGTGACTTGCACCAAAACATGACTCTTTTAAATCTACTGTTGAGCAATAAGTGCAGCAACATGTGGAACAATTTTTCAGTATGAAACATCCTTCCCTTCCCCATGAAATTCAAAAAAGCAACAGTCATTCAGCCATCCTTAAGTATGTAGTGGTTTAGACTTTCAAATATGCTTTCCTACTCTAGCTTATCAGATGGTGATTCTGCTGTGCTAACTGTGTTAGCTGCATAGGCTGCTTGCTAATTCCATTATTGTAAAGACCAGAAAGGTAATTTACCAAAGGATGATGAGTTTCCATGAGTCTAAATGGAGCTGTCCATCCATTCAGTCATTAAACAACAGCCTATATGAATAAGGAGAATCAAAACAAATAGTTGTTTCCTTGTCAAGTTCCCTAGGAGTAGCCGTGTTAGCCTAGTTCAACAAAACAAAGAAAATCCTGTGGCATTTTTAAAGACTAACACATTTTATTTTTCACATGAACTTTCATGGATAGGTTCCCACTTCACAGATGCTTCTAATGGAAAACTTATAGTATGGAAGGGAAAAATAAATGAAGTGAAAGGTAAGCCATAAGATAAAGTCAGATTATTTCAGCAACTCATACAAGTTGTTTTGCTTCAAACAGTGTGGAAGAACAGATGTTTCATTTGCAACAGATGTTGTTCCACACTGAATCAAAACAATTTGTTTGATTTACTGAAATAATTTGACTTGATTTTGTGACTTACCTTTCACTTCATTATTTTTCCCTTCCATGCTGTAAGTTTACCATTTCAAGTGTCTGAGAAAGTGGGATTCCACCTATGAAAGCTCATGTGATAAATAAATTTAGTAGTCTGTAAAAATGCCACAGGGCTCCTTGGTTATGTCTACACTAGAGGATTCAATTAAGCTGGTTTAATAAAGTCTAAGTATACCTTATTAAGCTAGCTTAGAGAGTCCACACTCAAATGCCAGAAGACTGCCCATGTCCACACTGGCAGCTGCTGGGTCACTCTAGGAGTGGTGCATTATAGGTAGCTGGCCCACAGCACCACAGCAGAAGTGCCCCTCTCTCCTGGCTACTCCTTTATTATGGGAAGTAAGTGACCACACCATTCTTTTTATTGTGTGGGGCAACAGAGAGCCCGAGGAGGTAAGGGAGCCTGATGTGGTCCAGCAGTGTGCCAGGACAGCACTCCACAGCCTCCATGCATTGCCCAGACTACTCCAGCTCTGGACCAGGTGCCGCAGGGCAACTGCCAGTGCGGAGGCAGGAGAGAGCAGGCTGACCCCCTTGCCCTCCCTGGCAGCTGGTACAGAAAGGGTATCCTCCGTGCACCTACATAACTGGGCACAGGAAATCAGCAGTGACTGGTGGCACTGGATTGGTTTCACCACCTGTGATTATGACCACTGGCTAAGAACCTGAAGATGAGGAAGAGCAACTTCCACCAGCTTCTGTCACCACCCCCACCCACCCATTGCTGCCTCCCACCAACATAATAAAAGGATGCACTGCATGTGGAATGATGGTGTGGATGTGTTTTGCTTACAGGGAGAACTGGTGGTGATCTGAGGAGGCTGAGGTGTGAGAACTGTGGGGGGCTTGAGGGGGAGTGAGGGAGGTTGGGGGAATGAGGGGGGTGGGTGCCTAGCAGCCTTGGACTGCCAGGTCCCGGGCCTGCAGCCTGCCACCCCGAGCTCTGGGCCACTGGCAGGGAGGGCTGCTGCTGGGGTCCCCGGCAGCAGGATCCTCAGCCCAGCAACATCCCCGGCCCCATGCCAGGAACTCCAAGAATGGGTCTTTGCCAGGGCATGGGTCTGCCTCTCCATCAGGTCAAGCAGGCAATCCATCTGTGTGTGCTCCTCCTCCCTCTGCTACTTCCACCACGCTTGGAGACCCAGCTCTGCACACTTGACAAACTGGAGGTGGTCCTCAAGTATCTCCTCCCTGGACCTATGCCCCTTTCTCTTTTGGGTCAGGGCTGGGTGCACCCCTAGAGTGGCCAGTGTCACAGGCACAGGGGCTGCAGGACAGAAGCAAAGAACAAGAGTTCCTTCCATTAGCTAGTGTGGAGTGGAGGCTGACAGCAGCTGCTGTCCCATGCCCATCTCCCAGCTTCCCGCTCCATCTGCCCTTTGGGACAGGAACCACCTCATATATGCTGCCATGTGCAGTGCCTAGCATGGTGAGCCCCAGGCAGCCCTGCCCTGGGGGTCTCTCCAGAGGCCATGTGCCAATGGTGTTGGGTGCATGTTGTTTTGCATTGGCTGTCCCACCAGCAGTGCCCACACCCCCTGTCCTGCCAGGCTGAAGCCCTGCTTGGCTCTGGGTCCCCCTGGCCACATGGCCCCCTGCCCATGTGCCACTGTGGGAGTACCTCTGTGCTTCCCCTCCAGGCCCTGAACCCCATAGTCCATATCCCGCCTGCCTGTCCCAACATACCTGCAGGGAAGGAGCACACACCGGTATGTGCATCAGAAGCTTGGTGTAATGTCCCATCATCTGGGGAGTGGAAAGCCTCCTCCTGGGTCTCTGGGATGAGCTCCAGGCTGGCACTGCCCAGGGCCAGGGCAGTGCCCTGTGCTGGGGTGCTCATGTCCTTCCAGCTCAGCACCATGTCCTCATCCACCAAGCCCTCTTCCTGGTCATAAATCTGGAAGGGGGGGGGGCTCAGCAGTGTCAATGGTGCCAGCTGCCTAGTTGTCATCAGTTTCCTGGCCCAAGAAGGCATGCAGCTGGGTATAATAGGGGCAGGTGGTGTTGCCTGCCCCAGAGCACTGCATGATTTCCCAGGCCCTGTGGTAGACCTGGTGGAGGTGTTTGACCTTCACCCACACCTGCTGGGTGGTGTGGGTATGACCACTCTCTGCCAATGCCTCCCACATGGCCCTATACATGTCCTGGTTCCTCTGGCTTCCCTGTAGCCAGGAGTTTATGGCCTCATCCCCCCCACAGCCAGGAGATCTAAGAGCTCCTGGTGAGTCCAGGATGGGGCCTGCCTCCTAGCCTGCCTGGCTCTGCTCTCTGCCATGCCTGCCACACAGCTGGAGTCCTGGCTAGCTCTGGCTGTGGAGGAGAGTGGGCTGGGCTTTATCCTGCCATGGGATTGGGCTGGGTTGGCACTTTCTGGCTGCCAGGAAGATTTCTAGGTGGCCAGGAGACCAGTTAAGTTGACTTAAACCTAATGCCAGGCTACACTGCCTTAAGTCGACTTAATAAAGTCTACTTAAAAATTATGTAGCTTAAGAAGTGATAATTATTAAGGTGAATTAAGCAAATGCTTAAGTTGACTTAAATTAATTCCAAATGAAGCCTGAGCTTTGCTTAAGTCAACTTAAGGGGCTTTAAGTCAACTTAACCTCCTAGTGTAGACATAGCCCTTGTTAGTTGAGCCTTTGTTTACTTGTTCAAAAAAGATGGTGTCCCATTTCCTTCCCCTTACTGTTGAGACCATAGCTGATTATTTGAGAATTTTATTTTATTTCTCTTCTAATTTTCTGATGTTACTTCACTCTCTTACATGTGAGATACTTCACTTCCGCTGCCTGCTGCAACATACGTGGACTCAAAAGGCATCCAGGCCAGTGTTCTCTCTTGCATTTGCCTTGATTTACTGCAACACTTCAGACTATTAATATTACACACATGGATTTTGTATTTTCAACTAGCTGTACCTAGGTTTTACATGATACCAACAGGATGGAAGCCTTTAACTAACTAGATATTTTGGAACGAAGCATAATTATAAAACATTAGCTCAGATTCTGTTCTATGGTGTTGTTCTTTTGTGACACGCCAGGAAAAAAAAATTCTATAGTCAATATACTATACAGAACCATAGTAGAATCAACCTAATTTACATCCTCTACTCTAATTTTTGCAAGCATAGGATATGGATGTAAGTCAGCAGATCCCTCCCTACTTTCTGATTCCTTCAGGGGAATTGACAATAACCATAACATCAAGCAACCTTCAAGTTGCTTTTCCTAATTCTGGGTATTGGACTGACTCATGAAGTACAAAGATGACCTTCTCACCAGATTTCCATCCTCCATCCTGAGTTGGAAGGCACAGTCCGCAGTCATGGCTGAGCCTTTCAAAACACCCCTATATCCAGCAAGCTTGGAGAGACATATGTGAAAGGAAACACAAGCTAATGTAAGACTGGGGTCTGTAAGTATGAATGGGCAAATGATGGGCTTTTTTTAACCAGAAATGGGTTATTAGTTAATGGAACCTTCAGAATTCCCTTCAAGGGTCAGGAAGTCCTGCTATTCTGAAACAAAGTGTAAGCAAGGAAACCCAGTTTTATGGATGAAGCCAATTTATGGTTCATCAGATTATTTTTATTGTTGTACCGAAATGTCTAATAATTTAGTGTTTTTGTAACATACCATTAAAAATACCGGTTGTCTTTTTAATTTGAAGTGGAGAAAAGCAGAAAAGTTGAGTTAAACAGTGGCTGTGTATGTGATGGGCCTATGAGTAATGAAGCATAAAAAATTTGCATATTGAACAGAAAGGTAATAGGTCTTCTCTAAGTTCACATTGTAAACAATGGCAGGGTCAGGACCGCAGCCCTGTCTTTTGAAATCTCTGCTGTAACCACCAGAGTACACTGCGTTATAAATACTGCTATTACACCTGCACCAAAACTTTATTTCAGTAATTTTGTATAATGCTAAACTCTTCACAATTAATTTAGCATATAGAGTAATCCTGCAAATATCATACCATGATTACTGTAAGAGTGTAATAGGACTGCCATGCAAGAAAGAGAAAATTTGTCAGTTTGTGATGGAAATAAACATGGATATTATTAAAGCTACAGTTCACTAAGCATTGGTAGGATCTTGTGCCTATAGTATCCTCCAAGACTAATCATGCTAAATCATTGTGTTTGGCTCAGACAAAAATCCTCCCCTCCATAGAGAGATGAGATGCCCTGGGATAATAATTTTTAGAAGTATAAGCAGATTTCTATTATTTCTCTGGAGTTCTGTTTTAACATATTCCATTGCAGGTGCTATTTCCTTCACTGATTGGCTGTGCTTTAGTGCTGTCCCAGTGACATTCAATAAAATTGTCCACCAAAAATGTAATAAAAGAGGTATTAACCTTTGGATCTACTGCAGAATAGAGTTAATCAAAAAGGGGCAAATGACTCTGATTACTCTCTAACATTTTACCTCAGGATCAAATGTAATGAAACAAACAGTGATCTGAGTGTGCTAGAAAGGCTTATCTGGGTAATATATATGCTGTAGGGAAAGGTTTATCTGAGCTCCACAAAGCATCCTAAGTATATTCAGCTCCCTCTGCCCTACATCTGAAGGATCACTTAACATGATGTTTGATTATTTGGTTCTCTGAAATTCAGCAGTGGTGGAGGGAAGAATAGCTTAGAATTTTTATTTTTGTTTGCTCATTTGTCTGTATGCTTGTTTGCATACACAGGATCTATGTCAGTCAAGTTGTGTATGACTCCATGAAATATGCTAATATTGCAAATAAAGTTTATAAATATTTCTTGATATCTTTTTTGGCTGGCAGTGAATCCTATCCACCTCTAACACCACACATTAAGCATTCTTTGCTTCTCTTTACCTCCCTCCCCGGTTTTAAAATTGTAATATGTCACTCATTTTTCATAAAATACTACCTATCTTGTAAAAATGCTTGACTACATACAAGTATGATGTCTTTTGTATTTTTTTTTTTAAACAGCTATTAAAATTTACTTAAACTTTGAAAATAAGTGTTCGAGTGTTCATGGGCAGGAATGTTACTTACATTGAACATCCACTACAACAAATGCTAGATTTAGAAAACCTGGGTTTAAAATGAACCTGTATCAGACACAGACTCACACAGAAAAAGTGTGGGAAGAATTAGTGTCCTAATAGAATGACTCCACAGAAAAATATAACAGTCACAACCAGAAAGGATTTTTTTCCTCCAGGGTTAGTGTTTGTAACAAGAAAGGTAAGTAAGCCAACATAATCAGAAGGAGTGACATTGTAACTTTGAGTAGAGCCCTGAGCAAAGAGTGATGTGCAAGCTACTGCACCCAAGGATAGCCCTGGGAGCCATTATACCCTCAAGCATCAAGCTTGAGTCATAATTTCTCCCCTGCTCCTTCCACACTTTGGGGAGGAAGTAAATTCTCTCATACCCTTTATTGCTCCATCTAATGCTGGCCAGCTACCCTGGCTGAGGCCACTAGGCCATGCTACCCTGAACTCAAGGGCCTAGTACTGACTCTGGCAGATAGGCTGTGCTGCCCTGAACCCAAGGGTGTTGTATTGACACTGTAGCCACTACACTGTGCTGCCCTGACCCAAGGGGCACATAGTGGTTCCGTTATTGACTTTGTACTGACTCTGTAGCTACTAGGCTGTGCTGCCCTGATACAGGGACTTAAAAGAGTCACAATAGCACCCTCCCTGCTCATGCCCCTTGTATTTTCCCAACCAGAGGTGCTACAGAGGGCTTTCCCCACAACATTTGATGGAGAATGCAGACATGATTGGCCCCTGAAATAGGTCTCCTTGAGGAAGGGTTGTGGTGAAAGAAAACCCCAGTCTTTCCGTCATAAACCTTGAACTTCTGGAGGAATACTGATCGAGATTAAGAAGATTTTAAAATGGCTCTTGGACAGCCAGCAACAACAGGCCACCCAACAGCATCAGCAACAGACCCAGTTGCTCCAACAGACAGCCTCACAGCAGCAGGCTCAGGCAACTCAACAACAGGAGCAACAGCAGCAACTGATGAAAGAGTTGGCCACCCAATACCCGTATCACCAAGAACAGATGATTCAACAGACAGTGGTGATCTTGAAGTCCTCCCAAAGCAAATCTCCCTTACAGGTAGGATCAGGTACAGGAGGTGCTTCAGCAAATCTACCTATAAGACTGACAAAGATGGGGCCTAAGAATGATCCTGAGGCCTTCCTAGTGACCTTCAAGCAAGTCACCAAGATTATAAGATGGCCATATGACCACTGGGCTACACTCCTGGTGCCTTCTCTCACAGGTCCAGCAGAGGTTCTGTACTTCAACTTGGACATCCAGGAGGCCCTGTAATACATGAAGGTTAGAGAGGCTATACTAGAACAGACAGCAATGAACCCAGAGACTTAGCACCATTGATTCTGCTACACACAATATCCTCCTGGAGCCTGACCTAAGACTATAGCCCAATGGATCAAGAAGGACTGTTTGCGTTGGCTGGAACCTGAACAATGCACTGGGGTCCAGATCACCAATGTGTTGCCCTGGAACAGTTCTTGCAGGTATTGCCAGATGGGGGAAGGCAATGGGTGCAACAATACCATTTGAAGAGACTGGCAGAAGTAGTGTCATTATTGGAGGATTGTATGGCTGTTGAGTAACCCAATCCATACTCCTGGATGATTGGAAGTCCCCAGAGAGATGACAAGCCAAAAGGACAACCCAAAAGCCACATCCAGAGAACCACCTTGTTACCTTTCTCCTCTCACCCCATCAACCCACCCTTACAGGTCAGAAGCACTCCAACAAGTGGAACCGTGGAGCAATATGAGCTCACACACAAGTACCGGCTTCTCACTGGGATGGGCCAAGAGAGATACAGCTGAGACTGGTGTGGGGAGTGCAATCAAGACGGACACTTCCAGAAAGACTGACCCTACATGGCATGCAGTTATGGGCAAGTATGCATGCTGAGTCACTGGGCCTGGAAGCCCACACCACAAAAATTGGTGGTGCCGGTGAAGGTCAAACAAGTCCATGAGGTGGCCCTCGTGGACTCTCAGACCTTTATTGAGGAAGGGTTTTGTACCTAATCTTCAAGGGGCGGGGGTGTGACAATGCACGTCCAGTGTATCCATGGTGATATCCACCTCTACCCAACAGCTCAGATTCACCTCACAGTAGGACAGTGAAGAGAGGTATTGTAAGTTGGGGTAGTCCCGAAAATAACATACCACATGGTCTTAGGTTGGGACTGGCACGAATTCTGATAAGTCCTGTGAGGTTACGACCCATGACCAGTGATAAGGCAAAGGGCTATGGTTCCAAAGAGAGGACTACTTGGACAACTCTTGATTACTGACCCTGGAGAAGGAACATCAACTTCGACAAAGCCTATTCCCCAGCCAGAAGATGACACCAACAATTCCATAAAAGAAGTCCAGGCTGAGTTAGAGTGAGAGAAGGACTTTGTGCCTGAGCAATGGGAAGATCCAGCTTTGACCCATGCATGGGAACAAGTCACTACACCTGAGCTGAACCTGGATGATCAGGTACAAGCCCCACAGGGGCCATGATTTGAAATAGAGGGGGATTGCCTGTATTAAGTGACGCAGGAACCCCAGACAAAAGAAGTCATCAGACAACTCCTGGTCCCACGACACTTACACTGAGAGCTTTTGTGATTAGCACACAAAGGCTGTGTCCACACTAGTCTTTTATTTTGAAACAACTGCCATTGTTTCAAAATAAAACTTGACAGGTCCAGACGACGTTTCCTCATTTTGAAATAAGGAGCTCCCTTATTTTGAAATAAGGAAAATCACTTCAATACAATAAAACCTAGTTTTGTATCAAAATGAGGGTTATTTCAAAACTTTTGTTTCGAAATAACCCTGTCTGGCTGTGTAATATCGATATGGAACACATAGCAATCTAACGCTGGACCTTGCTCCCAGGGTGCCATGCACCCTGGGAGGAAGTCCCATCCCCCTTCAGCATCCTGGCCAGGGAGCCAATCAGCACCCTGGCCAGGATGCTGAGGGGAGGTGCAGGGGGGCGGCGGGTGGCCAAGCCAGCTTTGCCTGCTGCTCTCCCCTCACTTTTGTGAAATTGACCGCAGGCTACAGAGCCTGCAAGGGGCTGGGGCAACCGCCCCCCCCAGCTGCTTACAAGCAGCCAGGGGTGCCTGAGCGTGCATCTTCCATGACCACTTCCAGGCTGCCAGCGGCTGGGGGAGCAGGGCGCCCAGCTAACTCTGCGGGCACCCGGGCTCACTTCTCAGCCCGGGCTGGGCTCATGCCGCCCAGGCTGGCAGGGGCTGCGGTGCTGGCTCTGCCCTCCCGCCCAGGCTGGGTGCATGCTGTGGGGGTGGGCAGGAGTTGCAGGTGCCGGCTTTTCCCAGGGAAAGAGCCCCCTTAGCCCCTGCCCACCCAGGTGCCATTGGCCCTGGGCAGGTGGGGTCAGAGCCAGCAAAGCCCCTGCCACCCTGGGTGGCATGTGCCCAGCCCAGGTGGGGGGCTGAGCCCGCAGCCGCGGCTTTCCCCAGGGCCGAAGCTGTGCCCAAGCCTGGGGGGGGGGGTCAGCCAGCATCCATGGCTTTCCCTCTGGCGGCACCTGCCCCCAAGTTCTGGTGGGGGGCTAAGCTGATGCCCATGGCTTCCATCAGGGCAGCAGGTGCCCCCGAGCATGTGTGTAGGGCTGAGCCAGTGGCCACGGCTTCCCCTGGGGCAGAAGCTGCCCCAGAGCCTGGGCTGCTGGGGCCACCCTGGGGAACCTGGGGAGTGGGCAAGCCCACTGCCAACCCCCTCAGGCTGGCTCTGGGACCCCAGCCAGGCAGCGGGGGGGGGGAGGGCCCACAGTCCCTCCCCTGCTGCCCCAACAGCAGCGGGGGAGTCAGGGCAGGGAGATCCCTGCCATGGGGGCAGTTTTCCCCTGTCTGGCTCTCACCTAGAGAGAACAAGGCAGGGGATTCCCTGGGAACATGGCCCTGCCAGGGGGCCATGTTGCCACACTTCCCATGGTGCTCCTGTGCTGAATCGAAGTAGCATGTCCACACACTAGGCATGCTATTTCTATTTGAGGGGCTTGCCTTATTTTGAATTAACTTTTTCTTAATTCAATTTAAGTTATTTTTAAATAAGGCTTTTATTTCAAAATGAGTTATTTTGAAATAACTTATTTTGAAATAGCACTTTACATGAGGACATAGCCAATATGCCTTGGACAGGACACCTCAGTCATGAAAAGTCCTTCCATCGGGTGGCCTAGCATTTCTTTTGGATGGGGATCCACCAGGAGGAGAGGGATTACTATACCTCCTGCCCTGAATGGTCAACAAATAGGGTCCCCAGGAGTATTGTGGTCCCCACAGGTGCCCCTGTCAGTGGTAGGCATACCATTTGAGGGTATCAGCTTGGATCTGGTGTGACCCCCTTGAGCAAAGCCAAACAGGAAACCGGTTCATGTTAGTAGTGGTGGATTATGCAACCTGGTACCTCAAAGCCGTTCCCCTCCCAATAATGATGACCCCACTTATTGCCAACAAGATGATGAAGATCTTACCCAGATGGGGAGCCCAAAGGAACTTTTGACAGAGCAAGGAATGTTTCCTCAAAGCTCATAGCAGCTGAGTCACCTCATGATAGCTGTGCTCCCTCATGCACATCTGGATTTACCCACCTTATTAGCCATCACATCTTGACACCTCTCAGACAAAAGGTGAGAGATGATCATCGACCTCTCCCCCACAAGATGCGAGCCACTGTTTAACACAAAGTGAAAACCATGCTTGAGATGGGGGTTATAGAGGCATCAAATCAAAAAATGAGTGGTGTAGTCCAGTCATCCTAGTACCAAAGCCAGATGGAAACCTACAATTTTGCATTGATTTTTGAAAGGTAAATGCAATATTCTAGTTCGACACATACCTGTTGCTCCACCCAGATGAACTTCTAATCTGGTGTGGGGGGGTCAAGTACCTGTCCACACTGAATTTAACAGAAAGGTGCTGGTAGATGCACCCAGCACCAAATTCCCACACCAAAGCAGCTTTCCCCACACCTTTTGGACTCTTTCAATTTGTGACCATGCCCTTCGGACTACACAGAGTTGCAGCCACCTTACAGTGCTTAATGAATAAACTATTATAGCAACATGACCAATATGCAGCAGCTTCTACAAACTATACAATGATATATACTGCCAGCTGGAAATAGCTCCTTGAATATCACAAATGGCTGCTTGAAGCACTCAGGGAGGCTAACCTGATGGTCAACCCTATTAAGTGTCACCCAGGATAAGAGGAGGTGACATATCTCAGATACATCATTGGAGGCAGTACATTATGACCACAAGTCAACAAGGTCCAAGCCCTCATTGACACACCAACTCCAAGAACCAAAAGGCAGGTACAACAATTTTTAGGCTCAGCCAGTTATTATCATAATTTCGTGCCAGGATTTGCAACAATCATGGTGCCCCTGCTAGGAATTTGGAGCCTACATAAGTGTGATGGATGGCACAATATGCATAGGCTTTTCAGGCATTGAACGAATGGCTACGGCAAGAGCCAGTCCTCATACACCCTGATTTTAACAAAGACTTTGTACTTCAGACTGATGCCTCAGATGTGGGACTTGGTGCAGTACTCTCTCAAGAGGTCAATGGGGAAGAACACCCCATTTTGTACTTGAGTAGAAAATTATTTCCCTGGGAGACCTGATACTCAACCATCAAGAAGAAAGCCTTGGCTCCAAAGGGGACCATCAGTGCCCTATGGT
>ML681963.1:105759374-105796413 GCA_007922195.1 Podocnemis expansa
ATGAAAGGCACCATCCCCAGAATAATGCTTTGGTATCTCACCCTCCAGCCGTATGACTTCCACATGACTCACCTACCCAGTAAAACCCACACTAACAGATTTCTATTCTAGGCTGGGGAAAGAGGGGAGAAGGAGACTGACCATTCTCCTAGATCTGACATAAGGGAGGTGTGTATGACAGGGTAGGCCTACCCCACACTCCAGAAGCCCAGCACGCTCTATGGGAAGCAGAAGCCCCACCCCCTAAACTCTGCTGGGCATGCTCCAGCTGCTGCCCCAGTACAAAAGAGAGCAGCACAGCTCATTCAGGGCTGACCAAGGAGGAGAAAGGAAACCTGCTGGAGGGTCCTGACCAGCTTCAGTCCCAGCCGGCATGCAGGAGTGATCCCAGAGATCTCACCGAGGAGCAGTGATAACCAGCAAACTACTTGGAGACAGATGCCGAGGAGCCCACAGCTGCCAGAGGCCTGTGAGAGGACTGCCCTAACAAGCCAGGTAAGAGGAAGTAGCCCCAGCAGCCTGGCATGGAGGACTAGGGGGTGGTAGAAGAACTGAGTCAGCACGTTTCAGTCTGGATCCCCACTGACATAGTGCTACATGCCCCCCTGACATCTATAGGGCCCTGGGCTGGGGCTCAGTGGAGTGGGAGGGCTTGATGCCCCCTACCCATGCACTGTGTCCTCTACAGAAGTATTTATTGACAAGTGTGCCATGGCACCCAGGTGTGCCCTCAGGCCTGAGCAAGTGTGCCACAGAAGATTTTGAAAAACTACTCAGACTTCTAGAGTGGCTCATAGAATATTCATTAGTTCATTTGTAGACTATATAGTGGTGTGCCTCAAAACAATTAAAGGTATCAAGGTGTGCCACAGCAGAGAAAAGGGTGGGAACCACTGCTCTACAGACAGCCCAGTTCCTCCACTGATTCTGAAGCCACTAGACCACGCTGCTCTGAACCCAAGGTCCTGGTACTGACTCTGGCAGTTAGGCTGTGCTGCCCTAAACCCAAGGGTATTGTATTCACCCTGTAGCCACTAGACTCTGCTGCCCTGACCCAAAGGGCCTGTAGTGGTTCTATTATTGATCTTGTATTGACTCTGAAGTCACTAGACAATGTTGCTGTGACCCAGGAGGCACATTGTGGCTCTGTTATTGACTCTGTATTGACTCTGTAGCCACCTGGCTGTGCTATCCTGATATAAGGAGTTAAAAGAATTGTGGTGGCATCCTCCCTACTCATCCCCCTTGTATTTTCCCCACCAGGGGTGCTAGGGAGGACTTACCCTGTGACAGGGAGAGTCACCACAGTTCAGTTCATTCCCTTTTAGGGCGACTTCAGTCCAGAGACCTGCTGGGATACACCATCTCCACTTCATCGCTGTGCCAATTGTCCTTTCTTCCAAAGTAGAATGACCCATATCAGGCAGGTGCCCAAGCCTTTTGAATATGACAGGAGACTATGAATCTGCTAATGCCTCTAACCCCTCAGAAGACTATTTATCAGCTTCTTTGACCCAGATCATGTCTGCCGCTACCTGTTGTGTGAAGTTGATGCTGGCCACTCCCAGACCTGTAGGTTAGGGGTCCTGACTGAACTACCTGCATGATTCTTCAGGGAGGCTCTTATCCAGTTAATCTTTGGTATTCATTCTCCCTGACTCAGACTCAGTGTTTGTGTTCACTCTTTCCTACTGCAGAGACCCTTGATCATCTCACCAGGAAATCTGTCCCTGCCCAGCACTTCATGGCTACCTTAGCACTACTCACATCCTGGTTGCTCAGGCTCCACATACTGCCAGCACCAGATATCCTTAATGCTTACTGCATGGCTCAAAGCCACACAGTTCCCTTCTCCTAAACAAGTGCTGAGGGCCAGTTCCAGACACAGTAGAAGCTGCTGCAGGTGCAACTGCTGCACACCTTCTGCTTCATAATTCTTAGAGCCCCGGCTGCTGTCACACCTCTTCATATTACACAATTTTGGTGCCAACATAGCTGACCCAAAACATCAATTTTGATTCAGTCTTGAACTCAAGCCCCGTACTGTAACCTAAACCAGCACAAGATCCTAACTTGACCTACTCAGTCTTCGGAGTAAGAGCTTCTTGCCTGATGCAGTTAAATGGGCTGGGGAGCTGAGCAGGTTAGGAGGGGGAAACTGGTTCTTTCAATTTACTTGCTGGGGAGGCTCAAAAAGAGGAAGTAAGTGGTTCCACAAAAATAGGGGCAGTGGTTCCCCCACCCTTAGAGCAAGGGAGGAGCAGGAGAAGAATTTTGATGTCAATATTCTCTGATCTGCTCCCAGGATAGTACAGCTATGTGTTACTTCTGCAGACCATAATTTTGCAGTCTAGCTCTTATTGACTATTATGGATCCATTGTTCCTCTGTCGCAAGCCCCAGGAAAGGGGGTGTAAATATTCTGCATCCACTCTAAACTCGTGCAGTATATATTTTCCAGAACGTTGTGAAGCAACAGTGGCCAGTGTATTTGAGAGGGGGAAGTTAAATCTCTTCCAGTCCCCACCCCTTCCTGCCAATTCTTCTCCAGTTACTCATGATGGAGGATGGAAAGAATGGCAGCAATCTCAAAGAGACTGTTATTCTCCCAGCACAGATATGCAGGGTACCGGTAGCTTGTACAGGGAAATAAGTTAGTGCCAGATATTCATGCAAGCCAGGTCATGATTTGGCCATATTTTATTATAATATCAAAATGCATATTAATTTGATGTAATGAAACTCCAGTTACAGTGAAATAGAATGAAAATTCCAAATTGCTTTAGTGTAATGCTCCAGCTGCTGTTTCAGTGCACTGCAATGTGCAGATTTCAATTCTGATTGTAATGAGCCAATACCAATACCAAAGATTTTCTGTAGAAAAAATAACTTCCACATACACAGGGATTGTTATCCACTTGTTCCCCAGGCAGAGTCAGAAGCAGCTTAAAAGAAATCAGTCAGCTATTACAAGACTTATTAAAGAGAAAGTTTCAGAGAGACACATATGGATTATTTTTTCCAGTCAAAATAGTACATAATAATCTTAAAAAGTAGCAAGTCATGCTGTCCATTGGAATAGACCAACTTCTCAAAATTTAGTGAACTTTATGCCTCAGGCCTTCTAAAAAGAGAAATAATTTTAATAAAACCAAAAAAAGCAGACGCATAAGGCACTACACCTGCAACTGAGAGTGGTAGTGGTGACGTTGCCAAGGCAACCCCTTTCAGACTCTGAAGCTCATGACTGAGTAGCAAAGGATTCACTGAAGAGAAGTATCTGGAAAACTAAAGAATGTTTTGTCAATAGCTGGACAATCTGGGTGGGGAGTAAACTCTAATCATTGGTGCCCACACTATGGAAATGGATGGATTAGAATCATGTACTATCTAATAATAAGTCAAGGTCATTCTTGTCTAGAATAGTACCAACAGTGAAGACTGGGGCAGGAAATTGCCAGGAGAAAACAATGTTATAGAGTCTACTCTACGATGTCTCTTCAGGGGATGAAGTTTGCTCCCCAGTCCAGTGGAAATGGCTATGGGGCTTGCCCTTCCATCCAAAGGCAACCTCTATGCCAAGTGATGTCTGTGCAGAAAAGATGCAGTGCATACACTGCACCATCTTTAGGAATCCTCCATGAAACCAGAGAGAAAAGAAATATGTGTTTCTCTGGCCAGCCCACTCCTACCTTTGGTCCTCAGTCTACCTATTTCTTCCTGTCTGTGTGCAGCTTAGACCTATAGAGCACCCGCTCAGAGGAAGGTAGCACACTGCTATGAAAAAGTTAAGCCTCCCTTCTATGCAGGGGAAATTCACATTGCTAAGGGACTTTTGATGCATGGTCCCAAAAGGCTCTGTCAAAGCTAGTAACAACACCACAATTAACTATTTGTAATTACAGATAATTCCATCTGTAATAAAGACTGTCCAGAACTTAAATATCTAACTGCCCAGATCTTGAAGTCACAGGCTGTGTCCACACGTGGCTTTTATTATGAAACAACCATTGTTTCAAAATAAAAGTTGTCATGTCTAAATGACATTTTTTTCTACATGATGGGACCCTGTCATTTTGAAATAATGTCCATCATTTTGGAACAATAAAACCTCGCCTGAAAGTGAAATAGCCATTGTTTTGAAACGGTTGTTTCAAAACAACGCCGTTCAGGCGAGTTATTTTGAAATAACACTTTTGCCCTTCTCCTTCCCAGGGTGCCTTCCTTTTTGTATATATTTGGTGAGGGCATGGCCCAGCAAGGGGGCCATGTCGCCACACCTCCCATGCTGCCCCTCTTCTAAAGTGAAATAGCAAGTCCTGTGTCTGGACATGCTATTTTGCTTTGAGGTTTTCCCTTATTTTGATTTAAGTTATTTCAAAATAAATTATTTTGGGCTAAACGTCAGTTTCAAAATTATTATTTGATTCTGGTTATGGTGTTCAAGATAGCTTTAGTGAAATTAATGGCAGTCCTGTGCAAAGGGCAAGAGAAATCAGACCATTCTTTAAAAAGTAGTGCAAACTGAGACTTCTCTCTGTTTTGTCTATAACAATGGACCAAGCAAAGTGATATGAAAGTTTGACATGTTCTACTCTTTTTGGTTCATTTTGGTTTAGAACTAAGAACTAGATTTATTTTTAGTTAGCAGTAGTAGTAATTAATGTAACAGTATGTAAATGAAATATAGACCAAATATTCAGATCAAATACAAAAATTGGAGATATGGTATATTCATGAGGAAAATGATACATCATGCCTAATGATATTACATAATAAGTAGGTAGCCTTGTGATAATACAGACAAAACCACTATCCATGTATCACTATAAGAGATTTCACTGGTGTGCCTTTTCCTTAGTTGTAGTACTGGGAGGTGAAGCTTCACTTGCTGAGCTGGTTTATTCGTGCTGGCATCATGGTGACTCAGATTTTTGACTTTGCTAGCCTTAGCTCCTTGGCATCTATGTGAGTACCAACACCTTAAATTCCACTTGGAAGCTAGTGACCAGCTATTACAATTGACATGAGCTCAGGGCAAGATACACCACTTACCTGGTTGGCTACCTCCTCTGAAACTTACTATATAGGTAGATATAGGTTTGAACTTGGATTTCAAATATCCATCTCCCCATATTGAAGTCTTAGAATCCATCTAATTGTGAAGGGCACAAAAACAAGAGTTCATGTTATAGATTTATTTGTCTTCTTACTTGGAAAGTTGCCAGTTTAACTCACTTTGGGCTTTTTGTTTTTGCTGTTGTAATTTTCAGATTTTTAAATACAGCTTTTGTATTTAAACAATTTGAAATGCTGTTTTTTGCTAATACACATTTTGAGCTGCAAAAGAATTATATTAAACTATATGAAGCACAGCATAGTGAGCACTAGTGGCATAGTTTATTTTATCCTGTAACATTCAACTATAACCCTCCCACATACTTGTTTTTTTATATAATATTCTTTCAGATAAACAATGGATGAGACAATATCTTTAATTAGATTGATTTTTGTTGGTGGAATTGACAAGTTTTAGAGATCAAGGGTTCTTCGGCTCTGGAAAAGGTAACCAGATCGCCCCAGCTAAACAGAAGATGGGACCGATAGTTAAGCATAAGAGGTTAAGATATGTTGCAGGCTATGACAATTAAGATATCTGTAGTCATAGGACAAAGAAGCATTAGTAGGTCACAAATTGTTGTAATGAGCTATAAAACCCATGTCTCTCTTGAGTCAGAGATTTTTTCAGTGTCTAGCGGAGTTAAGAAGTTCAGTTCCCAGCTTGAAAGTGATGTGCAGGTTTCCTTTGAGGACAAGGACTGAGAGGTCAGATATAGAGTGATCATTTTCTGAAAAATGTTCAACCACTGGTGACAGGGTGTTATCATTTATCATTTTTCTGTTTGAGTTCATTCAAGAGTGTAATGATATATAGGCATGTATAGGACCCATGGATTAAGAAAGGTGTTTTGTGAGGGGTGTTGAGCATTGCAGCAGTGGAGATATCTGTTCAGATTTATTGTTCCAGATAGTTTTTCAACTTGTGTAACAGTCAGTTATGCAAAGTTTGCAATGGTTAAAAAAAAACAAAACAAAAAACCCAAACCACTCTGAAAGAAACTTATGATGTAGGCGCAAGCTATTCAGTTTATTGAAGAGAAGATTGAGTGGTGACCCAATCACCGTATATAGGCACTTATACATGGGAAAAATATCTCATCGTAGGAGGCTTTTCAGTCTTCCAGTCAAAGGCATAAGAGAATCCAAGGCCTGAAAGTTGAAGTTTAAAAAATTCAACCTTGAAATAAGATGCAGTTTCCTAATAGTGAGGGTAATTAAACAATGGAGCAACTTACCAGAGGAAGCAGTGGACTCACTCATTTTTGGAAACTTTAAAATGAGATTACATATCTTTTAATCAACCTTCTTGGAGACTTTCCAAAGCTTGTATGTAGACAAGGGTCAGTCTAGTTACTTTGTGGTGGTCTGTTCTGACCTTGGAGACTGACTCATGATTTTTGCTGTTTGTCCCCTCTCTTCATGGGCCTTGAAGAGAACTAACAGCTCTGCGTTGCTCTCAAAATACTTGTAACACTTGTAGTTGTGCATTAAGACAAGGATTATACTCATGTCTCATGCCTCAACTGTTACCATCAGGGATCAGAAAGCAATTTTTCCCTGAGTCTTGGTCACATGATGACAGTCAAAATGAACATGGCTATGTCCACATGCAGGGTGTTGTTTCAGAATAAGTTATTTCAAAACAACTCGTTTAGAAATAAAGCCCTTATTTTGAAACGACTTAATTCGAAATAACCAAAAATCAGTTTGAAATAAGGGAAAAGCTAGAATTGAAATAGCGTGTCCAAACACAGGACTTGCTATTTCGTGTTAGGGGAAGGGCACCATGGGAGGTGTGGCAACATGGCCCCCTCCCTGGGACATGTTAGCAGCCATGTTGCCAGACCATCCCATAAAAGCTGGCACCAACCTCACTTCCCTGTCCATTCTGGTTAGCAGTGCACTATGAAACACAGACATGGACTCTGCCCAGCTGCCTAGCCAGTGCCGTGCAACAAATAGACCCTCTGCTCGCCTGCAGAGTGTCCTGCTGATGTGGGACACTCTGCTTGCAGACCCTGATGGTGCCCAGCCTGTGCCCCAGGCTATCATCCATCTGGACCACAGAGCAGAGCTAGTTCCCCTGCCCCCTTTTCTGCCTCGCCAGGTCTGGGCCCAGGAGACCAGCCCAGACTGCTGGGTGTGGGTAGTGCTCCGAACGTTGGGGGATGACCAGTCGTGGAGGAATTTCTGCATGAGCAGGGCCAGCTTCAACCACCTGGTTGTAGAACTCGCCCCGCTGCTGCGCCGAAGTCACACCACCATGAGACCTGCTATCCCTGTGGAGAAAAGAGTGGCCATTGCTCTGTGGAAGATGGCCACTCCGAAATCACACAGGTCTGTGGCGCACCTTTTCGGAATAGGGAGGTCCACCACTGGGAACATTCTGTTGGAGGTCACCGGGGCCATCAACAGGATCCTGCTGCAATGCCGGTCACCCAAGGGGAGCTGCAGGACACCATTGCCAGCATGGCCACACTGGGCTTTCCCAGTTGTGCGGGGATCCTGGACGCAACGCACATCCCCGTTTGAGCCCCAGAGCACAGAGCTGCGGAGTACAGAAATCACAAGGGGTACTACTTTCTCATCCTGCAGGCCCTTGTAGACCACCGGGGCATTTTTCAAAACTGTTACGTGGGATGGCCAGGGAGGGCCCATGATGCCAGGGTCCTCCGTAACTCTGCCCTGTACAAGGGCATGGAGGCAAGCACCTTCTTCCCCCCTCATAACATCAGTGATGGGGGAGTAGAGGTGCCCGTCCTCATTGTTGCAGATGCAGCCTATCCCCGCTGCCCATGGCTCATGCGGCCATACGCAGGGCCCCTCGATCCCCGCTGGCAGCTTTTCAACTGCCGGGTGAGCAGCTGCCGCCAGATGGTCGAGCGGGCATTTGGCTGCCTGAAGGCATGCCGGAGGTGCCTCCTTACACACCTCCACCTTGCGGAGAGGACAATGCCACAGGTAATCAGTGCTTGCGTGGCCCTGCACAACTTCTGTGAGGAGTAGGGTGAGACTGTTGCTGCTGCCTGGAAAGCTGAGGCACAACTCCTCGCTGGTGACTATGAGCAAGCCAGACCTGTGCCCGCATGGGAGCAGCCGTCACAGAGAGCTGTGACAGTTCCGGACGCACTCATGAACACCTTTGCCATGCAGGAACTCTGAGGGCCAGGCCTGCCCTGACCCACACCACCCTCTCCCCTATTCGCCACAGCCAGCCACCACCCATCCACCCTCACTGTGAACTACCCCCAATAAAACCTCTCACAACCAAAAATATGTGTCTAAAACTATTTATTTAACAGAACAGGGGTTGCGGCAGGGAATCATAGAATCATAGAATCCTAGGGTTGGAAGGGACCTCATAGGTCATCTAGTCCAACCCCCTGCCAGAGGCAGGACCACTCCCACTAAACCATCCCAGTCATGGTTTTGTCCAGCCGGGCCTTAAACACCTCCAAAGATGGAGACTCTACCACCTCCCTTGGCAGCTCATTCCAATGCTTATCCACTCGCCTAGTAAAAAAGTTTTTTCTAATATCCAGCCTCGACCTCCCTAACTGCAACTTGAGACCATTGCTCCTTGTTCTGTCCTCTGTTACCACCGAGAACAGTCGAGTTCCATCTTCCTTAGAGCATCCTTCAAGTAGTTGAAGGTTGCTATCAAATCCCCCTTCAGTCTTCTCTTCTGCAGACTAAATAAGCCTAATGCTTTCAGTCTTTCCTCATAGGGCTTGTGCTCCAGCCCTTTAATCATTTTGGTTGCCCTCCTCTGAACTCTCTCTAGCATGTCCCTGTCCTTTTTGTAGTGGGGAGCCCAAAACTGAAGACAGTATTCTAGATGTGGCCTCACCAGTGCAGAATAGAGGGGAATGATCACATCCCTTGATCTGCTGGTAATACTTCTTTTGATGCAGCCCAGTATGCCATTGGCCTTTTTGGCCACAAGAGCACACTGCTGACTCATATCTAGCTTCCCATCCACCATGACCCCCAGGTCCTTTTCTACACTGCTGCTACTTAGCTGAATGTTCCCCAGCCTGTAGCGGTGCATGGGGTTTTTCCATCCCACATGCAGGATTTTACACTTGTCCTTATTGAACTTCATAAGATTTCTATTGGCCCACTGTTCCAATTTATCTAGGTCTCCCTCAATCCTGTCCTTGCCCTCCAACGTGTCTACTGGTCCCCCCAGCTTGGTGTCATCCGCAAACTTAATGAGAGTGCAGTCTATTCCATCATCCAGATCATTGATGAAAATGCTGAACAGAACTGGCCCCAGGACCGACCCCTGGGGCACACCACTCGTGAATGGGTGCCAGCTAGACATGGAACCATTGATTCCTACATGCTGAAACCGTTGATCTAGCCAGTTTTCTATCCACCTTATAATCCACCTATCCAACCCATACTTCCTTAATTTGCCAATGAGAATGCTGTGGGAAACTGTATCAAAAGCCTTGCTAAAATCAAGGTATATCACATCAACCGTTCTTCCTGCATCCAGAAAACCAGTCATCTGATCATAGAAGGAAATGAGATTGGTCAGACATGATTTACCCTTGGTAAATCCATGCTGACTGTTCCTGATCACTTTATTTTCCTCTAACCGTTTGAGGATGGATTCTTTAAGAATCTGCTCCATAATTTTGCCAGGGATTGAGGTGAGGCTGACTGGTCTGTAATTCCCCAGATCCTCCTTTATCCCTTTCTTGAAAATAGGCACTACATTTGCTTTTTTCCAGTCCTCTGGCACCTCCCCTGTTCTCCATGAGTTTTGAAAGATAACAGCCAGCGGTGCTGCTATCTCATCGATCAATTCCCTCAGCACCCTTGGATGCAGTTTGTCCGGCCCCATGGACTTGTACACATCCAGCTTCTTTAAGCAGTCCCTAACCTGACCTTTCGTCACCAAGGGCCTCTCTTCTTCTCTCCAATCTGCCATACCCATGGTAGTGGGCTGTGGGCTGACCCTGCCTGTGAAAACTGAAGCAAAAAAAGCATTGAGCACTTCAGCTTTTTCTTCATCCTCTGTCACGAGGATGCCTGCCCCAGTCAGCAAGGGACCTACACCATCCCTGATCCTCTTCTTATTATTAACATACTTGTAGAACCCCTTCTTGTTATCCTCTACATCCCTCGCTAGCCACAGCTCCATTTGTCCTTTGGCCTTTCTGATTTTATCCCTGCAGTCCCTAGCAATATCTTTATATGCCTCCTTGATGATCTGACCAAGCTTCCACTTCCTGTAAGCTTCCTTTTTTTATGTTTAAGCTCAGAGCAGAGTTCTCTGCTAAGCCATTCTGGCTGCCTCACATGTTTGTTCTTTCTCCTAATTGGAATGGCAACTTCCTGTGCCCTTAGCAGGGTATCTTTAAAATATAACCAGCTTTCTTGGACTCCTTTCCCCTTCAGATTAGCTTCCCAAAGGATCCTGTACATCAGTTCCCTGAGGGACCCAAAATCTGCTCTTTTGAAGTCCAGGGTTTTTGTTTTGCTTCTTTCCTTCCTTCCTTTAATGAGCATCCTGAACTCAACCATGTCACGGTGACTACTGCCTAGCTTGCCATTTACCTCTACCTCCCTGATCAATTCTTCCCTGTTTGTGAGCAGCAGGTCGAGAGGTGCAAGGCCCCTAGTTGGTTCCTCCAGGATTTGTATTAGAAAGTTGTCCCCAACATTCTCTAAAAACTTCCTGGATTGCCCATGCACTGCTGTATTGGCCTCCCAGCAGCTGTCAGGGTAATTGAAGTCCCCCATGAGCACCAGGGCCTGTGAACTACAAGCTTCCGCTAGTTGTTCATAGAACACCTCATCCACCTCCTGCTTCTGGTCTGGTGGTCTATAGCAGACCCCCCACCACAACATCCCCCTTGTTGCATTCCCCTCTCAGTGTAACCCACAGACTTTCTACAGGCACACTTCCACTTCCATAATGGAGCTCTGAGCAGTCATAGAGCTCTTTTACATATAGTGCTACTCCTCCCCCTCTTCTTCCCTGCCTGTCTTTCCTGAACAGTTTATACCCATCCATGGCAGAGCTCCAGTCATGCAGACTATCCCACCACGTCTCCGTTATTCCTATGATATCATAGTTCCTTGTCTGCACTAGTACTTCCAATTCTTCCTGTTTATTTCCCAGGCTCCTCGCATTAGTGTATAGGCACCTAAGATACCCGGTCACTTGCCGTACTTTGTCAGTTTGGTTTTCAATTCTATTACATATACACTCCTTGCATTTTTTCTGGGAGTCCTCCTACCCCACTCTCCTCATGTGTTGGCGCTTCAGTGGAACATTTAAGACAATTATTTGATTCCTCCCCCCCATGTTCCAACTACCTTCTCTTTTATTCCTGGTACTACAGTCCCAGCACCCCCCAAGTTCCATCCCTTCCCCCAGATCTCCAACATTGCCACTTGCCTGTGGGCTTTGGTCTCCTTCTCCCATTGAACCTAGTTTAAAGCCCTCCTCACTAGGTCAGCCAGTCTGTGCCCAAATACACTCTTCCCCTTCCTGGACAGGTGAAGGCCATCTCTGACTATCAATCCTGTCCTGAAACAGAACTCCATGGTCAAGGAAGCCAAATCCCTCCTGACCACACCATCTTCTCAGCCAGGCATTCACCTCTAGGATGCACCTGTCTCTCCTCAGGCCTCTAGCCTTGACTGGAAGGATAGATGAGAACACCACCTGTGCTCCAAACTCCTTCACCTTCGCTCCCAGAGCCCTGAAGTCACCTTTGATCTGCTGAGGATCACCTCTCGCAATATCATTGGTACCCACATGGATAAGAAGCATGGGGTGGTAGTCTGAGGGGTGGATGATGTTTGACAGTCCCTCCGTAACATCTCTGATACGGGCACCTGGCAGGCAGCATACCTCCCTAGAGGCCTTGTCAGGGCAACAGATGGGTGCCTCCGTTCCTCTCAGGAGGGAGTCCCCAATCACCACAACCCTACGTTTCCTCTTAGGTGAGGTGGCTTTGATCTCCCCCGCCTCTGGGGTGGATGGTCTCTCCTCTACCTCCATCCATGGCAGAGCTCCAGTCATGCAGACTATCCCACCACGTCTCCGTTATTCCTATGATATCATAGTTCCTTGTCTGCACTAGTTCTTCCAATTCTTCCTGTTTATTTCCCAGGCTCCTCGCATTAGTGTATAGGCACCTAAGATACCCGGTCGGGGAAGGGCTGGGGAAGATTAGGGGATGGGGAAATGTGGGGAGAGTCTGGGGGGAGGGCCTACAACTTGCAAGAGGGAGACCCGGGAAGGGGGTTGGGGAGTCTGGGTGGGAGGGGATTTCTTAGGTGGGGCCTGTGGGTGGGTCTGGGGGTGGTGGTGTTCCCTGCCCCTGCCCATGGCCACCCCGGGTCTGGGGTTGCCTCCGGGGAAGGCCCGGCGGAGGACCACCTGCAGCAGCTGAAGGGGCCATGCGTCCACCAGCTGGCGGATGCTGCCTGCCAAATCCTCGACCAGGGTGGGCAGATGGTTACTGAGGTGCCCCATGGCCTGTGCCTGCTGCTCCAGTGTGGCGACCACGCGGTCATCTGTGGCCACCTCCTGTTGCAGCAGGCGGAGGGCAGAGTCCTGGCACCTGGCCTGTTCTTGGCGCCATGCCTGGGTGGATGCCTCCGTCCACTGGCCAAGCTCGTCGAAGCTCTCAAATCTCCCCGCACTTCCAGGGGGCCCTCTACCTCCTCCGCAGTGGTCTCGGGCTGCCGCGCGGGCTCGGTGGTGCTGCACGGCGGGCGGCTGGGCGACCTGCTGGAGGGAAGCATAAAACAAGTTGGCCCCTGCTGCCTGCTGGCCTTGTCTGTGTGCAGCCCATCTTCAGCACACATCTCTGCCCTGACTGTCAGCAGGAATCAGGATCCTGTGGGACATTGCCCTGGGGTAGGGCTACCAGATCCCAAAGCCTGGAAAGGAGGACAGGGAAGTACAAAAAGGAGGACATTGGAGGACACATGGGAGAAAATGTAGTACGAATGTAATATTCTTTGGTTTTTAGGGGGCCCTGGAACACTTTCCCTTAAAAATAAGGTATTCTATGGCATTCCACGATACTTCAACCCCTAGTAAAAAGTAAAAGCCTGACAAAAGTAAGGCCTGACAAAGTAAAGTAAAAAGCCTGACAAAATCCTGTATTTCAAAATGCCTGCCAGATAGAGAATGTGAGGATAAAAAGAACACCACAAGTTAAAAGGAGACCATGTTCTCCTTTTGCCTGACATTTGGTAACCATACCCTGGAGACACACATGCTAGTGGTGCCCACAGTGGTGAGCTCGACTCACCCATGCCTTGCTCTAGGGAGTCTCCCAAGGCCACTTGCCAGTGGTGTGGCCTGCATACTCTCCACCCCACCCAAGATGTGGCTGCATCTTTTACACCCATCGCCTGTTAACCAACCCCAGCCACACAGGGGCCTGTGACCCTGATGTCACCTGTCTCTCAGGTACCCGTGCCCATGGGAGGGGCTCTGCACCCACCAACCCTGTGCCCTACCTCCCCCAATGCCCTGCCCAGTCCCCCTCACTGTCCATGACCTAGAGAGGCTCAGCCCTGGAAAGGAAGACTCACACACACGGGCTCCAGAGGTCAGGCATGATGTCCCTGGGTCTGGCTCAGACTCCTCAGGGGCAAGGATGTTCTCAGGCCCCTACTCTTCCACTTGGGGGTCCCTGGTGCAGCCTCTGCTGCTGGTGGCGGTGTGGCAGGAGGCTGCCCAACGTCCAGAGACACCTCAGACTCGATGTCCGCTGCCTCAGGGCCGGAGAACGAGCTCAGGCGCTGGCCGGTTTTGACAGCCCGAGTTGGCAGGCCAATGGGCTCTGGCCTCAGGAAGGCATGGAGCTCATCATGGAAAGGGCAGGTAGCAGTGCTACCTGCCCTCTGGAGCTCCTGTGCCTCACTTGTCTGGGCATGGTCCTGCCGCAGGGCCTTTATTTTCGAGCTCACCTGCTCAGTGCTGCGCTCGTGGCCCTGAGCGGACAGCTCTGCAGCAATGTCCGCGTATATGTCCTGGTTCCGGTGGCTAGCCCGGAACCGAGACAGGATGTCCTCCCTCCTCTAGATGCTGAGGAGGCACTGCATGTCCTCAGCGGTCCAGATGGGGGCACAGTGTCGCCCCCCTGGGGAGTGGAGTCACGTGCTGCCATGCCTTATCAGGGCTGCGGGCATGCTGGCAGGCACAGGTGCAGGACAGCACTTCCTGCTTCCTTTGGGTGCTGTGCACCCTGGGAAGAAGGTCAGGACCGTTATTTCAAAACAGAGTCTTCCAGCTGGTTGAGAGCTGCCCTGAGCTGGGAGTTTTTAAAAACTTCTGCTAGGAGTAAGCTCTCACTGAGCATACACAGAGTCTCAATGAGAGCTTTCTCCAACCTGAGAACTGGCCGGTGGCCAGGCCAGACCACACTGATCCAACAGCCAGCTAAGTGGGCAGGGGGGGCACACGATTGGGGACAGGGCAGGGGCAGCTGGCTATGAAAGGGTGCTGAGGGTTAGAGGGAAGATGGGGTCAGGCTGGCTGGTGAGGGTGGGATTCAAGCCCTCCTGGGGGGAGGGCTGTGCAGCAGACATCATAAGTTGCTCAGTTGCCTTAGGGCTTTATATGGAACATTGATGCCTGCCTTGGTGTTTTCTGCTATATGATGTGTTTCCTTGCATCTGCTTAAGGTTGGGGGGCTGTCAGTAAGCAAGGAGAGGCCTACCTCCTAAGGCTTGAGAGAATGAGGGATCATCTTGCAGTATAGGCTATCCGTCCCTAATTATGTGCTACAGAGGTTTGACTTGATGACTGTAGATGATGACCAGAGGTGTTCTGTTTCTGCCTTCTCATTACATTATCTTCTCCCCAGTTGTTCCTCCTACCTACATTAGAAATGTTTCTGAGGTGGAATTCTCCTAAACACTTACTATCTAATAATAAGTCAAGGTCATTCTTGCCTAGAATAGTAACATAAGAAACATATTCCTAATGGTACATTAGCTTTTATCTTGAAATAAACTGTTGAAAAGAACACACACAAAGCATTTGAAACAGATTTTATTTTTCTCAGAACAGACTGAAAACAGGAGAAAACTTGTTAGCAAGTTTCAAAATAGACTAAAAATCCTTACACTACTTCCTACACCAAAATTAAAAGGCACATTAAGCTGTTTATTCTGTATGTACAGGCACATACAAAAAATACCACCTTAAGCTATACGGGTATGTCCACACACACTGTTTAAATCAAAATAACGTTGGTTAGTTTGATTTAAAAAGTGATAGGTCCACATCACGTTCCCTTATTTTGAAATGAGGAGCTCCCTCATTTTGATCTAAGGAAAGTCTTATTGATATAATAAAACATAGTACAGCTAGTCCTCACTTAGTGACCTACTCGTTTAGTGACCCCCTCAGAGTTATGACCGGCTCTCTGATGAGTTGGTATTACGGCGATGTACGAGAACTCGCATCAACTCTCTCAGATTACCTATATTTACAGTACACTATGCAAACTAAGTTCAGTACATTAGAGCTTAAAACATTTAAAATATATATGAAAAATGTTATAAATGATGCAAAGGTGACATTAAAACTATCTACCGATGGTTGAAAAACCCACTACCAGTAAAGTACATTATGCCTGAAATACCAGTAAGGGCTGCTCCTCGTTTAGTGACCAATTCGTTTATCAACCAGGTTTCAGGAACGGAACCCGGTCACTAAGTGAGGACTACCTGTATTATATTGATATGATGGTTAAATCAAAATTGTTATTTCAAAATAACAGTGCTGACATGTTATTTCAATTTAACTGTTAAATCAATTTAACACTTTTGCCCTTCTTCCAAGGTGCTTTCCTTTTTCTATATATTGGGTGGGGGCATCTTGCCACACCTCCCATGGTGCCTCTCTCCTAAATCAAAATAGCAAGTCCTGTCCATGGACATGTTATTTCCATTTGAGTTTCTAGTGGAGACCTGTTAAATCAATTTAATGATTATTATATATTGATTTTATTAAATTGGTACGACTTAAATCAATTTAACTGTAAGTGTGGACATAGCTTAAGGATTTTTTTAGAGCAATGATACTTAGCTCTTCAATTTGATAGTTCCAGAAGGGATATACTATAAGGATATTGCCCTGTCCATGGGGTTATGGCCTCACTTGGATTCCACATAAATTATCACAGCAGTCTCCAGATGCTTCTTTCTTCTTATTCTTTTTATGTGCAAGAACAAAATCTTCCCCTATAACAGAGATCTTGATTCTAAAAATCACTAGGGGCAGGTCTGCACTGCCTGCCCTTTCTGGTGGCAGTTGAATGGAGAGCCACAAATTACTTAAAACAATTAGCATATATTTATTTGACTTCCCTACTACCAGCATGTCCACTTTGCTAACTCAAAGTGCCACCATCAGTGAAGACACACCCAAGATTTTGTTACACTGTGGGTTTTCATAAATGAAAGACCAGACTACAAGCATTGTAGGGCAAATTGCTCTCTGGCATTCCTTTACAGCTCTGGATTCAGACAAGAAATGGGTCTTCCTCAGCCTGGGTCTTTTCTTAACTCCCTTTCTAGGTGCCAGGTCACACAAGTCTAAACTATTTTGGCATGTGTAAGCAGGTGAAGCACTTGATCCACCTGGAGGGCACCTGCTGGTGGCATTTCTGGGGAATTTCTGCACAAGCGGTCCCTTTCAGGTCATCTGTGCCCTGCTCCTTCACACACTGACTCTTGCTCGTGAGTCCAGTTCTGGGACCCTAGCCCTCTGGCTAAGCCCACTAGTCCACCCCTTCCAAGGTATCAGCCACTAAAACAGTCTACAGCCACAGGTCATCCTCATTCTGGCCACTAAGATAGTCAATAGGCTACAAGCGTGTGCCACCTCAGGTACCCATGCCACTCCTGGCACCCTGGGAGGGGCTTGGGCCTACTCATTTCTCTAGGCCCCAGCCCAGGGACCCTAAGTGCCTCCACCTCCTTCCAGTCACTCCACAATGTACAAACTCCCTGGCCACTTCCTCGCAGCCCCAGCCACATGCAGTCTCACCGCTGGAGTCCCACCTCCATCTGCTTCCTGGCTCCTTGCCACTAGACCACTGTTCCAACCATTACCACTTTCCACTCCCCTGGGATCCCCAGCTCTGGTCAGTTCCAAGTGCCTGCTCACACTTGGAGCTCTCCAGGGTGCTAGCTCCCTTAGCTAGCCCTCCAGAAGGAGAACCTTCTCCATACAACTCCCATCAAAGACTAACTCTAACTAGCTCTGCTGCTTCCTTACGTACCAGCACCTGCCCTCTGATTGGCTCAGCAGCCCTCTCACCTGATTGGCTGCTGGCTACATGAACCTTTTTAACCCCTGGTGTGCCGTAGCAGAGCCACTGCACTGCTACATGGTGGCATGAAAAAGTCAAAATAGAAGTTCAAACAAATTTTTGAAAGAATATCCCTTCTAGTTTTCTCAGGTTTCACTGTAATTCTCTTGTTGGTTCCACCTCAGCATTTCACCTGCAGGACCTTAACCCGCTCTTAAATTTCTTAGTCTTTAAAAGTGCTACCAGATTCCTTATTTGTTTTGCCCTTTAGTGTTTCTCCTCCAGCATAACCTGTCTGGTTAAATGCAACCCCTGCATTATTCTTATCTCTACTTCTTCTGCAGTGCCACCCCCCTCCCCTGAGCTCCCTTAATCTAGTGATAAGAACCATCTCCTCTGTCTCAGAGGTAGTAGTTAATCACCACCAGTTTGGAGCATAACTAACTTTGATTCTTCCCCTGGTCTCACAGTTGATGGGGTCAAGTTCCATCACACACACTCTGTCACAGAGTTACTCACAGGCTATGTCTACACTTAGATTGTTAAATCAATTTAACATAAATTGAACTAATTAAACTGAACTAATAATTATTAAATCGATTTCAGTTAAATCAATTTAACTTGGTTCCACTAGAAATCCAAATTGAACTAGCATGTCCATGGACAGGATATGCTAGTTCAATTTAGGAGAGGGTCACCATGGGAGGTGGGGCAACATGACACCCAAAATGGGCCATGCCCCAGGCCAATCCAGTAAATCCAGGATGTGACCTCAGCCCTCTGCCATTCTGGCAGGCAAGAGGCTGAGGGAGGAGATTATGGACATAGCCTAGCTACCACAGTGTGCCCAAGGGGTGCCCAGGCCCCCCACTAGTCTGCAAGGTGCCCTAGTACAGTGGAGCACAATGCTTATGAACCTTGAGGGTGCCAAGGCAGACACCAGCATCACCACCATGCTGGCTCTGCAAGCTGCTACAGTCACCCTGCTACGCTCCATGCCCTGTCACTTTTGGGCATGCAACACAAGCAGTGACTGGTGGGAGCATATCATTCTCACCACTTGGGACAAAGAAGAGTGGATGTGGAACTTCTGCATGAGTAAGCAGACCTTTCAACAGCTGGTCTGCAAGCTCACTACAGTCCTGCAGCTTAGGTACACCCAGATGAGACCTACCCTCCCCATGTACAAGAGAGTGCCCATTGCCTCTGGAAGATGGCCACCTCAGAGTCCTACCAATCCATCGCCTACCTCTTTAGCATCAGGCAGGCCACCATGGGGACCATCAACCAGGTCCTGCTACCCCGACTTGTCACCTCAGAAACCTGCAGGACACCACTGATGGCTTCACTACCCTCAGCTTCCACAACTGCATGGACATTTTGGATGCCACCCACATCCCTGTGTAAGCCCCAGACCACCGCACCACCAAGTACCACAACCACAAGGGCTACCACTTGATGGTCCTGTAGGCCCTTATAGACCACCAAGGCATCTCCATTAACAACTATGTCGGCTGGCTAGGGAGGGCACACGATGCCTGCATCCTCCAGAACTCTGCCCTCTACAGCGGCATGCAGGCAGGCACCTTCTTCCCCCACCCCCCAACAGGGACGTCCAGGTATCCATCCTCATCACTGGGGATGCCATTTACCCACTCTTCCCAGGGCAGATGAAGTCATATAAGGGATGCCTGTATCCTGGCAGGGACCTGTTCAATTGGAGGCTGAACAGGTGCCACCAGGTGGTGGAGCATGCTTTTGGGCAGCTCAAAGCCCAGTGGAGGTCTCTCCTTACATGCCTCCACCTCGCAGAGCAAACCATTGCAGAGGTCATCAGTGCCTGTGTCACAATGCACAACCTGTGTGAGCTGTGGGGGAAAAGTGTGGCCCCCATCTAGGAGGCAGAAGCAGAGCATCTCACCAGGTGCTTTGAGCAGCCCAAAGTCATGTCTCAAAGAGAACATGCCCAGTGGAGTACGGCCTGCACCCAGGAAGTGCTCAAGGACCTGTTCCTCACTGAGAAACCATGAGGGCTGGGCCTACTACCACACTCTCTCACCTCCCCCACCCTGCTCCTGGAATTTTCAGAATACATAAACATTTTACATTAGCAATAGTTGTCTACACACTTACTGTCAATGAACAATTCAACTCTCTGTTTATGACAATATTAAGAAATAATTTCTTTTTATTTTTGAACTAGTGTTACACCTAGGAAACCAACAGCTCTAATACAAAATGGGACTTTCAACAATGTAGAAGAATTATTTTCTATTTGGAAGAGGTATAGTGCAATTTTGCAGTAGAGTCCCGAATGAATATAGAGATACTTTAAAAAAATATCCCACTGATAAACTGTTCTGCCTACACCTCTGGTAGCATCATTTGAGGTGATAATGTAGATATTTTATTTGCAGTTTTCACCATTTAATCTACTGTTTTGATTAGATCAGCACTAGGCAGCCTCATATAACATGTTTCTTCAAACAATGCCATAGTCACCAGCTCTCTTCATTAAGGGTAAGATCCTGGCCCTATTGAACTTAATAAGAGTTGTTGTCTTGATTTCAGTGGAGCCAGGATTTCACCTTATGGTTCCAAATGTGGATGATACCATCAGAGCCTTACTAGAGTTAGCAACATTCAGAGATTTTTTAAAAATTTCCTATAGTATAAAAAGGACCCAAATGAGTGACAGTCCACTGAAATAATTATGACCTGCTGATGGCCTTTGGCTCACAGATCTACTAACAAAAAGACTCATTAGGTGCAAAGTGTACAGATTAAATTTTTATGGCTTTTGAAATAATCTTCCAAGTTCTAAACTGTTAATAAGAAAATAAATAAGTTCTATATCAACCTGCTTAAAAACATCATCTTTAACATCTCCCAAAATACAAACTCCATCTAAGCATATGTATGTTGTTTACAATGAGGTTTTATTATTATTATTATTATCATCAGCACAATTAACTTTAATCAAAGCCTGAGCCATATATTTAACAAATGTGGTCAACCAAATAAGCAGCAGTTCCACTTCAGTTCACTTCAGTGGATAGAAGTTGTTTACAGATGCTTTAGCCTTTGCCTCATCTTAATTCAGTCTGATGCTAAAACTTTACAAGGCCAACTTCTTTTACACAACACTCTGTAAATCCCCTTGTTCCTTTCAATCTTATCTATGCTGTGCTGAATGCAGCTATGTCCATCATTATTCGCTCAGTTTAATACAAATGCTAATACAGTTGAAAGCAAATATCACAAAAATGATACATAGCCTGGAAATGGTGCAAACTCCTGTCTAACACATCCACTAAGACAAGTAATTTTAAAATTCTCTGTGATTAGATAGTGTTTTATTTCAGGAAGGAGAAAAGTCCAGTTTCTTTTAGTCTTTGCATAGATAATATTTAGTGGCAGATATAACTGTTACTGAGAATTGATTACATCACTTGCCATATCTCAAATAAAAAGATCAAAGTTTTCTAAAACTGATCCAATGATACATTTTTGGGTGCTGTTCACCAGTCAGGCAATGTGTATAGATACTATCTGGAATGCTTTGCTTCTTTGTGAAGACTTCAGTATCAGAGAGATGTTGATAAAGTTGATATAGTCAAGAGAGGAGCAGTAAAAGACGAATAAAAGATTGAATTATAAGGAAAGACGTGCAAAATACTTGTGAAACTTGTCTAAACAATGTCTAAGCAAGGAGATGGATAGAAGTTTTTGAAATATTCTGTCCTCTTTAAGAATAGTTGGCATCCAATAGGGCTTCCTTGGCCTTTATTTTCCCAGTATTTTCCCTTTTTTTGAGGTAACAGTCCTGGGAAATATACAAGGATGCTCACTACCCACTGTCAGCTGTCCAATTTAGTGCCATCAAGACCAACACAGATGTTCTAGATTTTGTACCACAGAAGCTGCAACCCTAGCAGAGCCAACAAATGGTAGTCCAAGGTATCCCTCTTTAAATACAGATGTTCAGGAATGGTTAGCAGAACCAAGCTGAAACTAAGGATCAGGTGCCAGTGAGATGGCTACCACCTGAGCATAATAAAGCCCAGCTCTGAGTAGCAGAGGGAATGCTCCACACTTGGCTGTGGAAACCTGGTACACACAAGTGAAGCACAGTTCCAGGAAAAAGGCTTGTGGATAACTTTTCCAATGGTAGAAGTTTGAGCCCAGGATTGAAGGCAAGGAAGAGACATGATATGAGCATAGATGCCTCTGTGAAAAGGGTTAAAAGTTATGTAACAGCAATTCCTATCATCCCTGCCAAATTCATTACACATGAGTTTGCATTATGTATAACACATTGCCATCATAATATTTATCTATATTGTATAATATAACAGCTGACAGTGGGTGTCACTGGCCATTAATTTCATTGTGAACATGTGCATTAACACTATATGATGGATTATTGATGGTTTCTGACTTTATGCTTTAAAGTGTGTGACCAAACAAGGGGAGAAAAAAGTTTTCTTGCAGACAAGAGGCAAAATAATTAAGTCTGAATCTGTAGGGTAAACTGAGCATAATGATACCAGAAATAATGGGAAATTCATTTGCATCATCGTTAAACATGAGGAACAAACTAATTATGGAGATGTGAAATCAGCATGTGCAGACACTGCAGTCTCAACCGGGTTCATTCTGACTGGTCAAAAAGACAATACATTTTGAGAAATATGAGGAGAGACAAAAAGACATTTGGGTTATCCATCACGGAGAAGAAGAAAAGAGGTCACTGTTATTTGAGCCTGGGAATGATGGATCATCAGCTGCATAGGTTGGTGACCTAAGAAAGACCTATAGATAAGAAAACTATCTTAGATAAAGGTTGTAGTGTGCTACATTATAGTCACTATTTTATAACTGCTTTGTATCACTTCAATATCTGTTCTTTGTTAATGAGTTTCTTTTTCTTTAATTCCAAAAGTTCAGACTGATGCTGGTATATAAAAGTGAAGTATCTATCCTCTACTCAGCCAAAGTGCATATTCTGTCTCCTTGGAGACAGCAGATTTGGTGATTTCTATAAATAGTCCAGTGATGAGCTGGATTGTCAGGAGGAACACTTTTCTAGGGGATTTGGGAACTGCACATGGCTTTTCAAAGAAAAAGTATGGCTTGCAGAAGAGTATGGAGGAGAGATTCGCAGCATGGTTAGAGATGGTGGGGAAATGTCAGCATGGTCAGAGACAGTGCAGAAGTGGCAGCATGGTCAGGGACAGTGGGAAAGTGGTGGCATGGTCAGGATGGTGGGAAAGTGGTAGCATGGTCGGGGCCTTGAGGAAGATGTAGAGAAGTGCAGCATGTTCAGAGACAGTGGAGAAGTGGCAGCATGGTTGAGGTTTTAAGGATGGTGCAGAGAAGCAAGGCATGGTCACAGACAGTGGGGAAGTGGCGGCATGGTTGGGGCCTCAGGGATGGCATGGAGAAGCGTGGTATGGTTGGAGAGGGCAGGGAGAAACACTGTCATGGTCGGGATGGCAGTGAGAAACTAATTTTTTACTGTATAGGTAGGCCTAGTTTTCATGTACCCATACGTAATTATTAGAATCTGACATAAGTAAGATCAATATTTTGCCCTCTTTTTATAATAAAATTAAAGCATGCAATGACTTTTAAATGTAGCAATTGTGGAGTAGGTAAAATATGGCTATATGCCTCAGTACAGCTCTTGAAGGTTTAATAATCAAATTGTGGGGCTCTTTGAGTTCCATAAGTTTGGCCACCCCTACAGTGAAGTATAGATGTGGCTTCTTCTTATGCTGTCATGTTGCTGGGCACTGTAGTTACTTTTCATAGTCAGGGGAAGATTATGATGTTGTTTAAATTGCCACCTAATGAGGTATTACAGTAATCCATGTGAAGAAGGTGAAGATCAGCAGAACCCAAAAAGGTCCAGAGCTGAGCTTGAGGAAAGGATGTTGAGAGAGAGAGAGAGAGAGAGAGAGAGAGAGACCAAACCCTGGGGAAGGAAGAACTGTGCTTGGTTTAAGACTATCTTTTTTGCTTGTTTGGAGTTTGATTATCGTGGAAGGGGTAGGATTTTGTGACTTGAAAAGAAAGGAAAGCCATCTCTCTAACTACCTGTCTTGAAGGCTGATAGAACAATCACATATGAGGGGAAACACAGGGAGACTATTATACTGTGATGTGCCAAGGGGCTGTTCTCTGGAACCACACTCTACTGCAGTAATCATTTGCAAGTATCTGAAAGGTGTGAACACCAAAGAGATTAAGGGACCACTGAGGAGGCATAGGGCTGTAACTAGGAATAATGAGAAGGAAGATTTATGCTGGTTGTAAGGAAAGTTGTCTAAATATTGATGGCTATGTCCACATGTACATGCTTAGTTTGATTTAAGTTAAATTGAAATAGGCTAATTCAAAATAAAATCATTAATTTGATTTAACTTAAATCGAATTAAGGAAAAACACCAAATTGAAATAGCAAGTCCAGACACAGAACTTGCTATTTTGATTCAGGAGAGCTTAAAGAGCTTGGCTTGTTTAGTTTTCTCAAAAGAAGGCTGAGAGGAGATATGGTTGCTCTTTATAAATATATTAGAATGAAAAATACAAGGGAGGGAGAGGAATTATTTGAATACAGCACCAATGTGGACAGAAGAACAAATAGATACATACTGTCCTTCAGAAAAAATAGTGTAGTGGTTAGCACTTCTGCTTAATATACGGAAGATCCTGGGTTCAAGCCCCAAGGGCAGGGGTACTCAAACGGTGGCCTGTGGTCCACAATCTGGACTGCAAAGATGTTTCTGGTGGACCATGGCAATGTTCCCTCTAAGCAAAGGGGAGAGGGCAGCTAAGCAACTCCAGTTGCTTGCTGTGCTGCCCACCCTGCTCCTGCTAGCCCCCCTGCTTGTGGCATCACCCCCCCCCTGCTCCCAGCAGTAGGCCTACCCTAGTTGCTTGTGGACCCTGATGAATGGTGGAAGGCTGAATGTGGACCAGCTCAGAAAAAGTTTGAGTACCCCTGCCCAAGGGGTTAGTCTTGATGTGATCTCATGAGGTCCCTTCTAACTCTATGATTCTATTCTATTCTAAATTTAGGCTTGAAATTAGATGCAGATTCCTAACTATCAGAGGAGTAAAGTTCTGGAATAGTCTACCAAGGGAAGTGGTGGGGGCAAAAACCTTAGGTGCCTTCAAAACAGAGCTTGATAAGTTAATGGAGGGAATGATATGATGGATGGGGTAGCTTGGCCATTGTCTGCCTTTTACTACTGGTGATATGTATGATAGGGATGTGGGAAGGAGCATTTGATCGAGTGGGTTCTGAGTTATTACAGAGAAGTTCTTCTTGACTGGCTGTTGTGGACTTGCCCTCATGCTCAGGGTTTAACTGATCACCATATTTGGGGTTGGGAAGGAATTTTCCCCCAGGGCAGATTGGCTTGGGCACTGGGTTTTTTTTGCCTTCCTCTGTAGCATTGGGCATGGCTCACTTGCCGGTTGATTCTCTGTATTAAAGTCTTTAAATCATGATTTGAGGACTTTAATAGCTCAGTTATGGATTTGAGGTTCATTGCAGGAGTAGGTTGGTGAGGTTTTGTGGCCTGCACTGTGCAGGAGATCAGACTAGATGATCATATTGGTCCCTTCTGACCTTAGAGTCTATAAGTCTATGAGAGGGGCACCATGGAAGCTGTGGCAACATGGCCCCCTGGAAGGGCCATGTTGCCACCCAATCCCCTGCCAGGCTCTCACCTGGAGGGCCAGGCAGGGGAAAAAGGCCCCAGACCAGAGATCCCCCTGCCCTGCGTCCCCCGCTGCTGGTGAGGCAGCAGGGCAGGGACCACAGGGAACCCCGGCTGCCACCTGGGAGGTGGGTCACCAAGCTGGCTGGCCCTGCAAGTGGGGCTTCCTGGCTGCCGCCTGGGCAGTGGGTCCTCCAGGCAGCTCACCCCGCAAGCAGGGCCTACCGGCTGCTGCCCAGGCAGTGGGTCCCCCAGCCAGCTGGCCCCCCAAGCGGGACTTGCTGGCTGCCACCTGGGCAGTGGATCTGGGAGCCAGCAGCCCCCGCTGCCCTGGCTTGCCAGCAGCTAGTGGGGTGATGGATATGCGAGCTGGAAGCCCCACTGCTCCGGCTTGATGGCTGCTGGCTGGCGGTGGGTACGGACGGCACACTGGCTCCTGCACCCCTCATCCAGCCAGCAGCCAGCAAGCTAGGGCAGCGGGGGTTCCGGCTCCCGCATCCGCCACCCTGTTAGCTGCCGGCAAGCACAGCAAGCAGGGCCAGTTGGCATCCCAACCCACCACCCCCTGTGCTCCCCTGCACCTCCCCTCCATCCCTGGCCAGGGTGCTGGGGGGGGGGTTCCTTCCAGGGTGCCATGCACCGTGTAAGAAAGGTCAATTGTTATATCAATATGTGGGACATATCAATATAACAGAGACAGACGGGATTATTTCAAAGCCATAGTTTCAAAATAACCCTCATTTCAATATCAAACCAGTTTTAATTATATTGAAATGATTTTCCTTATTTCGAAATAAGGGAGCTCCTTATTTTGAAATAAGAAAATGTCATCTGGACCTAAATTTTTTTAAATCAAAATGACAAGTTTTATTTCAATTTAAAAGGTGCGTGTGGATATGCCTGATGCCTGTAGAGTGTAGAACATAGTTACCAGGTAAATGGTGTAAGTCCTATCAGCTGATTCTCCTAAACTGGATAGGACAGATTACCACAAATTATCTTGGAGGGTCAATCTTTCACTAGTTGACATGCAGGACTTAATTTATTATGAAAGAGGTGTCAGGGCTCTTTTTTTTTTTTTTTTTTTTTACATTTGTAACTGATACTGCAAACCCAAATGTGCTGGGACTATGACCTGCAAAATCTAGAAGTGCTGGGGTTCAGCCCTCGCAAGCCCTGGAACAAATTAAGAACTGGACATTTGGACTGGATAATACACAATGTCTTTTCATGTCTAATTATTCTACCACTTCTTGCCCTAGAATAAGCTGTTCATATGTTTGTATGCACCTGTAAAACTCATCCAGGCTGTCCCATTCCTCAGCAAAACAGGGGGGCAATTAATATATCCTTTATCAAAGTGAAGATAGAGTTTGGTAGATCTCAAGTTACTACTACTTCTTGAAAAATGTGTTTTGCCACATTAAGGATAATGATTCTTCTTTATGCTGCCTTAATTTCTGAATGTTGAATGTTTCTGAAGTACGCAGTTCCCCTGAAAATAATGAATCATTTTGCATCATAATCATTTTTAATTGTTTTCGGGTTTTGAATATTGAAAATGACTTTGTGATAATTTAATACACCTGTGAATTCCTATATAAACCATTTTCCCTTTATAATTTGCAGTATCCACTATGGAATCTTGAAGTAAGGTTGCCTTCAGACTCTCTTTTGCAAAAGAAAGGACTTCTGGTAGTTATTACTAGTACAATTGGGCATAGTTCTTCTTGACTGAATTTGGCATTAGCATTTATAAGTATACATTACTAAGCAGATGTTGAATTAAGAAGTCTTTGTTTAGTGCTTTAAAACAGCATTAAAATTCAGAAGATCCTTGAAGCTACGATGTTAAAAGATAGGTAAAGAGGAGAGGTTGGAGATAGTAGACGTATAGGCTATGTCCACACATAGCTGGTTATTTTGAAATAAGTTATTCCAAAATAACTTATTTTGAAATAAAATCCTTATTTCAAAATGACTTATTTCAAAATTAAAAAAATAATAATTCAAAATAAGGGAAACCCTGAAAGCAAAATAGCATGCCGTCTGTGGGGACATGCTATTTTGCTTCAGGAGAAGGGCAGCATGCAAGGTGTGGCAACATGGACCCCCAGCAGGGCCATGTTGCCAACCAATCCCCTGCCTGGCTCTCAACTGGATAGCCAGGTAGGGGAAAACTGCTCCCAGTGCAGGGATCCTGTTGGGGAAGGGGGGGGGCTGTGGGGCACCCACAGCCCCTGGAGGTGGGCGGCTGCCACCTAGGCAGGGACCACAGGCGCCGGCTCTGCCCACCACCTGGACTGTCCTGCTGCCAGGTGGGCAGGGGCTGTGGCCACTGGCTTTGTGCCCCCCAGCCCATGCCGGGCGCATGCCACCCTGGTGGTGGCTGCAGGCCACCAGCTCTGCCCACCGCTTGGGCTTGGCACATGCCACTCAGGTGGAGGCCACAGGCTCTGGCTCTGCCAGTGCCCAGGCTTGGTGCAGAGCCTGCAAAGGGCTGGGGGAACTGGAATCCCCCTGGCTGCTTGTGAGCGGCCAGGGGCGCCTGAGCGAGCACCTCACCTTGCCACTTGCAGGCAGACAGGGGCTGGGGGACCAGGGCACTCAGGCAGCTCTGCTCGCCAGCCAGAGTGCAGGTACCAAGCCGGTCAGCGGGCGAAGCCGGCTTGGGTGCCCACTGCCCCCCTTGTCCCCGGCAAGGGGGAGCAGTGGGTGAAGCCAGCTTGAGCGCCGACTGCCCCCCTGCACCTCCCCTCAGCACCCTGCCATGCACCCTGGGAGGAAGGTCAAAAGCCCTGTTTCCAAACAAGGTTTGTTTCAAAACAATGCATCCTAACGGCATTGTTTCAAAACAAGGGCTGTTTTGATTGCCTGCGAGTTTTGACAGTTTCGAAAGCTCCCGTCATTTTGAAATAATAGAACCTCATTTGGACATGCCAGGCTTTATTTCGGAACAACGGCTGTTGTTTCAAAATAAAACCCTGGTGTGGACACAGCCATAGAGAAAGCACATACATTTCCAGAATTCTAGTTGTTTGGTTGAGGAGATCTATACTACCAAATCTGTGAAACATTAAACAGTAAACTCTTTATGTCAAAATGAGCAGGAATTCTCCCAAGAAAATAGTACTGAAGAGGAGAAATGAGGCCACAATAAAAATGCAACCCAAATGGCAAGAAGAGGTAAACTACTGATTATCTTGTCGATCAGTAGTTTCCAAACTGTGGTTTAACACCTAGTGATTTGTGAAGTACTTGTTGATGCAAAGTGGAATGATGGATGATTGAGGATATTGCTGTCTTGTTTCCTTCAGCAAAATCATATTAAACATTTTCTTAATTTTATTTTTCTCTATAAGCAAATGCTGATGTTTCCACAGAACTATTAGGAGATCATGAACGGGGAGTGAGGCATCAACAAGATAATCTGTGTTAAAATATGACCCGGGAATAAAGAGTATGAAAACTCTTCTATTAAATAACTGACTGCTTTGTTTTATGTTTTAGTTCAATTGTTGCTTTTTGAAACCCCAATACATTTTAGAGTTAACATGGTGTGTTTCATAACATGCATAGACGCATTACACTAGTAGGACTAGGAGAATATTGCAAAGGCCATTAGAATGACAGACATTAAGGTGTGAAAAACATCTTTAAATATCCTTATCTGTTTTTCCAATACTGTATTATTATAACTGTGGGAGTTGGGGGAAAGAGTTTTTTTTTTTTTTTTTTTATTTTATTAACTTTCCATTTTCCCTTAGCTGGAACACTTAAAGGTAGGTGGTCACTAATGTTTTGTGTGTTAGACCACGGGCAATCATGCAGTTATACTCTATGCAGTGATGGAGTTCAAGGAATTGTTAGGCCACAGCTCAACATGTACATTGATCCTTACCTCAGCCCAGCCTTCTGGCTCAATTGTACAAGACCCTCCAGGTAAGAAAGTTGAGATGAGTGAGGTAACATCTTTATGAGACCAACTTCTGTTTGTGAAAAAGACAAGCTTGCAAGTTCAAACAGAACTCTTCTTCAGGGTAGGAAGACTTTCTGACTACTTTGCATTCCTGGAGCAGCACAATTCAGTCTTAGTGGAGTGGAGAACTGAGGCTGTGCTAATACTCAGATTCATTCTCTGATTCTTGTGCACTAGCACATAGCTTGACTTGAAGGCCAATGAAGTCAGTGGGTTTTTGGATCAGGCTCACAATGCAATTGTTTCAGATTTCAGCACTGCAAAGATGAATGTAAAAGAACTTTTTTGCAGTATATTAAGAAAGAAAGATTTGTTTCATATTATAAAACCTGAGGTAATCATAAAGAATTTTCATACTAGTATTTAATTATCATTCACAGCAGAGGGAAATGGTTCACTTTTTTATTTTTAAATAAATGTTTTAACATCCTTTATATCTCTCAGGTTTTTATGTGTTGGATGACCTCTTTACCTTAGATGCATACTTAGAGCTAAAAGATCATTAACATGGGAAGAAAGCACTGCTAATGATGATATGAAATTCATATGTCAATATAGTGTAACACTTTTTTATCTTCTTTCTTATCTAGAGCATTGTGGCAAGAAACTAGATAGCAAATATATCCCAAAAATTTTCTCTCCTTTCTTTTTATGAATTCCTATAACTTTGCCATAAACTTTAAATTTTATAGATATTGGAAAAAGAAAGGAAAGGGAATCAAAACTTTGTCTAAGGACTAAACTCAATGGTTGTGCAACTTGGCTAATATATAATAATCATTGTTGTAACAGATAGCAGTCTATATGTTTCACCTCCAATTCTACAAAAATAGAGCCTGTTATTTTGGTAGAACCCAGAAATGTCAGTTAGGGACAGGAGTTAAACTATAATTTGGTGGGCCATGGAAACTCCTAATCAGGTGGGCCCTCTTCCCGCATGGGTGTGTCCCCCTTCCACACATCTGGCCCCCCCTTCTTCACATCTGGGTCCCCCTCCTGCACCCCAGCTACTGCCCCCAATATTCATTCCCCTGTCCCCAAAATCCACCCCCAATACCCACCCCCAGCTCAGTTGCTCCCAATACTCCCCACTCCCAGCATGAGCCAGGCCACGCTGGTACTCACTGGCAGCATGCTGCACCAGGGAGCTGCAGCTTGCGCATGCACAAGTGGGGGGGGCAACTCCCTTCTCTGTCTGCTGTAAAGCAGCAGAATGCTGTTCTGGGGCCTACTATTTTTAGGGTCCCAGTGTTCAGGATGCTACATTCCATGTCCTGCTATTATTCAATGGTGGGCCCCAGAACGCAGTGTTCCAGCACCATTTTCTATTTTTTAGGGGGCCTGGAACACTAAACCCCTAAAAATATTGGGCCCTGGAACAGCATTCTGGGCCATTCTGGCCTACTTTAGCCCCTGGTTAGGGCTGAAGGGCCAATTTTCTAGTCACAATGCAAATTCCAATGAACTTTGGATTGGGTTTTAAGATCTTAAATTTCCATCACTTAAGAAAATGCTTACCTTTATGCATTTGTAACTCCACTGAATTAACTGAGACCACTCTTATGTGTGTAGCATGTGCACAAAGATTGTAGTTTAAGGTTAGTGGCAACACATGACTAATATAGAAGGACAAACTCAAAATATATAATATTTATCTACATCACTTAGTGGTACCCTAGAGATGAACCACAGTTACAGTTGCAGAGTATACCAATGGCATCCTGTTGCTTCCCTCCCTATTTTTAATGAGTTGTCTGTTTGTATATAAGTATCATGGAAGAAGTGGATCTTGATTAGTTATTTAAATAGAAGTTGGTGATTCTTCAGATAATTTCAGGGGACATTCTACATATGAGAAAAAAAACATGAAAAATGCATTATGGAGAGAAATGGGAGGAGGAAACTGGCATTATTAGAAGAAGAGTCGGGTGTGGAAGTGATACAATAATAGGCAAGAGTGAACAATGGAAGAGAATTAAGGGACACTGAAGATGAGAGAAAGAAGGTAGGACATCATATAGGGAAGAAGAGAGCATTAGTCCTATGACTTGGAGAATAATAATCAGACTGATGGTCATATAAGTTGATCATAGCAGTAATATTCTGAATTAACAGGTGAAGAAAGTGTCATGTAGGAGGAGAAGGTGGTGGTTCCATAGGCTAAGGCAGAAGATAAGGGCCTGGGCAATAATCTTAGCTGTAGAAAGAAAGAGAAATATTTCATCTCTTTTTGAAAGGAAACAAAAGTTGGGAGTGGGGAGGAGTTTCTGACTCGATAACCATGACAGAACAGGAAATTGGTTTTCAGTGATAAACAACTGAGATAGTTTATGCTCTTGAGCTATTATGTAATTTTATCAATTGTGCCTTTGCATTCACTTTGGCCACTAACCTCAATTTTTATAAATAATATTCTCAGCTATCATAAAACATATGCCTAGGTGCATTTGTGGAGAATCCACTGAGCTCCTGAAGACACATCTTTTCAGTAGTCCTTGCAGAATTGATTTATCATTCCATATTCAACACAGAAAATTTACATGCCATAAATGACCCCTAATAGATTGCTCTGGATAGCTGCTTATGTATGCACAGTGCAAAAGGCAAGTACATTTGGACTCCCAGACTGTAACTCTTCCTTGAGGAAACGACTGAATAAGAAAGTTCATTTATGTACATGTCCTGATCTTTCAATTTGATACATGTAGATAGTTCACTGCCTGCATGAAAAGCCTTCTGACTTGATGGGACTTTGTCCAGCCAAGTGTCTGCTGTGCAGAGTACCACAGATTCAATGAGGCTTCACATAAGCAGAAGAGTCCATTTATGCAAGAAAGGGGGCAAAGAGCTCAACAAATACTGCAAAACACTTCCCACAAATACCCTGACTAGTAAATGAAAATGAATTTAGTTTGGGCATGGTCATGCCCTGATTGTATTTATTTGCTGAGCATATTCACTGAACTTGTGTTATGCTGAGATGAATGTTCATTGATAATGAATTTCAAATTTGCCTATGAGAGTATGTGAAGTTTACTTCTGATACCCATCTGCTGCAGAATTTCATATTCAGAGAAAAGAAACTATACCATGGGACTTCTCAGACCAGTCAAAACTAATCAACTCAGCTTAAATGGGTAAGCATCAAATAACCACAGAGAACTAAGACCAATCCACAGAATGGAGGTGGAAAGATAAAAATAATGAAATGTTGTATACTTTTAGAAAAATGAATACATTTGAGAAAATCATAATTCCAAAACCAGAAAGGGAGCTAAACCCCCTGGATAACTTATTTAAACACTAATAGATATGTATGTATCTTAAAAAAAAAAAAAAAAAAAAAAGGAACTGCCAAGACAGAGCAAAAGGAACCAGACAGCTGATGTATTTAAATGTCCTGCTTGAATTTCTTCTCCACTCACTTCATATTTTAGAAGCTATCTGTTTATCTCTTCATTGCAAAATAACTTTTCCCCTCTTAGTACTGGAGGATTTTTTTTCTTTAGTTGAATGAAAACAAATATGTGTCCTTTTATGGAATGTCTTACTTCTATTTATTTTGTGAAATACCATGGAAAGACTTTTGTTCATTTTTCACTCAAAGGTTATACATTCTGCAGTAGAATAAATTCCCTTTATAGTGCCTTCAGTTAAAACTTCATATTTAAAAAAAGCATAAAGAAGTATAAACCATAGATCATAGTATACTAATATTTAAGATATAATTAATATAAAATATATATAGTCCTAAAAGAAACATAATAGCTTGATTACAATGTAATTGAATTCATGAGTTACTTTTTTTTTATCAGCTAATAGTAGACCTGATTGAAAAATGGAAATGAAATGTGTAATTTGATTTCGTTCTGAAGCACAATGAATACTCAGATCTTTGGAATTACTTGTGAAAATTCCAAAGATGTTGTGATCTTATTTATATGTTTCACTAAGGTCAAAATGTTTTGGTTTTGTTTATATATGTTGAATTTTCTATTTCAAAACATTCTGACTGTTAAAAAGTTGAAAAGAAAATGCTTTGATTTTTCATCAAATTTTGACAGAATCAATACATTCTCATGAAACCCATTGATTTAGTATAATAGCACTTTCCAGCAAAAGTTTTCAGTTAGAAACTGCCTAGTTGTAGTTTCTTTATTATTTTTATTTAAATCCTTTGAGATCAATAAGCTGTAACTCAGATTTTTAAGTTCTTAGGAAAACTTCTACTGACTTCAATGGAGCTGAAGAGTTTTGCCTGCATAAGAACTGAAGGGTCATGGAGTAACTCTTAGGAAAATTGATAATCTAGAAGTTTCAACTCATAAAGATTTTTTTTTAAGTTTGTAGTGCCAAAAAATCTGACTGGCAGACTTTGTGACCAAACCCTCTGTATCTCATCCTCCCTGCCCCAATGCTGGCACAAAAAAACAGTCAAGGGCCAGGTTGATGTGGCCACTGGGAACATCAGCAGGTGACAACTCCTCCAAAGAGGCCTTGCTAGCACTCCTCCTCCCCAGCACCCAGGTGCATGCCCCTTCAGTATGCAGCAGCCACTGCTCCTGCTGTTCTCACAGCAGTGGGGTGGCAGAGCAGGAAACAGGCCCACAAGGCACACCCTCCTCACAGGATGCTGCCACTAATCTGAGGTACAAATATATGTTATTGGCTGCTCAGTGTTTGAGAGCCATGGTACACCTCTAGCTATAACAATACTATAAGGTGAATGGAAAGTGTCAAAACATAGCAAAAGCAAGAAGCAAAGTATTTCTATTCACTTTTTAATCTGTGTACAGTCTGATCTACAACTTGCTGAAGTCCATGGAAAGAGTACCTTTGGCTTGAATGAACTCAAGAGACCCCAACTTTAGTGTATTTTTATTTTTCTAATCAGTGGTATTAGGAATCCCTTTTCTCTTAGAGCCTATATGCTCACCTTGCTCCATTACTGTTCTGAGTGAGTCTAGTCTGCCCGCTTAGCCTTAGGTAGCCCAAGAGAAAACCAGAAGATCCTTTCTTTCTATCGTCCTGTATTAATATTCCTACCTCAGTTGCCCAATTGCATCCCATCTCATAGCAAGAAGTTGGGATTTCATGGCCTGTAATCTCTGTTTTACATGGCAGACAGTTAACATAATCATGCCTGTGTTGACCCTGCCAATACAGATTTGGTCATTATACATATATATGTAAACTATTTTTCCATAGCAAGTGTTGTGATTATATTTTTATTTTCCTTTTGGCCAACAGACCACTGGAGAAAAAAATATCCAGAATAAATGCAGCAAGTTAGATGTAAATGTAAATGAAGAGCAGGTGTGGTGTGTCTTTTGTAGCAAAACCTTTCCAAGATAAGGTTTTTTCCTCTCATTTTGTTGTCTGTGTCATGCCCATAACAATAAGCAGTTTTACAAATTGTCAGATTTATCATTCTGACATGCAATTTTCTGTGTACCTTTTCCAAAGCTGTAGTTAAGCTGTGAAGATATTTCTAGTGAGAAATAAACTGATTATGTTGTTGCATAGATATTTACTATGCATTCATACTTTTCCCACACAAAATCATAACCTCGGTCTGTGGTCCTGAGGTCCATACAAGATTGGTTTATTGTGCTTGATGGAAATATGTTCAGGTAAAGGAGAGCTGGAGGCACAATAATAGTGACCTAAATTGGCTGTGTTGTTAATATTGTAATTCAGTCACTCTTTCAACAAAAATATTAAAATATATATTCATGAATTTCTCTTCCCAGACATCAACTAGTGCAACAGCATAGATGAACTTGATGACATGAGAACAGACAGATCAGAAAATTAAGATGTATGTGGTATCAGAGAATTTGGGGATAGAAGAGTTAATTGGGAAACAACCCAAATGAAAGTTCTAATTGAAAAGGAAAGCTTTGCAAAGCACAAGTACTAAAACATAAATTATAGTGGTGAAAAGCCAGACATGCCATCAAGTCTTCTGAAGAAACAATTTTGATGTAGGTTGTTCAGTAGTTTGAATCTTTCAGTCTAAATCAATAGAGGAACAAATCCCACTCTCAGGTTCAGGTGCAGTATACTGTACCAAATCTCTTTCAGATAAGATATTAAAATGAAATCCAAAGTACTTGTGCTTCTTGAAAAAAATGTCTTTTTTGTGAGAGTAGGGGTATTAATCTCCAGTGTAATTATCCAGTTTGAGAAATTATATTCTGCCTACTAACATTTTTTGCATCCTAACTATGTTAGTATATCTGAAAAGGCTTGAAGTTCTATAATGCATCACAAATTGAAGATGAGGCAACAATGTGATGCAGTTGTGAAAAGGCTCATATTTTAGGATATATTAATCACAACATTGTATAAAAAACACAGGAGGTAACTGACTTGCTCTGATCAGCATTGATGAGGACTCAGTTGGAGTATGGTGTACAGTTCTTAACACTTTAGAAAAGATGTGGACAAGCTGGAGAATACAGAGGAGAGCCACAAAAATGATCAGAGGTTTAGAAAATCTGGCCCACTGGAAAGGTTAAAAAAATCTGGGCATATTCAGTCTTAGACTATAGACTTTAAGATTAGAAGGGCCCATTATGATCATCTACTCTGACATCCTGCACATTGCAAGCCAAAAAGCTTCACCCACTCATCCCTGTAATAGACTGCTGACCTCTGGCTGAGTTACTGAAGTCCTCAGATCATGGTTTAAAGACTTCAAGTTACAGAGAATTTGCCATTTCCACCAATTTAAACTTGTAAAGGACCACAGCCCTATGCTGCAGAGGAAGGTGAAAAGTTTTGAGAAAAGAAGACAGACAGACGACTTGATAACAGTCGTAAAATATGTTAAGAGCTTTTATAGAGAGGACAGTGAACAATTGTTCCCTATGACCATAGAAGACTGGAAAAGAAGTAATGAGCTTACTCTGCAGCAAGGGACTTCGGTTAGACGTTAGGAAATACTTGCTAACTCTGAGAATAGATAAGCTGTGGGATAGGTTTCCAAGTGAGGCTGTGGAATCCAGTCACTGTGTAACTTTAAAAATAGGTAAGACAAATGCCTGTCAAGAGTGATCTAAGTTCCTTTAGTCCTGCCTCAGCATAAGGAGCTGAACTTGATAACTTCTTGAGGTGTCTTTCACCATTATGTTTCTACGATTCCACCTGTGCCCAGTATGCTTTATTAATTGTCATAAAATGAAGCATGGTATTGTGCATACTTAAAGAACTATCATGTCACACCCCTCAGATAACATATCAATGGGGAGTAAAATATTCCTGTATATTCTGTAAGAATTTCACAAGTTTGCACTAGTAGTTGATAAAAGTTGTCTCTTAGTTTCATATTGCAAACTTAGTCTGCATATAATTGGTAGTCATCATGGTCATGAACATACCATTCATAAACCAATGTAATGAGTTTACTAGACATAGTAGAAGATAGATGAAACAGCTTGCAAATTATCACAGCAATATTTAGTTGTGTTCAGGACTTTCTCTGGGACTGTATTGTTATTTCACAGCTAAAGTAATTTATTTTGTTCAAAGTAAGTTCCCTTTAAACCTAATGGAAGAAATCCAGCAAACACAACCATTCACAGTTGTACTTTTAAAAGGCAAGCAACTGTTAGGTTACTAACATTCAAAACGCCAGTCCACTGCTATGGGAAACAAGGAAAGGTAAATGGGATATGGTACTTCTAGACTCGAGCCTGCTATTTTTAAACAAGCACATGTTGTAGCAACAAAAATATTACCACTGATGTGAAATAACCTAGCAGTTTCAGATTGGTTCCTACTGCAAAGATGTCCATATCATGAAAACAACCACCCTCGATCTCAGAAGAAAGCTAAGAAGTAAGTGTGTGTGTGTGTGTGTGTGTGTGTGTGTGTGTGTGTGTGTGTGTG